>VMDO01001917.1:36383-185820 GCA_007922755.1 Pedetes capensis | reverse complement strand
GGATTCCAGTGTGCAGTGTAGTCAGTATGAGAAAATCTGGAGGAGATGACATGTGAAGGTGCTCAGCTCAGTGCCAGGGCTCTGAACAGGCGTGTGGTCAGCCTCAGCTAACATCAGTTGCTGGGAAGAGTTGTACCACACAGTGTACCACACAGACTCAGTCTGGATAGCATGCCCTCAACCACTGGCCCTCAGACTCCACCAAGCATCTGCATCACCAGGAAGGCTTGAGAAAACTCAGATTGCTAGGCTCACCCAGAGCTGCAGATCCATTAGGGCTGGGGCTGGGACTGATATTGTGCCTAACAAGTTGCTTCTCCTGCTCACACTTTGAGAACCAGCTCTGTAAACACAGCAAGAGAAGGTGACAAAAAAGTGAGTGGGAGCCTGTCTTTCCAACCTGGGGTGACAAGCGGCTCTTCCAGGGGTCTGCCATGACAGATGGGGGCTTGGTGTCGAGGGTCCCTCTGTGGGCGCGTCCTTGTGATACTGCTGCCGGGGACTGGGTCTTGCCTGTGCTGGCTGGAGGGAGGCTGAGCGAGACTGAACCACCTGTTGCCTAGGCAACGCACTCTGGCTCGTAAGATCAGAGACTACTTGAAAAAGACAGGGGTAGGGAGGAAGGGAGGACAGGAGACTGTAAGAAAAGAGAAGCTTGGTGTGAAATGTTCTGTGGGTTCGCACGCTCACATGTGCTCTCATAGATACACACAGAGGCAAGGATGCATTACATATTCTTTCAACACTGTTTGGGAGAAAAAAATCCTGGATGAGCATTCTGGAACCTTCTTGGAATTTTCTGCTTAGAGGGAAGAAGCCGGACACGGTCCCTATTTGAATTGCCATAGGTTGGGTCAGGTGATCAGCCCCCATTGCCACCAGCATGCCTGACCTCAGCCTGTCTGACCTCCCAGCCTGAAAATGCTCTGTGTGGCCCTCCGGGGAGCCAACAGCCAGTCAGGAGAAGAGATGCAATAACTCTGACCAGCAGAGAAGTCCTAAGGAGCCAGCGGCCTGTGATTGGAGCTTAGTCTTGGGAGATACACAGGGTTAGGGGAAAGAAGCAGGGGTGGTGGAGAGGCAAGACAGAAAGGGCAGGAGAGGCTGGGAAACTGAGTCACTAGGAGGGCAGTCTCTACTCTAGCATAGGCAGCCCCTTCTGAGGAGACCAGATGGCCAGGACAGGGGAACTGCCCCATGTTCTGTACTGGCTTCTTGCCCTTGGAGCGTGTGGACTGAGCAGAGCTAGGGACCTTTTTCTACTCTATCCCATGGAGCCACGATGGGAAGGGTGGGGCTAATGCAGAGACTCTGGCAGCTGCCATCCCCCACTGTCCTCAAGGCAGAGCATTCATTGAATAAGCTGTGCACAGGGGCGACAAGTGATGCACACCTGTCATCCGAGCAAGTCAGAAGGCTGAGGCAGGAGGATCACAGGTTTGAGGCCAGAGGCAGCCTGTGTAACTTAGTGAGACCCTGGCTCAAGATAAAAAATAAAAGAGGGGCTGAGGTTGTGGCTCAGTGATAGAGCACTGGCAAAGTATGTGTAAGGCCCTGGTTCAACCGCCAAGTACTATAATAAAAAAGAAAAGAAAGAAAAGGCTGGGCATGTGAGGGTGGTCTCCTTGCCTTCTCTTTCATGGGGCTGAGCAATAAGATCAAGGACAGCCCCAGCCACTTCTGTGTTTTCCAACATATGTTCTCCCACTGGAATCACCCTCTCCCCTCTGTCTGTCTCTCTCTCTCTGTCTCTCTTTCTCACGCATCACTGATGGGCAGGCTCTGTGCTTTCCTCTCATTACAGTGATAAAATGGGAAATTCATACATGACTGTTGCCTAAACTCAGGCATAAAGGCCTGATAGCATCACTTACCAAAGTTCTGCAATGGCGAGGTATGCAGACCAGGTTAAATAGAAAGGTGTTCCTTTCAGGACTCTTTTGGTTGCCAGAGAAAAGAAATCAAATTCAAATAGGCTTTAAAAAGACAGGTAGGAGAGGGGAGGAGGGTGTACTGGCTTTAGTGGCTTCCAGCCCCAGGGGCTGCAGAACCTTAGCGATCCAGTCTCTCCGTTTCTCTGCCTCCCTCCTTTGCTGAGAGAGGACCACTGCCTGCAAAGCAAGGCTTCTGTTCCACGCTCCCCTGGTGGAAAGCAGTGCAGACCCTGATCCTCTTAGATCAGGCACGAGTCCCAGAACACCTGCGCTGGCCAGGCCTGCCTTGTAAACCTGCCGCTATCACCTCTGCTGCACCGGTCAGGCCTGGGTTCTGTAGCCACCCTGGACAGAGTTGTTGTTAGGTGCTGTTGAGTCAGTATCAGACTCATAGCGACCCTCATAGGGTTTTCAATGGCTGACTGTTTCGGCATTGCCTTGGGAGTGGATTGCCAGGCCCTTCTCCCATTTTTGTGCTGTGGGGAATTAAACTTGGGACCTCAGAGACTGCAGCGCAGTGCTCTACCAACTGAGCTAAATCCCAGCCCCACCCTGGACAGAGAGGGTCCCCAAAGGACAGTAGGGTTCCTGTTGCCTGAAGGATGACTGCCGGGCAGGAGAAACTGCATCAATCCCATAGTGTCCCCTTCCCCTTCCTCCTTCCAACGGAGGGGTTGTCTAAAGCAGGGTTATGGGAGGCCAACATCCTAGACAAAAACCAGCTCCTTAATGCCACACACAACATCACCTGCTCTCACGAGCCTGCCCACCTGCTCGTTGGGATGGTTTCTTTAGTGTCTTCGCTTCTTCCTATCACTGTAGAACACGACATAAGTGTACAGGCCAACATATCCTTGTCATCATCTGATCTATTTTGTAAGATGACACTCAGCTCCATGACATCTCTCTCAAATGACTGGAGACTGCCTCCCCTGCTTTCTGCCTCCCCTGCCTCCTGCCTCGGGGCAGAAGCCCAAGTGCTTTCTGGAAGCTGCTCCTTAAAGCACAGTCTCTTGAGTAACTCCTCATTGCCCAATAACATTGCTTCTTGAGCCCCCAGGCTCCAAAAGCCACAGGAGCATCTAAGATCTAAATTCCAGGAACATCTGCCTTTGTGTCCTCTGTTATACAGAGCTTAAAGGCAAGGATACAGGGGCTCTTTTTTGACAAATTCCTTAAGGAAATGCCTTCTGTCTATCATGTAGGAAGTCATTGGGTATGCACATGGAGCACATAATACTACGAGCACTTTCAATCCTACCTCATTTATAATGGAGAAGAATTGGAAACTCTCTAAATATACAGCAACGTGGGATTAGCAACATGACTAATGTTATGTTCATACAGTTGTTATGGAGCTTGTATGCAGGGAATATGTCTGCAGCCAGAGCACTGTGCCCTCCAACCCATCAGATCTCAGAAGCTAAGCAGCGTCAGACCTGGTTAATACTTGGATGGGACACGTCCTGGGAACACCAGGTGCTGTAGGCTTGGGAGAAGGACACCACAACCCACTCCCAAAAGACAACCAGCCATTGAAAACCCTATGAATAGCAGAGAAGCATGACAATACTCGATGGCACCTAACAACAACAATATGGAAATACTATGGAGCCAATAAAAACAATGTTGAATGATGGGAGAAAATAGTCAGGGTATGTGACTAAGTAAAAACAGAGTAAAACTCTACTTTTTGTTTTTAAAAATGGTACATATACTGTTGTGGACTGAATTGTATTCTCCCAAAAATTAATATGCTGAAGCCTCAACCCCTAACATGACTATGTTTGGAAATAGGGCCAACAAGGAGGTAATTAGGCGTAAATGAAGTTATAAGGATGGAATCTTGATTTAATAGGATCTGTGCCATTGTAAGAAGAGCCCAATCACTCTCTTTGCACATGATATAGGGGGACAGTGAAGAGGTAGGTGACATCAAGCCAAGAAGAGAGCCCTCACCAGAAACTCACCATGTTTCACCTTGATCTCAGACATCCAGCCTCCAGAATTGTGAGGAATGGCTTCTGTTATTTTAATTCACCCAGTTAATGGTATTTCCTTATGGCAGCCCAAGCTAACTAGCATGCCCACATATGTAGACGGCATCACACAGTGTGAACAGGGATTATCTTTGTGAGATAATTGGTGACTTTAAGTTTCTTCCATTTATTTTTTGTTTTCTAAATTTTGTACAATGAAAGCTGGGCATATTGATGCATAGCTATAATCCTAGCACTCAGGAGACTGAAGCATGAGAGTTATGAGTTCAAGGCCAGCTTGGGCTACACAGCGAGACCCTGTCTCAAAAAACCAAAATAAATAAACAAGTTTTGTATAAGTTTATTACTTTCATAAAAGCACAAATCAATGTCATCTTTATGTCGATAAGAGTTACTTAGGAGTTTTACATAATCAATGCATATTTAATGAAAAGTCAGCTTTATGCTCTGCTCATCCATACCTTCTGAAATTTCTAGAATGAATATATATTAATTTCATTTTTACAAGAACTTATTTTCAGAAGAATTTTAGCTTTCTCCATGAAATCATTCATAACGAACGCTTGAGGCTCAGGTGTGTGTGTATGTGTGCGTGAGAGAGACTGAGAGAGAGAGAGAGAGAGAGAGAGAGAGAGAGAGAGATTGAGCCCATGTTATGTCTCAGTGTCCTTTCATCCGGAAAACTTTAACCGGAAGTTCATTGAGGTAGAAGAGCTGTAACAGTTTTTGACTGTTATGTAATATCACTATACACTTAGCACCTCAGTCCAACACATTTGTTTTCTCACAGCTTCCTTTGTGTCGGGAATCCTGGCACTGACTCCTCTGCGCATCCTCAGCAAGACCCTCTGTTCAGGGCTCACTCGAGTGCAATGCAGGTGTCAGCGTGGCTGCAGTCTCAGCAGGGGTCTTGGCTGGGCAAGGACCTGCTTTCAGGATCCCTCAGGTTGCTGGCAGAATTCAGTTACTTGTGGTTAAGGACTGAAGGTTTCAGTTTATTGCACGCTCCTGGACAGAGGCCACCCCTCAGCTCCCAGAGGACACCACATAGAGTGTTCTTGCCACATGGGTTTCCCCAACACAGATGCTTGGTTCCTCAAAGCCAGTAAGGGTTACAGAGTCTGCAGTTGTACCTTATGTCATGT
Organism: Pedetes capensis; assembly: GCA_007922755.1. Lineage (NCBI taxonomy): Eukaryota > Metazoa > Chordata > Mammalia > Rodentia > Pedetidae > Pedetes > Pedetes capensis. Next base: position 180,741 of record VMDO01001917.1, on the reverse strand, counting down.
AATCAGGCTTGTGGGACCACACACACTCTGCCTGCTGCTGCCTTTGCTTTATTTAGTTGATTAGGCGCAAGTCCTAAGTTCTCCCCACAGTCAGCGGAGGGAGAAGATCACGCATGAGCTTGACCACAGGAGGGTCATGGGGTGCACCTCAACCATCCATTGCAAATGCTCTATGTAATTTTATTTGGCATATTTAAAGCATGAAACTAGATTTTTTTTTTCACATTCTGTCTTGGAGACTAATTTATATAGTCTCCTTATCTAATTTTTGTGACTCTCACTCACATTCTATTGGCCTTACTATGAAAATTTTGCAGTGAGGTATAACATACCTGCGGCAAAGGGAGGGAGCCATTGATGTAAAAAGTTTAATGACTAGTCATAAAGTGACTTCTCCCTCATCAGCAGCACCCAAGTGAAGACTTTGCACACACCCAGTCCCGAAAGTCCCATCCTACTCCTTGGTAGTCACTATGGACACTGGGCCCTATGGTCCCAGGGTGCTCTTTCTCCTTCAGAGCTGCCTGTTTTCAACTGTTCTTTCCCGCCTCCAACTTCTTCATGCCTGTTGATCCCACTTACGATGTTGATCCAGAATAAGGATTGAGGTTTTAGGAACAAGACATGCCCAGCCAACCACAACCAGAACAAACCTTCACTGTAGATGTGGTGCTTTGGCTCATGTAGGACTGAATCCCTGGAATGTGCTGGTTGATTTCATCTTCCTACCAGAGAAATTAGAAACAAGAACAACAACAAAAAACCAAAACCAAAACCAAAAAACCCTCTGCTGGAGGGAACTGAAGACACAGAGAAGTAAAGTTACTCTCAGGCACTCCTCTGCCCCTTTTGAAATCAGTCCCTGGTTCCACACCCAAGTGAATTGCTCCCCAGGGGAGTGAAGACAACTTGCAGATGCGACTGAGAAACTTAGAATGCTCCAAAACAGCAGTGTCCTGCAGAGATATCATGCAAGCCATGTTACGCAATGTTTAATTATCTGGTAGTCATGTTTTAAATAGCAGGCAGGGAAAGGCTTTAATAATTTTAATAATTAAATATTAAATGATATTAATTTAAGCCAGACACCATGGGACATGCCTATAGTCCCACAGACTCGAGAGGAAGCAGGAGGATTGTGAGTTCAAGGCCAGAGGTGGCCTGTGTAATTTAGCAAGACCTTGATTCAAAATAAAAAATAAGAAAGGGACTGGCATTGCAGCTCAGTGGTGCAGCACTTGCCTAGAATGTGTGAGGGAGGTCCTGAGATCAGTCTCCTAGTACTGAAAAAAATATATACTAATTTTAACATTTTATGATAATATATTGCTACAGTTCAAATCTAAATTGTCCCCCAAAGATCCTGTGTCTTAAAGCTAGGTACCCAGGTGGTGGTGCTGTTTCAGGGACTTTGGAATTTGGGGTGGTGGGATCTAGCTGGTGGAAGTATGTCACTGGAGGGGGGTGGCAAGCCTTTGAAGGTTTTATGTGGACCCCTGGTTCGGGTCTCTCTCTCTGCTCCTGTCTGCCACAATGTGAGGTCCACTGTCACAAGCCGTGCTCCCAGCTGCTCCACCCTGCCGCCTCACCACTGTGGACTGAGGTTTTCTAAGTCATGAACCAAAATAAATCTTTCCCCCATCAGTTGTTTTTGTCAGGTACTTTACAGCAGTGATGAGAAAAGTAACTAACACATGTACCCCAAATACTCTCATTTTGGCCTATTGTTGTTGTTGTCAGGTGCCTTCCATCAAGGTCCAACTCATAGCGACCCTATGCACAACACATGAACCCCCCCCAGACTCTGTGCCATGCCCGGCAGTCCTTCTCCCAAGCCTGCAATACCTGGTGTTCCCAGGCAGTCTCCCATCCAAGTACTAACCAGGCCTGACCCTGCTTAGCATCCAAGATCTGATGGGATCAGACACCACAGTCATATGGCTGGAGGCCATGTTAGCCTATAATCAATATAAAATGATGAGTGAGGTAGTAATGAGAGATTTTAAATACACTTAAATATTTTACATTTTTTGTACTAACTCTGAATGCCAATGTTTTCTATCTAGTATTTTACATGTCAATTCAGGCTAGCCAGATTTCATTCAAATAGAGTTATTTCCCTTTTCATTTCTCTGGAAGGGAGAAATGATGCTGTCAACCAGCAAATTCCAGCTATTCAATCCTACTTGAGCCAAAGCACCATTTCTATCAGTACCAGGTGTGCAGTGAAGGTTCTTTCTGGTCCTAGTTGGCTGAGAAGGTCTTGCTCCTAGATCCTCAGTACCATGTGGCAAGTGGCTGCCATATTGGTCAGTGAAATTCTAAGGAATTAGGAAGATGTGCCAGGACACGAGGAAAGAAAAAAATTCCAATTTTAAGATGTTTCAAGCGTAGGTTGTAGTAATACTCAGATAACAAACAGGTTTTCATTCATCAACATTTCTGAGTACAAAGGACCTCATAATCTAGCCAGGGAGACAGACATGATCAGACCATTATAACACTGGATAGCAAATCCAGGGCCAGAGATAAGTGGGAGGAAGGGAGGGAGAGATGTGCCATCAGCCTTGGACTCTAATATTGCCATCCATTACTGATGGTTAGAGTGCCTAAAATTCTCCTCATGCAATGAGTTCTAGGTCACAAAAACAATCTGGTTAAAATGCAAATACCTTCTCAGGGAGAGTGAACTCACGCATGCCCATTTACATGCATTATTTCTTTGAAACCAGAATCTTTGTGCTACTTAGCAGAAAACAAAGCTGGAGGTGTGGGAGAAAGACTTAAGATTCAAGGCTCAAATGTGGAACACTGATATCCCGAAGGCTTCTAAGAGGACAGCTGATCAAAGGGGAAGGGATGTATTGAAAATGAAGACTGGGGTGTTAGGAAGCGAGCCGGAAACTGCCAGACTTTGTACCTGGAGAAACCAGTCCAACTAATATCCTTCTTTATCCTAACACAGAGATTTTCAAATTATCACCCTCAGACCTCCTGCAACAGAGTCACATATACTGTAAAAAATGCAGAGCCCTGGCCTGCACCCTAGAACTCCTGTGCAATAGTGCTACTATTTCCAATCATTTGCACTGTGCTTTCTATGAGTATATATCTTTTTTTGGGGGGGGTACTGGGGGTTGAACCCAGGGCCTCGCACTTACATGCTCTGCAAGTGCTGGACCACCGACCTATACCCTCAGCCCATTTTTTTTTTTTTTTTTACCTTTTTTGAGACAGGGTCTCACTAAATTACACAGACTGCCTCTGGTCTCGAACTTGCAATCCTCCTGCCTCTGCCTCCCAAGCCACTGGGATTACAGGCATGCACCACCGTGCCTGGAGTAGTATCTATCTTTGATACAAGAGTGCCTGTCTCCATGGAAGCCATTCTTTCTATTGGAGGTCTTAGATAATGAATGCATGGCAGAGCTGACAAACAGCAAAAGTGTATGTGGGTGAGAAATAAAGCTCTTTACACTATAAGCCCCTGAGGTTTGGGGAATTTTTTTGTTATTGCAGCATAACCATGCAGAAGCTGATTGATATGTCTATTGAATCAACATTTCTAGGGAGAAGGCAGAGCTTATGAATTTGCATTTTCTTCCCATATATCTCATTCTTTTAAAACCACCCAAGCAAAGAAATAAGATAGTGGTAACTCTCCGTATCCACAGGCTCCACATCTGCAGATCAACCAACCTTGGATGGAAAATATTCCGAACAAAAATTGTGTCTGTACAGACCATGTATAGATTTTTCGCTTGTTATTATTCCCTAAACAATATAGTATAACAACTATTTACATAGCACTTGGGTTGTATTAGGTATTACAAGTAATCTAGAAATGATTTAAAGTATACGGGAGGGTGTATGTAGGTTATGTGCAAGTACCACGTTGGATTTTGGTATCTGTGGGGAGGGGATCCTAGACCCGATCTTCAATGGATACTGAGCAACAACTGGATTTCCCCTCTGAGAAGTGAGCTTTTCATCAGCTGAAAAGTTGAATGTTGGCCACAAATCAAATAGACACTTAGAGTTTCAGGTTTCAGAAGTGCAGAATGTTCCATACAAATAGAAGTCTTAATTCCTCCGTTCATCAGAGTCCTGGAAATTAAGGACAACAAAAGCCAGGTGAAGGTGGCTTTGGAAACTTGTCAACAAGTATTATTTGAGTTCCCGTTCTTTGCAAGGCACTAGGCTAAGCACTGCAGGAGAGCTCTGTGCCTTAAAACCAAGAGTCCCTGTCCCTCTGATGCTTGTCATCTACAGTTCCCAGATGATCAAGATGTTTATCTTTCAGAGTTGGGCAGTGCTGTGGTCTGAACATGTCCCCTAAGTTCTTATGTTGAATCTTAATTGCTTATGTGCTAGCATTAAAAGGTGGGACTTTGGGAGGTAAGTCATGAAGGCAGAGTGCTCATGAATAGGATGAATGTCCTTATAAAAGGGCTAGGAGAGTTGGGGTTTAGCTCAGTTAGTGGAGTGCTGCTCTGCACTCTCTGAGGACCTGGATTTGAATCCTAGCACTGCAGAAAACAGGAGAAGGATGTGGCAATCCACTCCCAAAGCAATCCTGAAATAATCAGCCATTGAAAACTCTGTGAGAGTTGCTGTGATTCAGACCCAACTCCATGGGACCTAACAACAACAACAAAGGTAGGGCTTCTACCTAGGAAGGCCTAACTCCTAGGGATGGTAGGGCAAGGAAGGGGTGGAAGGGCAACTAGCCCTTTACCCTTCTAACCCTTCTGCCTTGTGAGGACATAGTGCTCATCCTTTCCTCAGGATGTAACAACAGTGTATGGTTTTGAAAACAGATGCTAGGTTCCTCCAGATTCTAAACCTGCAGTCTCTGCCTTGGTCTGGGACTTTCAGCCTCCAGAACTGTGAGAGATAAATTTCCATTGTTTATAAACCATCCAGCCTAAGGCATTTTGTTATAGCCACTAAGAAAGACAGAAATGGGCTTCCCTGTTTGAACAAACAAGGGGTCTTGGTAGGAGGATGAAAACAATTCTAATAAGGAGGTCCTCTCTTGTTCCAGAAGGAGAAGCCAGCATTGCCCACCAAGAGCAACCATCCACTTTCAACGGACATGGCAGCCACCATGCTTCTTCTAAAAAGCAGACCTAGGACAGTGTAACTCCGGGACAGCCCAAGGTCTTCCAGTAGCTCTCCATTGTTTTAGGATTACACCTAGACTCCTTACCAAGGTGTAGGAGGCCCTTTGTGTTCTGACCTTGGCTTACCTTTCTGGGCTCTCTGCCCTTTCTCCTTTTCTGTTTCCCTTCCTCCTACTCTGTACTCCAGCCACTCAAATATTTTTATCTAGGAGGCACTACACCCTCTTTCTCACCTCTGTGCTTTTGCATGCGTAGCTGTCCCTGCCTGGAATATGCTAGACCAGGCTAATTCTGGGGTTCAGTTTAATGTTCACATCTTTCAGGAAGAGTTCCCTGACAATCACCTGCGCCCCCCCACCCCCCAACAGAAAAAAACCACACCTGGGCCAGGTGGCCCTGTTATGAGCTCAGCCAGCACTCTGCATTCCTCCAGCCTTGCTTTGACCATGCTGGGTGGAATCTGCCCAATTAGATGTCCATATCTCTGCTGGCCCCTAACCTGAGAAGAGGGACTGTGTCTGGCTTAGCAGAATCCCTCAGCCTGTGCAGTGTCTGCCACATGATAGGTGCTCAATAAATACTATTGGAACGAATGAACCAACAAGGAACACAAAAACCACCACAATAGCTCATTTCTGAAACCACTTTGGGCTGGGGTGTGGGTGATTCTCAATACTTTTCTCACTTTCCCATGAATTTGGCAATAACTTCTCTCCCTCACTCTATGACCACCTCCTACTCCCACTTGCGCTTCTCTTTTATGGACTGCATAGGGTCCTGGCTGGGTCACCCACCGAACCCTCCGTTGGTTGAGTAATGACCAGGGACCAGCCACCTAATCCTGCTTCACCGAATACCTACCATGTGCAATGGTGTAAATGTGCCTCAGAATGTGCCAACAACTGTCGGAGGTAAATTTCCCTACTTTTGGAACTATGTAAAGGTTGTGACATGTAACATTTGCACAGGCAATCACTGGCTGCATAAACATAGAGTTTAACGATGCATTTTCAAATATCTGTTTGCTCACCTCCCAGGCCAGGTAGGTTTCCATGCCCCAAAAGTCTTGCATTCTGTGCAGGGCATGGCCCATCCTCTCTGCACCCAGGGACCACTTCTTTGCTTTATTGAAGCAGGCACCCCTAAACAATGGGCCATTATGCCTCTGAAAATCTCTCTATTAAACAACAATTGATGTGCAACACACGATGCAGATGTAAAGTGCGGTTTGAGGTGGGTGCTATTATTGTCTCTATCTTCAGGTAAGGATGGAGGGGACGTGGGGGGCAGAGGGGCGGGGCAGCTCCTCCAGGTCTCACCCGACAGCAGGTTGTTCCTGCAGGTTTCCAGTCAGGTTCTGCAGACTTCGAACTTCCTCTGGTAAACCATATGTGATGCTAACAGTGGCCCAGGCATGGCTGAGAAAGGAGGGGGCCAGTCACAGGTTGGCAGGCAGACCAGGAGAGTGTGAGAGGAGCCAGAAGCCAAGATAAGCTTAGGCATGGACTTTGTTTCCAGACTGCATCAGAGCAAATTAAGACCTCCTGATTTCCTTTTCCCCCCTCCTCTCCTTGTCCCTTGTCTCTTCCCAGCTCTCTACATGAAACCTATGAATGGAGAGGAGGCTCCTAGGGCTAAGCAGTCCAGGGAAGAACCATTCAGTTCCTCATTTCCCAACTAAAATCCCAATAAAAATCTATAATTGTTTTACCAACAAGTGAGTGTGTCATAGTGCTTTACCCTTCCAACCCTTCTGCCTTGTGAGGACATAGTGCTCATCCTCCCCTCAGGATGTAACAACAGTGTATGATTTTGAGAACAGATGCTAGTTTCCAGCTAGCATCTTAGTGCTTTGGGAACTAAGGCCTCTCCTTCTCCCAGGGGCACTCACAGAGAGAGGCAGTGGATGCAGCAGTGAAAGAGTGGTCTTTGGGTTCAAATCTTGAGTGTGCTCCTCACCTTCAGGGTTCATGGGTGAGGGCTCTCCCTCCCTGGTCTGCCTCAGTTTCTCCTTCTAGTGTGAGATCACAGCGCTATCTGTCCAAGAATCATTGGGAGAATCCACAAGGTGATTCCTGCAGCTCCCTTAGTCCTGTGCCTGGCACACAGTTGGGTTGCACAAACTATTACTGCTAAGGAAAATTAGCACTACCAAAGTTGAGTATGGCGGCTCATGCCTATGATCCCAGCACTTGGGAGGTTGGGGCAGGAAGATCGTGAGTTGGAGGCCAGCCTGAGCAAAAGAGGGCGACCCTGTCTGAACACTCCCTGCCAAAAAAATCAGCACTACATGGGGTGGGGCGGTGGGGTGCTTGGTCTTTTTAAAACCCCCAAGAGTGTTTGTGCCTCTGTTCTGAAGCATGCCCACAGGCATGGAAGGAATTAGAACTGACCATCTGCTGAGGCCCTGACCCCGACAGTACTACCTGCAGAGGTGGCCACCAAGCCCTGGGTGGGGCTGCATAGAGGGGAAACAGGAGGCTCATCAATATTTAGAGAAGGTTCTGAGAAGCCACCTTGCCAAGGAGACCCCTGGAGTGAGAAGGAGGGACGTGATGGGCAATAAGCCGCCAGTCACCAGCACCCCACCTCTCAGGCATCCTGCCTGCACCCCGCTCAGGGGCACCCAGCCACTCTCAGCCTCCCTGCTCCTATTCCCACTACCAGCCCAGGACGGCCCAGGGCACCTGTGCTCAGTTGCATGTCTCTACATTCATTAGGGGCCCTGCCAGGTCCAGCACAGGAGAAACGGCCCCCTCCAGGACGAAGGTGGGTGGTGGTGATACAATAACACGGTGCAGGGGCACCTGGGGGCTTAATGCCAAGTCCTTGGATGAATCAGGAAGTCTAGGGGCCTGGAAACGGGGAAGGGGTCAGAGAGGGCAGGAGGATGTCCTTCCTTCTCGTATCTTCTTTGTGCTTTTGCTCTGGCTTTCTTCCCCTGCCCCTTCCTCCCCGCCTTCTCTCTCTTCTAGCGTGAGTTAGTTTCCTTGGGCGCCATTACAAATTGCTGCAAACCTGGTAGTTTAAAACACCTGAACTTTATTCTCTCATGGCTCTAGAGACCTGAAGTCAAAGATTAAGGTTGGTTCCTTCTGGAGTCTGATAAAGTGCCCTCTCTTCACTCTCTCTCCTGGCTCCAGGTGGCTGCAGCCACCTTGGCTTTCCTTGACTGGCAGACACAGGGCTCTAATCTCTGTTCCATCTTTACACAGCCTTCCCCTCTGTGTTGAGTTAAATCTCCCCCTCCTCTCATTTACAAGGACATAATAAGGCTTTGGTGTTAGCCCTCACCCTAAATCCAGGATCATCTCATTTCTAATTTTTTAACCCCAGCACATCTGCAAAGATCCCTTTTCCAAACAAGTGCATCTGCTGAGGTTCTGGGTAAGTGTATCTTTTGGGGGGCACTATTCTTCTTCACTCCCTCATTTCTCTATTTCTACCCCATTTTTTTCTCTTTTCTTCTCTTCCTTTTTTTCTTTTCTTTTTTCTTTTTTTTGGTTCAGGGCATTTATTTATTTATTTATTTATATCACCTTTTCATGTCTAGTATGTATCTGTGACAGATCCAACTGACACTACGAGCCTCCTGATGTGACACTGAAAAGCACAGAGCATTCAGTCCATGAATCATACCACAAATACTGCACCTCAACCTCACCCAGCCCCTGGAGCTGTGTGTGGTGGTAGGGAGAGAAGTTTAGATCTTAATTTGAACAAACTGACCACAAATAAATGTTTATGTTCTTGTGATGATTAGGGGGAAATTAAATAGGGACTGAGTGTTAGATGATAATTGGAGACTGTTTAGTTTTGGAGGGGATATAGTAATGGCATTATAATGTGATTATAATTAAATCCTAACTAGTTTTATTTATTTATTTTAATTTATTTTTTTAAGTACTAGAGGGTTGAACTTATGGCCTTGCGCAAGCTACGCAAGTGCTCTATTACCAAGCTACATCCTCAGCCCCTTTTTTGCATTTTTTATTTTGAGACAGGGTCTCACTAAGTTGCGTGGGCTGGTTCTCATAAGGAACTCATGATCTTCCTGTCTCTGTCTCATGAATCACTGGAATTTACAGGCAGGTGCCACAGTACAATTCTCTAACCAGCATTTCTTTTGAAATCATCACGCAAGGGACAGACTTTGGAACAACTGTTCCAAGGCACTGTGGCCAGTCTCAGCTGCATCAATAAAGAGTTGGTTCTCATTAACTCACTTAACATGGCTGGGCCTCAGTGTTTCCATCTGCAAAATGTGTAGGTTGAAAGGGATATCGTCCACTGCTCCCCACCTTCCATCCCCACCACCTTTACAGTTTCAGTTCCAAGGTCATTTTCATTTTTTCATGTTGACTCAACCCTTATCTCTGAGAGGCCAAGGGTGATAGATGACCTAATGCTTTAGACATACCAGGCTTCTATTTACGGATCACAGCAACTTTCTTATTTTTGGAGACAACATTATTGATTTCCATTTAGCTTGTGGGACACTCTGAGATTCTTATCTTCCCTAGCCAGGAGAGCCTGCCTCTGCTAGGCCTCAATCTAGAGAACGGCATTCCCTCTCTCTATTAAATGCCTTTCTGATTCCATCTCTCTGCCTTTTCACTTTGTCAAGGTTATTTTAGCTAATTAGTCCCATTTATTATTTATAATTCAAATAGCTGTGGTCACTCTAACTCAAGATAGGTAGATCATGGACTATCCCTCTTAACCACCAACTTGCAATAATGAAAATGCCTTCCAACACCATAGAGCTGTTCAACTTTTCAAAGAACATTTACATAGCTTATGGCCTCCTTTTAGATGCAGCCACCCTAGATTAGGGTTGACAAGATGGGGGAGGGGTTCCAAGTCCCAACTCTATCACAATTGCCTTTGTGACCTTGGGGCTGGGCCCCATCAGCCTGTGCAAAGGTCATAAATTCAAGGCCAGCTTGGACTACATAGCAAGATCCTGTCTCAAAAAACAAAATAACAAATGACCTGCTCTAATAATTGTTTAAAATTACAACCAACAAGGGCTGGAGATGTACCTCAGTGGTAGAGTGCTTCCCTAGCACATACAGGGTTCTGGGTTCAATCCCTAGCGCCACAAAAAAACTAAATAAAACTAAATAAACAATAAGAATAATTTTTTAAAGCTGAGCATGGCAGCATGTGTCTATAATCCCAGCATTTGGGAGGCTAAGGCAGATGAATGAAAGCTCAAGGCCAGGCTGGTCTACATGGCAAGTTCTAGGCCAGTCTGGGCTACACAGTAAGACCCTGTCTCAAAAAAATACAACAACAAAAAATTGCAGCCAAGACCTACACTACTAGTCTCTTGTCCACCCTCCAGTCCTCTTACTCTGACTTCTTTTTTTCAGTTGCACTTACCTCCAGAGACATGGCACAACTTTATCCTTTACTATTAATTGTGTAGGACCTGCTTCCCCCTGGTAGCATGTAAACTTCACAGGATAGAGGCCTGTTCCCTTCCTCTGTGTGTTGCTATGTCTCCAAATCCTAGAACAATGCCTTCTACCCAGGAAACTCTCAATAAATATGTGTGGCAAGAAAAGATGAGTGAATGAGCAAATTTTCACAGCCCCTGGAGATAGTTAAATAATAGTGCCTATTTTACAGATGAGGACACTGAGGCTCAGGGAGGCTAAGTAACTGCTAGAGGCCCAGCAGGAGAAAGTTATTAGCTGCAGGGCATACAGACCTCAGAGCCAGTCACTGGATTTGGCCAAATGATCTCAATGGGACCAAAATGTGGATGCTTTGGGTAGAGGATAAGGAAGAGGAATGACATTAAGTTTTGTTTTCAGCAGGGAAGAAAAGCCTAGAAGTAGAGATGAGAAGGCGGTATGAGGACTTTGGTGATCCAAAAATTGAGGTACAATTTTTAATTGTGACTTTAAAAACAGACTTGGGGTGCGTACCCTAAGATGCTGGAAAAAAGAGGATCAAACTGATTGTAATCCTCTGGAAGATTTAAGCTATCAACCTGTGTGTTGGATGGTGTCACTTGAGGTCAGCTACCACAGAAGATACCAAGGTATACTATAAGAAGTCACCTTACCACATGGGAGATTATATAAGACAAGAAGCCTTTATAATTGTTCTTGAATCCTGTCAAACAAATGATCACTGATCTGCACCAACCCTGGTTGACTTCCCCTGGGTGGTCCAGATCAGTGATGGCCACCTAAGGCTGTCCATGCTAAGTTGCTTCGCTTACATGTCTGGGAGCTGGCAGGGTGTCAGCTGGGGTGACACAGGGCTGGAGCCTGTGTCACTCACTATCCGGCAGGCTGCTGGGGGCTTGTTCATGAAGCAGCAGAGCAGGACCAAGGGGGGAACAGAAACGTGCATTGCTGCCTACCTCAATTAGTTGCATAACGTTCATAGGTGCAAATGACTCAGCACCCATGCAAAGGGTGAGGAGGGAGGGCACACCTGGCAGGGATTTGCTGCAAAGAAAGGGGCACTGTGGCTACTTTTGAAAAGCAATCTACAAGCCGGGCTCGATGGCGCACGCCTGTAATCCCAGGGGTTTGGGAGGCGGAGGCAGGAGGATCGCAAGTTCGAGACCAGAAGCAGTCTGCATAATTTAGTGAGACCCTGTCTCAAAAAGTAAAAAAATGGGCTGGGGTACAGCCCAGTGGTCTAGCACCTGCAAAGCATGCAAGTGCAAGGCCCTGGGTTTAACCCCTAGCAGTGCAAAAAAAAAAAAAAAAAAAAAGCAATCCACAGGGTGTTTTATGGCAACAGAAATTGAAGATATAAAACAATCCTTCCAAATAGTAGATAAATCGTGAGAGGTGGAGACAGGGAAGGATGAAATTCCTAAGCCAGCAAAGCAATTTATGTATTTCTTCATCCTTTACCAAAGACTCACTGATCTTTTCCTACAAGCCGGATGCTGTGCTGACCCTGAGGATGGGACCTGCCTTCCTAGGGCTTGCAGTTTAGAGCAGGATACAGATTAGGGAGGCTGTCCTTCGATTCACCATGGCCAGGGCCATGTTCCCCCATGTGTCTGTCAGCTTGTTGCGCCATGGGAGTTTGTGTATTGTTGTGATGCTGAAAGCCATGCCACTGCTATCTCAGATACCAACAGGGCTACCCACGGTGGACAGGTTTCAGCTGAGCTTCTAGATTAAGACACACTAGGGAGAAGGACCTGGCAGCCCATTCCCAAAAAATTAACCATTGGAAACCCTATGAATAGCAGAGAGGCACTGTCAAATAGAGGGCAGGGAAAATGAGTCCCCCAGGCTGGAAGGCATTCAAGGAATGATGGGCAAAGGGTTGTCTCCTCAGAATCAAGTCAACCTTAATGATGGGAATGGAGTAAAACCTGTGGGACCCCCTTTTGCTGATGTGGCACAACTCAAAAGGAGAAGAAACATAGTGTCTGCAATAGTGGGCTCAAACATAAAAAGATCATGTGCATGGCACAGCATTGCGTAGTATTTTATTCTGTTGTACACGGGGTCACTATGAGTCAAATCCAACTCAACAGCACCTAACAACAACAGTGACATGTTAGGGAACTAACGTTAAGGACACCCAATGAGCCCAGAGAAACTGGTCTAGGGTGGGCAAAGGAAATAGGATGGCTTCAGTGAGTAAATTCAGAAGCAAGATCCATGGCTGTAGCCTTTCAGAAGAGGAGCTGAGAAAGAGAGAAGAGCACTGAAGGCAAGGGGCAGTATGTGCAGAATCTCAGTGATGTGAGTAGGACCTGCTGCTTGGGGGTGGCCACAGGGAAGAGCTGGAAGATAGGAGTTGAGAGAGGCAGATGGAGACTTAGAGAGAAGAAGCTAAGCAGTGGAGACTTCACACACAAAGATTTTCAACTCGTCAGATGGCATTATTGTGTTAGAAAGATGAGTTGTCCCAACAGTGTGGACGATGGACTTTTGTGGGGAGAGGAGTCCTGGATAGGAGGAGATTTAGGAAGTCTAGTTAGGAGACTATGTGAGCAATCCAAGCATGAATGAGGGCTGAACTACAAGGTGATCAGAGGACAACAGAGAGGTGGATAATCCAGAAGGAAGAAGCTCCGAGATTGGGTAAGGAAGGGAAGACTCGTCCTTTGCTCTCTGAGGGTTCCATAACTGAGTCTATGAATACACTGACAAGAGGCAGATTAATAGGAGAAAAGGCATGCAAAATTATTACATGTACATAGGCAGCAGATGTAAGAAAAGCAGACTCCTCAAACCCCAGTGAGATCTAGAGAGGTATCTTCCCTCTGTATTGGGGAGAGAAAGGGGTGATGTGGGCAATTTATAGGTGGATAAGTGATTTCAGAAAAGATGAAGGGGCCCTCAGAGGAACAAGTGATCACTGTGACAGTCTGGGTGTGGTGCTGACCTCCCGTCTCCTCTCCTGTGATCAGAGTTAATCAAGTTAATCCCCCCTACTTTATGAAATTCCTGGGAAGGAAAGTCATGGCAACTGAGTACTTTTGCAAGGATCCCTCTTTAGGCAGATAAGGAGAGCCCAGAGAAAGCCTTTGCCTGCATCTGTTGTCCCCAAATGCCCTCAGTTCAAAGCACTCAGCACATCAAAGTAGCATATTTAGGGGTAGCATTTTCTGAACTCCTTCATTTGGTTATTGTTGTAAAAAGATAGAACATTCAAGAATGTTGTCTGGGCTTGCTGGCTTCATAAAGATAGACAGATGGTAGATTCAACAAGATAGAAAGCCTTGGTTGAAAGAATTTACCTTAATTGAGCACAAAATTTGACTCTAAGCTTCCCAGTAGCAAAGGCAAGAAGAAAATAAGACAAATGACTTCATTCCACCATCTCCTGGTGGGAAGTACACCTGGGTGTCATGGAAACCAAATTTCCTCCAGAGGTATACAAGGCAGATGGATGGGAGGGACCTCAAGAGAAAGGCCATCAAAGAGAGAACAGACATCATTTTTGGCAGTTGTTTTATAAAAGATTCAGAAACTTTCTTTGCAGGCCTGTTCTGTGTTTCAGCCTCTGACAGGAGCCAAGAGCAAGACATTAAGTCACAGCTCTGTGGAGTCACTGTGCAAAGAACTCAGCATAATCGCCCCTGGTTATCTCACTTGCAAAAGACCTTTGAGCTCCCAGTATCCAGAGAAAGGAGAGATGGGATGCAAATGGAAGGAATTTACACTAATTAATACATTTGATAGATGTGAAATGAGGGGTTCAAGACCTCAGTGTGCAAATTAGTGCCCCAGGACAATTTTAAAGAAAAAAAAATGGAAGCCTCAATTCCATCAAATACCATTAATGACACAAATAACTTAAAGCTTCATTTTAAATGGTGGAGCAATTAGAATCCATTGTGGGTTTTTATTACATTTTTTTCTGATTACTAAAGTAACTCAGCTTTATTACAGAAAATAGGGAAATTTCAGAGCAATAGAAATAAAAAATAAAAATCTGACCTAAGACAAGATATCTAATTGCTATTAGTACTATGGTGCTGGCCAGGGTTGGGGGGCACACACCTGTCATCCTAATGACTCTGGAGTTTGAGGTAGGCGGATTGCAAGTTCAAGGCCAGAAGCAGCCTGTATCTCAAGACAAAAAATTTTAAAAGGGGCTGGGGTGCATCCCAGAGGTAGAACACTTGCAAAATATGTGCTAGGCCCTGGGTTCAAGCCCCAAGCACCAAAAAAAGAAAAAAAACAAACAAAAAAACAAACAAAAAAAACCCAACAAGAACAACAACAAAAAAACCCACTGCAGCATTTATCTTTTTATATTTCTGGTAGCTTTTCCAGGCCTGTTGTTGTTGGGTGTCATGGAGTTGGATCCAACTCATAGCAACCCTATATACAACAGAACAAAACACTACCCAACACTGTGCCATGCACATGATCTTTGTATGTTTGAGCCTAATGTTGTAGCCATTATGTTTCTTCTCATTTTGAGTCATGCCACATCAGCAAGAGGAGGTCCCAGAGGCTTTACTCCATTCCCATCATTAAGATTGACTCTATTTTGAGGAGGTAACTCTTCTCTAGTGGTTTCTTGAGTGCTTTCTAGCCGGAGAGGCTCATTTTCCCTGCACTGTATTTGACAGTGCTTCTCTGTTATTCATAGGGTTTTCGATGGCTAATTGTTTGGGGAATGGGCTGCCTAGTCTTTCTCCCAGTCTGTTTTGGTCTGGAAGCTCAGCTGCAACCTGTCCACCACAGGTGGCCCTGCTGGCATTTGGGATAACTGTGGCATAGCTTTCAGCAACGTACAAGCCCCACAGCAGAACTAGCTGACAGACGTGGGGAGACTTTCCAGGCCTACATATAAGTAAATCTTTTTCTCTTGGAAAAAAAAAATTGGGACAAGACAGGATCAATTGTTCCGCATCCCACTTATTTCAATCATATTTGCCCATGACAAATAGAAATCTTTGTTTTAGAAGAATTTGGTCTTCTGCAGATCTCTCTCAATTTGTTAAAGTTTATGTGTCTTTCGTTACTCTTGCAGACATGACCTACTAGCTTCCTGAAAAACAGAAGAGCTTGATGAACTTCACTTCTTCTTGCCAAGAATGTAATTGTGTTATTTAAAATGGAAATCTTGGAGCCTGGGGTTTGAGTGCAAGAGAGAGAGAAAAAATATGCTAATGTGACTACTCCACTCGTCTGCAACCGACTCTTCCTTTCTCTTCCCTGCCATGTTCTGGCAGCCACAATGCTACCTCTTTCATCAAGAGGTAACGTTTATTTCCTCACCCCTTGAGTCACAGCTATCTTTGTGGTTTCTGTTGATCAGTGGAAATGGCAGGTGGGACAGTGTGTCAGGTCTAAGACTTTGCTGGTCTTGTCGCTCCCTCCTTTCCACCACCAAGCAAGCAAGCCCGGGCTGGCCCAAGGGATGCTGGAACACCATGTGGAAAGAAGCCCATTCATTCCAGCCAAGGCCATTAGAAACCGCAGCCCCAGCTGACCAGGGGGAAGCCCAGTGGAGACCAGCCAAGAACAGCCTGGGCCAGAACTGAAATAGAGGACGTAAGCAATTGAGAGCCAAGTAAGCAGTAGTTGTTTTGAGGCAGTAAGCTTGGGGGTAGTTTGTTACATGGGGAAAGCCAGTTGAAACAATTGCTGAGCATATTTGAAGTGGATTTAAGCACAGCATTGTACCTAAGAACTTCAGAACTCAGATGTCACATTGGCTGAGCCGCACAAGGCAGGTATCACACCCATTTTGATCACTGTGGTAGTCCCATTGTCTAGCACTAACAAGTGGTGCCTAAACAATAGTGACATTTATTGAACACTTACTATGTACCTGGTGCTATGTTATATGCTTTTATTATATTGATTTTAGTGTTTTGCAGTAAACAGAATCATGTGGCCCTCTCTTCCCCTAAAGATATCTACATCCTAATCCACAGAACTTGTGAATATTTTATCCTACATGAGAGAGGAGATTCTGCAGATGGGATTGAATTAAGGTTCTTAAAATGGAAACATTATCATGGATTATTGGGTGGACCCAACATAATTTACAAGGGTCCTTATAACAGGGAGCCAGGATGGGTAAAATAAAAGAAAGGAGAAGTGTCCATGGAAACAGAGGCTGGGGTGGTGTGCTCTGAACATGAGGAAGGGGCCACAGACCAAGGGATGCAGGCAGCCTTTAGAAGCTGGAAGGATAAGGAAATGGATTCTCCCACAAAGCCTCCGGCATAGCCAGCCCTGCCAACACCCTGATCTCAGACTTCAGACCTCCAGGGCTGTAGGAAAAAAAACTGTGCTGCTTTTAGCCACTCCATAATTTGCTCAAACAGCAATAGGAAATGGATCCAGATTTCATCATCCCAGCAAGCCCTACTGTCACCATTTCCTTTTCACCTGTGGGGAAACTGAGGCTCAGACAGGCTAAGGAGTGGCCCAACTATTAGGTGGCACCACCAGATCTGAACTCGTCTCCTACCATTTGCATGGCAGAGTCTCCCACCACTGGGTCAGAGGAAGAGCCCAGATGTGAGCGTTCAGAGCAGCAGCACCTCTGCAAACACTGGGCATGAGGAGCCAGGTCAGACAACCTCACGATCCCTTCCTGTTACAACATTCTACAGCTTTTAAACATTGAATCAGCACTTCTCAGTGCCAAGTTTGCAAGCTCACAAAAGGTCCAGGTGGGATTCGGAGAGCTCCCCCATGCCTGGAGGACTCTAAAGAAACCTCTGGAAGAGGAATGTAAACTACCTCACCATTAGGTCTTTGAAAAAGATAAAGATTGTCAGAATTCTAGCAGCTACGCCATGGCCCCCCCCTTAAATCTGTAGAACGGGTCTTGTGGTTGCCTATCTCCCCACTGTCTCCCCAGCCTTGCTGTGGATCAGCTCATGGTTGGCCTGGAGTTGACCTCGCCCAGCCACAGGATGGGCGGTCATGGCCCACGCCCTTCAGTGTAGTCTCATCTCCCTTCCCACAGGGACAGATTCAGGAAGGGCAAGGTTCAGGACTTTTGCTCTGTCATGAGGGAAAGACAAGCTCTTTCTTGTTCTTGAGGGTGCAGGATGCAGGCATGAGGGCTGGGATGGTTGCAGTCACTTTGCCACAGTGAAAGCAGACAGTTTGAGGACGAAGTCAGTTCAGGGGGAAGAGCAGCCCTGAGAAAATCACTGAGAAACTAAATTTCATCTTTGATCACACTACTCCTGCAGTCAAGCCTTCCTCTGACCCTTTAACTTATAAAACCTAATAAATTTCCTTTAAGGTTGAAGACAGTTTTAAGTGCTTAAAATTTTTTTTTTCTTTTTTACTTTTTACTTTTTTGTTATAGTCTTTGCTTTTTTGCTTTTAAAATCAAACTACCCTAACAGACACCAACCAGTTACTTCTACACTACCTGTTTAAAAAGGCAGAAGCAGCTCAGCTTTCCTACAATGTACCTTCCTGTGACAAGCATTTGTGTCTCGGCCATCTCTTACCTCACACCTCTCACCTTCCCTCCAGTGAACCCATGTCCTCAAACACCTGGACTGATTTGGGCTAGCTCATGATGGGAACAACTGTCCTACTTTATTTCAGCCCACATTCCCTGCTCTCTGCACTTCTTTTGGCTCCGATTTTTGGCCTGGATTTCTTCAGCAAGAATCCTGGCCTGTTCGACATGCCAGTCTCAGCTGGGCTTGAAGCCTCTGCACATAACAGTGGTCAGAATCTCAGGGCCCAGCTCGCCTTTCAGGAGACCAGTGAGGCCCGAACTTTCGAAAATGCTGAGTGATCAAATGTCCTGGGACATAGGGTCCTGCTCAACTGCCCACACCTGGGTGAAGTGCCAGGCAGTTGCAAAGAAAGAATTCGGCCTCCCTGGACATTACCAGGCGGAAGCTGGACTGGCCCAGATGAGCATGCAGCAAGGTGGGTGGCAGAGTAGAGATCTGGGGTCCCAGACTGAAGGGCTCTCAGACCTTGGTCTGTTGCTTACTTTGCTTAGGCCTCATTTTCCTCATTTGTAAAATGAGTTTAAACCAGGCTAGAGGTTTTTGTTTTGTTGTTTTGTTTTGGTAGTAACAGGAGGTTGAAGCCAGGGACTCACACATGCTAGGCAAGCACTCTAGCCCTGAGCCTCCCCCCTAGCCCTTTCATTTTTTATTTTGAGACAAGGTCTTGCTAAATTGCACAGACTGCTTCTGGTCTCAAACTCGTACCCTTCCTGCCTCAGCCTCCTGAGTTGCTGGGATTATGGGCATGTGCCATGGCACCCAACTAGATTAGGGATTTTGAATCTGAAATTCAGGAAGGAGTTTCAGGTAGCCAGTTTTCTAGTGAGACCATCCATAATGTCCATTATGTTATCAAAGGAGCATGTAACAAAAAAGTCTTTAGAACTACAGGCATAAAGCCAGTTGCGGTGGAGCACGCCTGTAATCCCAGTGACTCAGGAGGAAGAGGCAGGAGGACCCCAAGTTTGAGACCAGAGGCAGTCTGCATAATTTAGTGAGATCCTATCTCAAAAAGTGAAAAAATGGGCTGGGGGTACAGCTCAGTGGTCCAGCACTTGCAAAGCATGTGAGCATAGGACCCTGGGTTCAACCACCAGTACAGAAAAAAAAAAAAAAAAAAAAAAAAAAAAAAAAAAAAAAAAAAAAAAAAAAAAAAAGAACTATAGGCATAAATTATCTTAAAGGAGCCAGGCGCAGTGGCTCAGAACTATAATCCCTGCAGTTGAAGAGGCGGTGGCAGAAGGATCACAGGTTCTAGGCCAGAGGCACCTGTGTAACTTAGTTAGACTGTGTCTCAAAATAAAAGATAAAAAGGAGTGGGGGGTACAGCTCAGTGGTAGAGTGCTTGCCAAATTATACATAGGGCCCTGGGTTCAACCTTCAAGTACCACGAAAATAATGAAAACAATCCTCCATTGAAAACCCTATTAGGGTCACTATGAGTCAGACCGTGGCACCTAACAACAATTACACATTACCCTGTACTGGAATCCTTGGGATACAACATTTGAGAACCACTGAGCTAGACCAAAAGATGAAACAAAGAGACATTCCACATGCTTGTGTTTGGGCATTCAAACCACTCTTCTTGAAAACCATCCTCCTCTAGACTCAACCTGAACACCGTACTGTAACAGAGGCTCATGCCCTTCCTGGGGTGTGCAGAGGAGAAGCAACCCACAGGGCCTGGAAGGAGGTGGGACGGGTGTGGCAGGGAATCAGCTGGAGACGGGGAGCGACCATGCGCAGGGGCAGGGAGGCTCAGCGGTTTAAGGTGCGGGGGCCCACGGGACACTCATGGCGCACTTGTGAGAAACTGGGGCCAAATTTTCCAGGCTTTGTGAGCTTTGTGGAAGGCTTGGAGCCCACACTGGGTGGCAGGGCAAAGGGTGTATACACACAGGAGGGCCTGCAAACAAAGATCTCTGGGCAAACACAGCCCTGGGCCTCATGAAGGAGCACAGCCTGGCTGGGTTTCCTGTGGCTTGGCCCCAAGTCACCCACACATTCTCTATGGCTCTGCCCAGATTGCTGGCTAAAAGAAAAGCAAAGCTCCTTTGGGGAGAAGCCAAGTTCACAGAGCCCAGGAATAGCTTGCTAGGTTAACAGTGTAGCCCTCTGAGGATATTTCACCTGTATATTAGCTATCTACTGTTGCATAACAAATTACCCCCAAATTTAGGGCTTCAGACACTATACAGTGACTATCTCATAGTTCCTGTGGGTGAGGAATTTGGAGCTGCTGAGCTGAGTGCTGGTGGCTCATGGTCTCTCATGATATTGCAGTCAAATGTCAACTGAGGCTACAATCACCCCGAGGCTAGACTTGGCTTCAAAATGCTCACTACATGCCATATGGCTATTGGCAATAGGTCTCAGTTTCTCCTTGTATGGGCTCCTCCACACGGCTGCATGAGTGTCCTCAAACATGGCAGCTGGTTTCCATTAGAGCAGGAGATCTAAGAGAGAGCAAGGATGAAGCCACCTTTATGCCCTAAGCTGCATGCCACACACAGTCACATCCTCCACACTCTAGTCACTGTGAGTCTGTAAGTCTCCCCCATGCTTGTTGTTGTTGTTGTTAGATGCCGTCGAGTTGGTATCTGACTCATAGCAACCCTCCTAGGGTTTTCAATAGCTGACTGTTTTGGGATTGCATTGGGAGTGGATTGCCAGGTCCTTCTCCCATTTTTGCGGTGCTGGGAATTGAACTCGGGACCTCAGAGACTGCAGAGCAGCACTCTACCAACTGAGCTAAATCCCAGCCCCCCCACGCTTAGAAGAGGAAAATTAGGTACTACACTTCAAATAAGTATCAAAGAATATTGGACATATTTTAAAACAACTGCAACTCAATATGGAAGAATGATTTGAAGAATTTTCTCAGGAGTGACAGTCCAGGTAGGAACAATATTTCTAGGTTCACGATAAAAAGGAATCATCTGGGGGTGCTTACTAAAGGTAAAGATTCCTATGCCCACCTCCAAGATATTCTCTATCAGGAAGTCTCAGAAATGTGTGTCCCTCAGGGTATTCTGGTACAAGTTACTGGGGTCTGGTATTCTGCATTTTATCCCTAGTAATTTTATTTTACTGGTAATTTTTACAGTAAGACTTAATGGGTCTCATTATGACATTTCCACACATGCATTTCATTGTACACTGCTCATGTTCACTCCCCCTCTTACCCTCCCATAACCCCCATCCCCCACAGTACCCCTCCCCACCAGTGGTCCCCCACAGGAATCTGCATTTTGACAAGTTCCTAAAGTTATTCTCAGGCTGGTAATTTGTAGGAATACTGCCACTGAATGTGGCCATCATTGCCAGTTGAAATGGCAGTCTGGGAAATTCTAATAATGCAAATGGGGAAAATCAAATGGGCAGTCTGGTTAGAGGCTGTGACCTAGGCTCTACTCCATGCATACACCTGTGAGGGACACAATTCAGGGTCAATAATAGCAGCCCCTGACACTCTTTCTGTCAGAGTCCCAGGGACCTTCTGAGCACAGCGCCCCAGACAGCTCCCCGTGACCATTCACAGTGGGCATGGGACTTGAAATCTATTTTCTGTCCTTGATCCAAGCCTGTGGCCAGGCATCTGCTAGTTCTGCCTTGTACCACTGCTGGACAGGCTTCTGGCCATGCCCTGAGAAGAGCTGGGCGTCACTACATCACTTCTCTAACTGGGGAGCATTGATGGGATGGGAAGCAGGCAAGGGGCCCAGTGGGTGGGAGGGCCACGTGGCCAGCACCTACCCCAGGACCCTTCAGCCTGGTTCCCATGTTGGGACCCTTTAGTGACAGGCCCAGTGCAGAGGCCCATCCCTGCCTTTGCTTGGGAGCAGAGTGTAGGGGGTGGCCTAAGAGGTGGCCTTTTGTTTAACTCTGCCTGCTTCTCCATCAGGCTTTCAGGAAACTTGCCAGGAGCCCTGAGTTTCCAGCCATTGTCTGGGTCCCTCCCGCTCTCTTTTTATGGGCTGGTTTGTGTCTGCTCTCAGCTGGGAGGGAACCCTCATAAGAGTTGCTAAGCAGCTGCTGGGGCCTCTCTCTTTTAAGCTGTGACACAATTGTCTCTCTTGTTATTTCCCACAAGGAGCTGTGACCCAGGTGGTTACAAAGCTGCTGCCCAGGCTGCGGTGTCATTGGTCCAGAAAAGGGCAAAGAGCAAACAGAGTCATCAAACAGCGTGAGGAACAGGTGAGCAGTGTTAGAGCCACTGTGAGTACTGGCGACAAAACCCGCCTCCGCCCTGGCCACAAGGACCCCCTGCACCTTCATTGCCTGGCCTTCCCAATGGGTACAGCTTTCTCTCAGAGGCCTGTGGTGCATTTCCCCAAGGGGTCCTGGACTGGGCTTTTCCCCCAGGATTCGGAATCAGGAAACCCTTCTCCAGCAGGCTTGCCATAGCATTGGCTTGAACCCCTGCAAAACCTCTCCCCCAACCTCGCTCTCCTCTGCTGCCTGGCTTTAACTGAACCGTTTCTAAGGCAATTGTAACTATACAATTTTCTTTTTCCTCACACCCAATTGTGCCTCTTGTTGAAAAAATTTAGAAAATAAAGATACAAAAAAAATCCACAGTACACCCAAAGATATCCAGTGTTAACATTCTGAAATATGCCTTTTAGACTCCTCTCTCTCTCTCTTCCTCTCTCTCTCTCTCTCTCTCTCTCTCTCTCTCTCTCTCTCTCCCCCTCCACACACACACACACACACACACACACACACACACACACACACACACACGGGCAGGGGGAGAAGAGAGACAGCCAGAGAGAATCTGGAAGGATTATTTCAGAAGTCTAAAAGGAATCATATTCAACAAACATGATTAAGTGTGGGGGGAAAAATTACATAGCTACAATTTGAAATAATATAGGTGTATGTATATATTGGAGGTGCCAAAAATATATACATATTTTAAGAGATGTTATCTGTATACTACTTTTGAAGTTGAAATGAATTATGGTAGCAATGTGTAGTATGACTTTCACTCAAAAGATGGCATTAATCAAATGAATGCTAGCACCAATAAGTATACAACCTATTTTTTTTTTGTCTGTGTTTTTGTTTTATTTTGTTTTGAGACAGGGTCTCACTGTGTAGCCCAGGCTGGCCTGGAACTTGCTACATAGACCAGGGTGGCCTCGAACTCACATCAGTCCTCCTGTCTCAGCCTCCTGAGTGCTGGGAATACAGGCATGAGCCACCAAACTCAGCCATTCAATGCATTCTTAAAACAACAAAATGGAAAGTTTTTGTCCCAAGACGTGGACATGAAATTAGGATTTCTCAATCCTGGTGATTAGACATTTTGGTGGATAATTGTTTACTATGAGGGCACACTTGTGTATTGTAGGATGTTTAGCAGCATCCGGGTCTCTATTCACTAGATACCAGTAGCACTTCCCCCTCCATCCCATTCATGATAACCAAACATGTCTCCAGATATTGCCCAATGTCATCAATAGAGCAAAATCACCCTTGGTTTAAAAGTCATTGATAACACACACACACACATGCACGTACACACGCACGCACGCACGCGCGCGCAAGTCGTATTGTAAATACTGCCTTGTCTTTTTAAATTAAAAAAATTTTAAATGTTACCATGCCATAAACTCTTTCAATAGTCATTAATGATCTATGCACTTATTTCCAATGGCCGCAGAGCCTTCCAGCACTTGGCTTCCTATATGAAGTAATTTATATTACTAGTCCTCCATTGTTGGACATTGTGTATAAAACTGAAATTATACCACATGCCTGCATTATAGGCTGCTGTGTAAATTTTAGATGTCATGAACACCTTTCCACATCATGGCAGTAGATACTGACCATGTTGCTTCACCTCCCTAGATCTCTACGTACTCCCCCATTCACAGAATGAGGGTGTGCTGTGAGAATTAATTACCAGAATGAGCGGCCTGTGCCTGGCACAGAAAGTGCCCTTCATAGAAGGAATCATGTTCAACAAGGAGGGCCACAGGTGTGATTAACGCCTTTGTTATGATCACTGTGTCACAGTTTTCAATGGTTTTAATGGCTCTCCATCATATGCGGGCACCACACATTATTAAAGTAGTCTGTATTGTTGGACTTTTAGGTGGTTTCCAAATTCCCACTGTCATAAATTACCTGCCATTGATATACTCATGTATAATTTCCACTGATATCTTGGGAAAACAATGAAAAAGAAAAAGCTAACCTAACTGTTCTAACCTGGGACTTGGGAAACAAAAGAAAAACTGTTTTCTCCTTGGCCTGCTCCCTGCCCTCTCCCAGTCAGCTCAGGCCCTGCCAGGCGTAGTTCATCTGGTCCTGAATCAAGGTGCTAACCTCAGGAGATGGCTCCTAGGCTAAGTCCTGGCTGGGTTTTTCCTGTGTTTGTCAAACTTGACCCCCGTTCTTTCTGCCCTGAGTCCATCCAGGATTGTAGTAAAACACCAGCAAGATTCCCCTTTTTCTACTTTTTCTACTTTTTCTACTTGTTTTTATAGCATGGATATGCAAAATTGATGTATACCATGGATGTGCATGTGAAAACATATTTGTACAGTTTAAAAAGCTAAAGTAAAATGAATTCCTCTGTGTCTACCACCTAGGCTGATGCAGGGGACTGTTAATATGCATAAGTGCCTACCAGTGTGCCTGCGTCCCGAAAAAGAGTCTTTCTGGGGTGAATGGAGTGGAAGGGGAAGGAAAGGTCTCCTGGGAACAGTAGAGTCCACAAACGAGATGCCACTCTGAGTCCAACCCCTCAGCTGGCCCCTGGCTCCCTCCGTGGCCATGACACATTAATTAACATGGTGAGCTTCAGTTTCAGCTTCCGTCTGTGAAATGCAAGATTGTCTTGCAGATTAAATGAGATGCACCTATTGACAAACCCTAAGCCTGTGCCTGGCACCAAGGAGGCGTCCAAAGCACAGGAGCTGGTGTTCTCATTATGGCACAGAGGGTATGGACAGGAAATTCAGAACTGTGGTTCTCATGTGGCCCTGCAATCCCAGGCAAGGCAAGCCTTGGGCCTCAGTTTCCCCATATGGGAAGGAAAGAGGCAGACACATTAGAAAAGCTGAAACTCTTTTCAACTCTGGACCTTTCTGATTCTACTATTAAGCCAAAGAGTTCTTCATTTCTCACATTACCACCTGAGCCCTGCCTCTGGTCCAGGGAAAAACTGCCTTCCACAAAACCAGTCCCTAGTGCCAACAAGCTTGGGGATCACTGGTTTGTGACTTATCCCAGATCACATAGCCTAGACTTTTTCGATTTGTAAACCCATGCTCAAACTAGTACTTCTCAGGCATTAGTGTGCACCTGAATCAAAGGCAATCTTGTGGAAATTGTGGCAGATTGCTATTCAGCCAGTCTGCATTTCTAGTACATTCCCAGAGATGGCGATGCTGGTGGTCTCCGCTGCACCCCCTGAGTAGTGAGGCTAACCCGCTGTACCTCCTCCAGGAGCCAACCTGGGAAGGGACTTGAGGGCTTCAGATTCCTCGGTTTCTGAGAACATAAACTGTGTGGCTATTTTTATTCCATCCCAGGAAAAGAAAAATCAGGGCACTGCACGCTCATCAAACACGGCTGCTTCTGGGTCAGACATACCAAAAGGGAAAGGTTTCCTGTTGACAGGAAGAAGTTTCTGGTTTCTCCCTCTGGTGATGTTTACGTTTTCTACAAGTTTGTTGAAATCACCATTTTGTATCCATCCCTGCTGAGGACAGTCAGACAGATTCCCATTTGCTTTCTAACCACACTCTTTCATGACAATGTGGAGTCCCCAGCTCCTCACAGGTGTGCTCTCAAATTCCAGCCACAGCAGAACATCTGTTTTGGCTGCCACTTTGGGTCTGTGCTTTATCCTCTTAGTTATACCCACCAAGACTGGGAGGGAATTTATGCACAGGATATTTCCCGAAAGGAAGTCTCACCATTAGATGTGTACATGCAGAGCCCAGAGGAAGAGGCAAAACTTTGTATTTATTTCTCCCAGCAAGTTGTCATTTGGTCCATACACACAGGCTTTCTTGCCTCTCCTCCTCCCACATCACATTCCTCCCCAGCCCTGCCAAGGCCCCTGTGGTCATTTTTCTGCCTCCCCATTCCTAGGGTCCTAACTCCATGGTGAAATGGTGCCCAGGATCCTGTCCTCCAGAGTTCTCAGGAGGAAACAGCTAAGCCAAACAAACGTGCCTCTCTCTTACAAAACTGTGATGTGTTATTATGCAAGCCCAATCTCAGCCTGTAATCACCTTTGCTGGGAAGAAACAGGGAGGATGAAAACCCTCAGTGTCCCCTGGCACTGATTCTGCAGTGTTTGATACCATGTGGAGCTGAAGGGTGGGACATCGAGGGATGCAACCGGGTACAGCTAGCTCTGAGTAACAGGAAACAGGAATGGCCTAAAGTCAACATGGCCTTGAGGAGAGAGGGCAGCCACACTAGACAGAGTTGTCTGACAAGTATGGAAATCAGCAATAGGCTGGGAAACACCTCTCAGACCTGACACTGAGCTCTAAGGTGACAGAGTGAATGTGTGAGAGCTGCAGGTGCATTTAGAAGAGATGTAGATAGCAATCATGTCGAGGGAACATTGCTGGCAGGTTTAGCATTGCTGTTGTTAGGTGCCATTGAGTCATGTACAACCCATAGTAACCCTCGTAGGGTTTTCGATGGTTGATGGTTTTGGAATTATTTCGGGAGTGGGCTGCCATGTCCTTCTCCTGTTTTTGCAGTGCTGGGGATTGAACCCAAGGCCTCGGGGACCGCACAGTGGCACTCTACCAACAAAGCTAAACTCCAGCCCAATTTGGCATTAGGGGTAAGTCTTTTGGTTTTATTTCCATCACTTATGCCAGCAGATCTTCAAGCCTTTGGTCAACATTCACTGATTTCCATGTAAACCTTCAGGTTTGAAAAGGCCTTTAGTGAATCCAGGCAACACACAAATTACAAGAAATCCAGCTTCAAGGGAGTGCTGCTTGAGCTACCGTACTGGGCTCAGTGGTTGAAGGGCTCCGCACTTGATGTCATGAGCTGAAGTCACCATCTTGAAATTCTCAGTAATTTTTGAACAAGGGACTTATCTTTTCATTCTGTACTGGGCTACACAAATTAAGCAGCCAGGATTGGATACCAAGGATGATGACTCAGTTTCTTGCACCTCACTTTCTTTGCTTTCCAATTAATACAAAATTTCAGGTCTGGTAACAGCAAGACCACCAAAAACTAGAAACTGGGATAGGGGTGTAGCTCAGTGGAAGAGAGTGTGCTTAGCATGCTGAACTAGAGGCCCAAGATTTGTTCCTCAGCACCAAAAAAGAAAAAGAAAAGAAAAATCAGGAATTAGACTAATTCTTACAAGCTCAGTCTGCCTGGAGGGAGGAATGATCCCTCTCTACATCAGGACTCTCTGGAAAAAGAATTTGGAATGGACAAAGGATGAGGGGTGCTGTGGGGTGGCCCAGCTCTATACCTCTAGCTATTCTAACTAGAAGTCGGGGAGTTCCATAAGGCTCCATTCTCCAGTGGGAAAACTTGGCCCTTTGCCAGAACTATAGGATTTAAAGCCCCCATTTTCTGGGCTTAGAGAAGTCATTCTATTCTGTACAATTTGTCCTGAATTGAATGGTTATTCACTATGACCAAAGGATGCAGTCTAAGGCAGTGTGAGGGAAGGGCTAGCAGTGTGGTATACACACCTAACCTCACAGCTACAAAGGACATTTTTGAGACAGTTGGGGAGTACTGAGGACAGACTATAAATTAGGTGGTATTATTATATTAAGGCTGGGGTTTAGCTCAGTTGATAGAGTGCCAGCCTGTGCAATCTAAAGCTCTGGGTTTAATCCCCAGCACAGCAAAAATGGGAGAAGGACCGGGCAGCCCACTCCCCAAACAATCAGCCATTGAAAACCCTATGAATAGCAAAGAAGCACTGACATAATGTCAGGCATGGCACAGTGTCAGGCAATGTTTCCTTCTGTTGTACATAGGGTTGCTATGAGTCAGACCTGACTCGAAGGCACCTAATAACAACATATTAGGGCTGATTTCTTGGATATGATCATGGAGTGGTGGTTATATAAAAGAATACTCCCTGTTTTAGTAGACATATGCTAAAGAATTTACAGGTGATATTTCACGAAGTCTGCAATATACTTGGTTTGTTGTTGTTAGGTGCCGTCGAGTCGGTATCCGACTCATAGCGACCCTCATAGGGTTTTCCATGGCTAACTGTTTCGGGATTGCCTTGGGAGTGGATTGCCAGGTCCTTCTCCCATTTGTGTGGTGCTGGGAATTGAACTCCGGACCTCAGAGACTGCAGCACAGTGCTCTACCAACTGAGCCAAATCCCAGCCCATACTTGGTATATATATATATATATATATATATGCACATATACATCTTTAAAGGTTTTTTTGAAAATCTTAATTCTAAAGTCTAAAAACTCGCTATACAAACTCTCTCTATATAACTATAAATAACTATCTCTATTTCCCTATATATGGAGAGAAGGGAGAGAAGGGGAGGAAGAGAAAGATGGGGGAAAGAGAGAGAAGAGGGAGACAGAAAGAGAAAGAAGCAGAGGGTGAGTTAAAGCAGTTGTGGGGAAGTGGTATTGATTGATTTGATGGACTGGCTGGGAGTGTATTTATTCTCCCCATTTTTGTTTGGTCTGAAGTTTTTCTAAATGAAACACCGGGATGGGGAAATATCCTATCTCCCCCTGAGGTTGTCATCTCTCTGGGAGACAAGATGTGGACCTCTG
Source organism: Pedetes capensis (assembly GCA_007922755.1). Taxonomy (NCBI): domain Eukaryota; kingdom Metazoa; phylum Chordata; class Mammalia; order Rodentia; family Pedetidae; genus Pedetes; species Pedetes capensis. Next base: position 151,877 of record VMDO01001917.1, on the reverse strand, counting down.
TCTCAATCTGAATTGCCTCCCCTAGAGGCAGATCCTGAGGTATAAGTTCAAGCACAACTTATTTCTTTTGGGGGGGTGATCCCGGCAAACACCAGTGAAATGAGATGGGAGAAGATACTCAGTGAAGAGAATGTCACTTCATCTGTCATTTCTCAGTTACACCCCCCTACCCTGGAGTCATGTGGAACATCTCATGTAAGAGCTCTGGTATTTATAACCATGCACGCCCAGGCTGGGGGCTGTCACCCTGAGTGTGGGCAGGAGAGACCATGCCAGCCAGCGAACACCATTGGGCTGGGTGCCGCAGTGCTAAGACCTGACATCTGCTCCATCCTCCTCCACCCACTCCATCATTCAACTGACCTCTACCTCATGTGCACACAAGGCCAGGCCCTATGCTGAGTTCTGGTGGACATGACATTCATTAAGAAAGATACAGTCCCTGTTCCCATGGGCAGATGAGGACAAACAGGGAAAATAACAAAAATCCCAGTAACCAAGGTCTTCCAACAGCCGGAGAAAGCACAGTTTATCCATTCATCTAGACATCCAGCTTTTACGAAGCATTTACTATGTGTTAGCTATAGCTGTAGACACAGAGGATACAAGAGGAAACAATTGGAAATAGAAAGAAGCTGGTGTTGTGATGTACACCTCTAATTCTAGCAACTCAGGAGGCAGAGGCAGGACGGTGGGCTTGAGGCCAGAGGCAGCCTGTCCACTTTAGCGAGACCCTGTCTCAAAATAAAAAATAAAAAGGGGCTGCTTAGTGGTGGAGTACTTGCCTAGCATGCACAAGGACCTGGGCTTAACCCCTCAGTACTGCAATCAATCAATCAATCAACCAATCATCAGTAAAAGAAAGGAAGGAGAGAGAGAGAGGGGGAGAGAGAGAGAGAGAGAGAGAGAGAGAGAGAGAATAATGAAATAGGATAAGAACTGTAGGTCCTCAAGCAAGTTGTGTCTCAACAGCATCTAACAACAACAAGTAACTTGTGGATTTTTTTTTGAGGGAAAAATCTCTAACCCAAGTCCCTACTGCTCCAGGCGGCTGAGGCACTGCAGTGCACCTGCAGAGAAGCAAGAGAGGACCCCACTTCTCACATTTAGTCTGAGGTGCTCCACTCTCCCCAGGACCCCCGCCCTCCGGGAGTCAGATTCTGGCCTGTGACCTGACTGGAGGAACGTCCTTCAGTGAGCTGAACTTGCTCCAGGAACAGCTGTATCAGGCCCTGTGCTCTGGATTCCCTCGTGGGCGCCAGGCTCTTTGGGGTTTGTAGAGCATTTAGGATCCCAAACGTTCCCCACTTTCCACCTGTGGAAACCAGGCCACTTTCATGTCTGCTGGCTCCCTTGGACACTCCCAAACATCGTCCTCTTACTATGTAATCACAGAGACAGCCACAAAATCTGCTTCCCCTCCCTCCTAATCACCAGGTGAATGATTTGTGAGAGTCACCGTTCAATAGCTGCCGGCAGTATTTTGTATGATTTGAGCATCAGACACATTGGCTTGCAGTCATCATGGCCATCTAGTAACCAAGCCAGAGAGGGCCTGCGTCTCGCGTTACAGACATCACATGCTGGGCTCTGGGTGGTAGCTGCCGCTGGTTAGAAATGAACAAGAGGCAGAAGCTGGAGCTCTGAAGATTGAAGACCTATTGTTCACAACTTCTTCTTCCCATGGGGTGTAGAGTGAATCGTTTTTTGCTTTATTATAGCTTGGATGAGGGGTAAACAACGCTTTTCAATAGGAAGGTGAGGAAAGCTGTCCATCCTGACTATCTGGTGGCTTCTGCAGGATGCCAGGCTGAGGCCAGAAGAAGCCGTGGCCTGACGGTGACTTCAGGCCACCCTCTGTGTGGGCTCTGGCCACCTACATCTAACAGTGCTTGGTGCGACGCCTCTTTTCTCTCTATCGCAACGATCAGCCTCTGCAACCTGTGGACTGGGCATCAGTCCAGGCTGTGTCCTGGGGTCTTTCAGGGCCACCTGTGCCCAGGGAACTGCCCGAGCCACCCTCTTCTTAGCCTTGGTGGCAGCAACCCCTCCTGGCCTTGCCCTAAGCCCCTCCACATAGCTCCCTCTAATGCTCACCTGCTGGTGGGTGCATCTCTGCCCATGGCCACCAGTGGCTCCCTGGGCACCTGGGAGGGGGAAGCCTTGCTCCTCAGAGGGGTAGGCATGGGCCCCCAGGGCTCCAATCTCCCTGCCTCCAGCTTTGTCCTAAGACACCTGCAAGGGCCCCTCCTCCACCTGGACAGGATGGCTGCCTCCCACCCCTCACCTCCTCCAGGCCCTTTCCCTGAAACACCTTCTTTTCCAGTCTCTAGACTTTGCTTGGATGCCATCTCCTCCAGCCAGTCCTCTCTGAGCATGTACCTGGGTGACCAGCTCTCTGCAACCTGCACCCCATCACAGCTGCCAGGGATGGGTCATTAGCTTGCTTTGCAACCAGCCATGTATGGAACACAGGCTCTGTGGAGGCACGAAGGATAAATGGATAAATGAAGGAATAGACTTCCACCAGGCACACTGAAGCAGTGTGGCTATATATCAGCCCTACTTGGAGTGGGGTCCACTAACTTGAGCTGCTCTTTTGCAACACATAAAGTATAGAAAGTCAGATTGCTTAGAAATTTAAACAGCAATTATTTTCTGTTTTTGTTTTGTTTTGTTTGTTTGTTTTGAGGTTTTGCTTTATAGCCCAGGCTGTCCTGGAACTTACAGTGTAGACCAGGTTGGCTTGAGACTCCCTGCAATCCTTCTGCCTCAGCCTCCCGAGTACTGGGATTACACCACACTCAGTTTAAACAGTAATTTACTTAAGTACTTTTATGTTTGCTGAATCAAATAAGAAAAAATGTAGAGCTTGTATTTTATATGCCCTTTTTGCTTTTTAAATTATTTTTATTATATTTTATGAAACTGTTGGTTCTAATGGATTGTTGTTGTTAGGTGTCCTTGAGTCAGATCTGACTCATGGCAACCCTATGTGCAACAGAATGAAACACTACCCGACACTGTGCCATGCACATGATCTTTTTAGGTTTGAGCCCATTCTTGCAGCCACTATGTTTCTTCTCATTTTGACTTGTGCCACATTAGCAAAAGGAGATCCCAGAGGCTTTATTCCATTCTCATCATTATTTTGAGGAGGCAACTCTTCTCTAGTCATTTCTTGAATGCCTCCCAACCCAAGGGCACTCATTTTCTGGCACTATATTGGACAGTGCTTCTCTGTTATTCATAGGGATTTCAAGGTCTAATTGTTTTGGGAGTGAACTGTTGGGTCCTTCTCTCTAGTCTGTCTTAGTCTGGAAGCGCAGCTGAAACTTGCCCACCATGGGTGGCACTGCTGGTAACTGAGATACTTGTGGCATAGCTTTCAGTATCACAGAAACACATAAGCTCCCACAGCACGACAAACAGACAGACACGTGGAAGTTTAGTGGATTAGACTTCTAAAACACTGGCCTAGTAGCCCAATAATTAGAGAAGAACTGTTCTATACCTTCTATACCTAGGGCCACAACATAACAATGTGTGTGTGTGTGTGTGTGTGTGTGTGTGTGTGTGTGTGTGTGTGTGGCGTCTGTCAGATGGAAGGAAACAGGAAAAGGAAGGATGAGTAGGCAAGCCTGGTTAAATCTGTGCTGGCAGGGAATGATTTTCCATAACGACACCATCAAAAACCTTCCACTGAATCAAGCAAGCCAGAGATTAAGCAGCTCATATCACAGCCTTCTGAATGCTGAGCCCCAAAGGGAGAAGAAATTGCAACTATAAAGATCATGCTATTAGGCCTAACTGACCCAGACAGCCCCATGCACACAGGGGCCACACCATCAACTTCAACTTGTGTCCCTTTCACCCTCGGCGGAGACATAATTTTTAAATCCATTTCCAACCTTCCCCCAGATCTGGCTTCTATTAGAAAACCATTTCCCAAATTAACCTCTGTGCCCTCTTAAGTAAGGAATGTGAGAGATTTCCACCAGTTTTCTTCTGTTTCGAACATGCCACGTGTGTCTACAAGGAGGGAGCGACTGCCAAACTGGAAGGGGTAGTGCAGGGATCATTGCAGTCACTGTTCTTTGAGAATAGGCATGAAGGTTTGTGTGCTGTATGTGTGTCAGTGCTAGGGATTGAACTCGGGGCTTTTGCACATGCTAGGCAAGTGCTCTACCACTGAGCTACATCCCCAGCCCTTTGTACAAAGTTTTCCTAAGAAAAGATACCCTCTTCTCCCCGGGAGGTCTCTTACAGTGCTATCCTGAGGCTAACCGTTTAATTCATGCTAAAGATTTTCACATTAAATCATCTTCCAAATGCTGAGCATGTAGAAAAATGGCATCTTAGGAGCCTAAAGGGGCCACGATGGAAGAGGGAGGGCACCAGCTGAACTTTATCTTTGTGTGTGAGGAGAGGGCAGACAAGCCACTGGTGGCTCAGCAGCCCTGAGTTATCATTCTCCACACTTGTTCAGGAAAAGGTCAGAACACAGGGTGGTGATCATGCATTCTAAGCCACATTCAGCCTCCCCAGAAATGGTTTTTATAGCTGTGGTCTCTGGAATCAGACACACTGGGTTATTTCTTAGAAGACAGAGATGAACACATATCAGTGGAAGAGTTCAGGGCCCAAAGTGTAATTCTAGAAACTATGAACCAAGTTTCCAGTGCAGGTGTTTACATAACTGGACAGGGGCTGTGAGCTTAGAATCAGAAGAAATCCTTTTATGTACAGACTGCCAAAATGCCCCTGTATTCTTCGCCTTAGGTCTACACCCTTCTATACCAGCTCCGGGCTTGACTGTGAGACTAGAGGTGAGTAAAGGAACAATAGCAAATGTGGCCTAAACAGAGCTCTGAAGAATATTTGTCCCCTGGTGCTTGGGTCTGCTTGCTGCACCTTATGAGTAAGGCATAGTGGTGTACACTTACAATCCCAGCAACTCAGGAGGTAGAGGCAGGAGGATCACGAGTTCAAGGCCAAAGCCAGCCTGCTTGGTAACTTAGTGAGACCTTGTCTTGAGATAAAAACTAAAAAAGGGGCTGAGGGTACAGCTCAATGGTAGAGCACTTACAAAGCATGCATAAGGCACTGGGTTCAGCCCCCTAGTACTGAAAAAAAAAAATTAAGAAAGAACAGAATGTAGGATTTTAGCTTTGTTTGAGTAATCTGGGGAAGGTATAAGGAAGCTGGCTCGTTTTAGAGTGAGTGCTGTCAGAAAGCGGGGGGTTAATTGAAGGATGAGATATTACAATAAATCTTTTCTATATGGAAGGTAGACTAAAGCAGGGGTAAAGCTGTAATTAGCAAAGGAAGAACAGCCACTCATCCTAGCAAGACAGGGAGATGTGAGGTATTTTACGAGCTACAATGACCTTGTGTTTGGTTTCCTGTGTCCTGATCACAGAGTGACCTTGTCTAACGACGCTGTCCTGCGAGATTGTGTCTGTCCAACAGAACCCCATAGCCTTGCTGTGCCAGACAACCCCTGGATGTCAGAGGGAACCTTTACTCTTTTCTGGATGGACAGGGATAAGAGTAAGAACTTTATTTGCCCCTTAAAATAATCCATTTGGGAATGGAGGTGTAGGTCAGTGGTAGGTATAGTGCTTGCCTAGCCTGCCCAAGGCCTTGGATTCGATACTCAGCACTACCAAAGAAAAAAAAATTGTTTTATTTTTAGTAGAAGATTCATATAATGATGCTTTCCTATACATTTTATTTAGCAAGCTGTACCAAGATTAACTTTTCAGTCACCAGTGCACATATCATGAGTACCCTAAATAAGATGTGAAATAGTGAACACCAAGGCTGTTTCCATCTTTTCAGCAATGGTTGCTTAGGTTTCTTATTAATCCAATCCCAAACATGTCATAATTGATTGGAAATAAGGAGACACTAAAAAGTAGGAGAAAAACTAAAACAAAGTAAAACAAAACAAAGATATACAAAAATTTGGAAAATCATTCTAGGCAAAACTTCCCCTTGGTGTACAAACATTTCCTCTTTGTGTAAAATATAGTAACTGAAAATTTTTATTATCAACGAATTCAACATTTCATCCACACTGACAGCTTAATCAATTTGCTTCTGGCTGAACTGCTCTTGACCAAACTGTCTGGTATGATGTGTAACAGTGAAACACTAGCAATAACCTAACCTTCTAAGAAGAGGGTCAACAAAGAAAGCTAAATAAACGGGAGGGTCATCAACACAACAAATGTCATGCATTCATTTAAAGTAACAGCATCATGTGCTTCTGAAAAGAGCAAACAGACTCTTCTAAACCTTTAAAAAGAGTTACAGATACATCTAAGCCCAGTTTAGCTGTGACCAGGCTGCGAGCTCTAAGACTTTGACCAATAGGGATGAATACTTTTCCCTTAACCCTCTGGCTACCAGAGACACATATGTGAAAAATTGTGTATGAATTTAACAGAAAGTCAAGACAGTGGTGGGAAAAGATATTTTACAAGCTGTTGATGGTAGCTTTATAAGTACATGGATCCTATACAATGAAACATCCAGAAATAAGGCAAAATTGCTTCAATTTGTAGTTTCATAGGCAGAGAAAATGATTGTCATAGGTAAACAGAACAGTCAGGTAAAACACAAGAGAGGCAGTGGCAAGTCTTTAAACATTGCAAAACTCATGATCAATGTGGGCGATCATCTACCTGTCAAAGGAACTACAAGAAGAAGCACTAGATGTTCAAAAAGTAAAATTGCTGAGTGCAGTGGCACATGCCTATAATTCCAGTGGCTTGGGATGTGGAGGCAGGAGAATCGCAAGTTTGAGACCAGAGGCAGTCTGCGTAACTTAGTGAGACCCTGTCTCAAAAAGTAAAAAAAAAATGGTTTGGGAGTGCAGCTCAGTAGTCCAGCACTGGCAAAGCATGCAGGGGCGAGGCCCTGGGTTCAACCCCCAGTACTGCAAAACCAACCAAACAAACAAACAAACAAACAAAAAAGTAAAATTGACATGCAAGTAGACTATTGGTACAATGTGCAATGTACCATCATGTAAGAATTGTTTTACACCTTAGCACACATAAAGTATATTATTATTGTACCTAACACTGTTTTTTCTACTTGTCATTGTTTTTGTACTCCCCACTGAGTTTTTTGGTATAGTGCTTAGCCAATTTTTCTTAATTGTACGTTTTTTATGTGAGTTTTTTTGCATTCAAAAGATGCACATCACTATGATGATTTTACTCATATTATGCATTTCAATTATTTTGCTAATCATGTTCTTGTTTTGTTCATTGTAATGAAGAATTTCTAGAAATAAGAAATATTTTAATTTGAAATTGGTAGTCAACAGTTAAAAATCATCCATATTTCCAATGTATGTTCAGTTCATCAAACCTTGTTGTTGTTAGGTGTCATCGAGTCGTGTCCGACTCATAGCAACACTTACAGGGTTTTCAATGGCTGATTATTTCGGGATTGCCTCAGGAGTGGATTGCCATGTCCTTTTCCTGTTTTTGCGGTACTGGGAATCAAACTTGGGACCTCAGAGACTGCAGAGTGGTGCTCTACCAACTGAGCTAAATCCCAGCCCTCATCAAACCTAGTATTTCCTAAGTATTTTTTGCTGGCTATTTAAGAAGTTCCCTCACATGTCTGTCAGCTTGTCGTGCTGTGGGGGTATTCATGTTGCTGTGATGCTGAAAGCTATGCCGCAAGTATCTCAAATACCAGCAGGGCTACCCATAGTGGACAGGTTTCAGCTGAGTTTCCAGACTAAGACAGACTAGGGAGAAGGACCTGACAGCCCACTCCTGAAACAATTAGCCATTGAAAACCCTATGAATAGCAGAGAAGCACTGTCCAACATAGTGCCTGAAAAAGAGTGCCCTTAGGCTGGGAGGCATTCAAGAAATGACTAGAGAAGAGTTGCCTCCTCAAAGTAGAGTGGACCTTAATGACAGGAATGGAGTAAAGCTCCTTTTACTGATGTGGCACAAGTCAAAATGAGAAGAAACACAGTGGCTGCAAGAATGGGCTCAAACCTAAAAAGATCATGTGCATGGCACAGTGTCGGGTAGTGTTTGATTCTGTCAGACATAGGGCCGCTATGAGTCAGATCCAACTCGATGGCACTTAACAACAACAACAGAAACCTGTAAGAGGGACATTTTTTTATATAAGCATCTTTAGGAAGAAATCCAGGAGGAGGTAGGGTATCTGAGGACAACTGTGCAGAAATCCCAGGAAATGGAGAGGACAGTTGCACAGGAGAACCAGTGGGCTTCGAATCTATCCCGCACTTTCTTTGTCCCAGACTGGAAAGTAGGTGTGGAAGTGGAGGAGGAATAGGATTCTAATGAACTGCTTTTGACTTGATGCAATTTTGAGGGTTTCAATAAAAAAATTCTTGAATTAATGGGTGTCAGGGAGGCTGAGAGGGAAGAGGTGTGGAAGTGGCAGAGGGAAAGTCTGGAGAGCTTGTGGGGAGAAGGGAGAGTGGGAGAGGTTTAGCTGGGTGACAACATTCTCATTCACGAAATTCCTGGTACCAGGGCTGCCACAGCCTCATTGGGGAAATGACATCTCCGAGGTTTGCTTCTGCAATCCTGCAAAAACACAGTGCTATGTCCAAGTCTCACAGTTAAAGAGAATATTTGATGCCTCTTGAGCATGTGATCAGAAGGCTTCCTGATGGGGATCCCAGATTGTGGTTGTTTTCTTTTTACTTCCTTTTTTTTTTTTTTTTTTTTTTTTTTTTTGAGACAAGGTCTCCCTAAATTACCCAGGCCGCCTCTAGCCTTGAACTTGTGATCCTTCTGCCTTTGCCTCCTGAGTTGCTGGGATTACAGGCATGTGCCATTGAGCCTTTCTTTGGATCGTGTTTAATAAAAACAGAGCAGCCACAGAGATACTTGACAGGAGCCTGGCCCCTGGCAGGTAGTCTCCTTGCGGCCCTTGTTCTTTCCCTTCCTGGTGTCTAGACGCTCTGTGCCTGCGCTCTTCACCACACTCTGCCCAGGCGGTTTGTTGGAACAGCTGGCTCTGGGGTCTTGCTACCTCCGGGGGTGGTAAAAGCAACAGCCTTCCCTTGGCTCTTGCTTTGCTGGATTCGTGGCAGCATCTGGTTCTGCCTCCCCTCTCCCCCCTACACTGCTCTTTCTGAGGCTGGTGTGGATCTGTTCTCCTTCCTGACTCTCCTACTGCCCTGGGGGACCCCCGGGGAAGCCGTTCTGGGCTGGAGATGATGTGAGGGGAGGAACACACCCATGGAAGGGAGAGGAAGGAAGCAGGACCAAGCCAAGGGAAGCTGAGCCCAGCCACAATCCCATCTCAGCGAAGGCCTCACCAATCCTGGATAGTGGGAGCTGGGATGACGATGGTTCAGAGTGGGGCTGGAGCAGGCGTGCAGGCTCTTCACACTCCCTGCTGTTGAGCAGCCCGATGCTGGCTGCCCCCATGGAAACCATGTGCTTCAGCAGCAGCTGGGGATATGAGTCCCCTGCCAAGGAGGAAAGGGCAGCACAGCACAGGGACCACTGCACCTTCCTTCTCTTCACTTGCTCCTTCCCCGTCCCGGTGGACCGAGATACTATGGCCTCAGGCTACAGCCTTCTGTTCTTCCCTACAACCCGATTTTTTGTAAAACGTCAATAAAGAAAGAACCAAGAACAGCCTGTTGTTGTTGTTGTTGTTGTTGTTGTTCTGTGCTGTTGAGTCGGTATGCAACTCATAGAGACCCTCTGTACAATAGGGGAAACACTATTGTCAGTGCTTCTCTGCTGTTCATAGGGTTTTCAATGGCAGATTGATTTTTTGGGGGAGGGGGTTGCTAGGTCCTTCTCCAAAGCCTACAGCTTCTGGTGTTCTCAGGCGGTCTCCCATCCAGGTACTAACCAGGCCCTACCCTGCTTAGCTTCCGAGATCTGATGGGATTGGATGCCACAGGGCTACAGCTGCAGGCTTAAGAACAGCCTGGGTGAGTATTATGAGTGGGTGCCAATGTGCTCATTAATAAACACTGCCCATGTATTAGCTCATTTAAGTTCACAGAAACCCAGACGTATGGAGTGGGGTGAAAACTCTATTCTGCACCCACAGAAAGTACCAGAAGAGTCTTCCTAAAATACTGTTTTCTGCCATGTCACCTCCTGGCTCAAAAACCTCAATGACTCCACCCAAAAGCCTTTAATAGCTCCTAACTGCTGTCACAAGAAAAGCACAGGCTCCTTGCTTGGCACCCGAAGTCCTCTCAAGTCTGCCCAGAGGTTCTCTTTTTACAATCTTCTTTTTCCACTCCTGCCAAGCCAGTCCCTACACGAGGACCTTAACCTGGTTAGCTTCAGGCTGCTTCCAGACTAGCTAGGTTTAGCTTCCTGACTGCCTACTCCTTCATTGTTCATTCATGCATGCATTTACTCACTGGGTCATTTATTGTAGACCTAGTACATGTGTGTGACCAGTCCCTGGAGGAGGACATCATGTTTGAGAGAGTGGCGGTACAGTGTTAAAAAGGAAGCCCCTCAACAAGACAGACTAACACAGTGGCTGCAACCATGGGTTTAAATATAAAAAAGATCACGTGCATGGCACAGTGTCGGATAGTGTTTCATTCTGTTGTATTTAGGGTCACTATGAGTCAGACATAAATAAGATCGCTTGCCTGGCACAGAATTGGCAAGTGTTTCGATCTGCTGTACATAGGGTCGCAATGAGTCGGACTTGACTCGACGGCACCTAACAACAACAACAACAACATGAGTCAGACTCAACTTGATGGCACCTCACAACAAGTACACATGCAAGGATGGGAGCTTGGCACTGGGGAGACAGCGCTGGACAGACATGCCATATCCTCTCCTGTGGAATCTTATATTTTATCAAGAAAGAAGAACATTATTTGTACTTGCCATATGTGTCAAATAGTTATTTAATTCCAACTTAGTGCTAAGAGGGAACACTAAGGTATGCTGAGAGCTTAATAGATAACTACCAAAAAAGTCCTGAAGAGCTGGGCACTGTGGTGCATGCCTGTAATCCCAGTGACTCTGGAGGCTGAGGCAGGAGGACCACGAATATGAGGCCAGAGGTAGTCTGTGTAACTTAAGGAGACCTTGTCAAAAGAAAAAACGAAAAAGGGGCTGGGAGTGTAGCTCAGTGGAAGAGCACTTGCCTATCATGCTCCAGGCCTTGGGTTCACACCCCAGTATTGCAAACAAACAACAACAAACAAAACCAGTCCCAGGGCGCTGCTGTGAGCCACTGCTGCCCGTCCTCATCGGAGCCAGTGTGAGCATGTCTGCCTCTTTCTGCCTTTTGGCCCGCACGGCTCCTTCTGAACGTCTCAAGTGTGTGCTGTGTAAACCGCTCACCTCTATCCAGCCTTGCTTTCCGATTCTCACATGCTGTCTCTCTCTCCTAGGTAAACGGAATGTCTTACCAATGATAGCTGTTACTGCTTTGAGGAATGGCTTGGGCCAGGCAGTCTAGATACTCTAGCACTACTCAGTAATGACAATAAAGCCACAAGAATCCATCTTCTTCTTGTCCTCCTCCCTATTGTCTTAGACCCCCCAGAAGCTGAGCCTGAGCCGAGAGTTTGTCACGAGTTTGTCAAGGGGTAGGTGAGTGGGGGAAGTCAGGGGAGGTCAGGCTGCCAAGGACAGCAGGTTGTCAGACAGGTTGACCCCATGAGAAACCGCAGCCCCATCCCTGTCAGGTACCCGAGGGGTGAGAGAGTCGGGGTGCTTACCCACCCCCCAGGGTCCCACTGGACCCTGGCTGAGGGCTGTGTGGGTGGCACTGGTGCCCCATCACTGCTGGCCCTGTGATGCAGGTGGCCTCCCTGGACAAGGAAACACAGGTGCCTCAGTCAGTGTACTCATGACAAGGGCAGAGGGGCCCCCATGCCTGTGTAACAGAGAAGTCAGCCCTTGGTCACACGTCTAGGAGCTGCCACAGCCAAGATGAGCCTGTGTGCCTGCCCTGGAGAGGCTCTACCTCATCTTGTCCTTCAGCAACCCTTACAGATCTTTGCAAAGGCGAAGACCCCGGGGGAGACGCCCTACCTGCTTCCTGACTGATGAGCCTGAAGCATGAGGACCGTGTTGAAGCCACCGAATAACAGGCTCCAGAATCCGCCTTTTCTCATCTCAACAGCCAGCTCCGGCCCCCAGCTTCTGTATTAGTTCGTTTGCTCCTCAGACCCCTTTTTACCCTGTCACCTCTTGGACATTGCCATCTGAACACAGGGAAACTTCTCATGACACTGAGGCCAGAACTACAGTTGCTACTTTTGGGGTCTCTGACAAAATTCAAATGCCCGTCCAGTCCTGTTTTTCTTCTCCATGAAATTCCCCTAACTCAATTAAAGGGGGAAAAAATCAATCAATTTACATGGTAACAGGAAAGGACAGGGCTGGGTATAAATTATTCCCCCATCTGTACCAGAGGGCGTGGCCTACATGCTTCAAGAGCGCAGCTGAAGGCCCTGGGGATTTGTTTTTCTTTCGCTGACCCAGGGCTCTGATCTCTCAGTTAACCTCTGACCTCTTCAGTTCAGATAACCAGGGATCTGGCAGCTGGGCTGGGGGCGGCTCTGAATGCCACCCTGCTTGCCTGGGCTGCTTGAGGCCTTGCAGATGGAACAATGCGAGGGAGACAGCCTGCATGGTGGGTGGAGGCTGGTCCTGCAGGGGACCCTGTTCTGTAATCCTTTCCCCCAAGGCCCCCACCGGGAGCACAGGGGGGCGGCCTCATTAGAGCCTATTGGGGCAGGGGGAGATATTAAAGTAACATTAAGTCCTTGCCCTGATTCCATTCAAAACCCTCAGACTGAGCAGGGCGTCACTGAAGCCCTGTAACCTCCCCACCCCCACCAAACAGGCCTTCTCCCCCCACCATAGGCCTCCTTCCACACGGGGCTGGAGCTGGATTTTCACAGCCACCACTTAGAGGTGGGTATGAGCCACTTGTTTGAAATTGAATCAGCCGTTGTTATTAAACCATATATTTTCATTCTTGCCAGGGAAGCTGGGAGAGGACTTTCCCCACCCCCAGTAAAATTTCCAGCACATTCTCACTGGCAGGAGGGTTGCAAATCACACCCTGCAGCCTCCAACGACCTCCTCCAATCCACACTGCTGGTCGACTCCAGAAACAAGGCCTTTTAGAGCCTCTGCCCCTGACTCCCCAATCACTTCTAAACGAGGGGCCCTTTAGCCAGACACGCGGCTATTCACAGCCTTCAGGCAATCAAACATCTCCGGGACAGGCGTTTCTTTGGAGCCTCCAATTCCCAGATGCATGTGGGTGGGCCCTGTAGGCATTCATTCATTCATTCATTCATTTGTTCATCTGTCTTGGAGCAGCACCTGGTGCTGACAATGTGTCTATAGCTGTCATCAGTCCTCACAGCCATCGTTTGTCAGGGACTTCCTACTACCAGGGGCTGCAGGTGAAATAACTGAAACCCAGCACTGGCACTCAACAGAGATCACGCGATGAGAAGGTGGATTCTCACTCAGCCTGCAGGCTGGAATCTTCTGCGGAGCTGTCAAGACGAACCCACGCTGGGCCCCACGCTCAAAGCTTTGGATGTGAACAGTCAGCGGCAGGCACAGGCACCTGCATTTTATAAAGGCTCCCGAGCATTTGTAATGTGCAGCCAGGGCTGAGAACCACAGCTCAGGGAGGAAAGGGCAGCCGAGGGAACAGTGCTAACCCAGGGTGGGGCAGGTGAGGGCAGGTGCAGTGTGTGCAAGGAGGCAAGGCATCTAACTCCAACCTCCAAAGGAGGTCAGGGAGGCTGCCTAGAGAAACTGGGACCATTCATACAAGTCAGCATTCGTCAGGCCAAGGCACTGGGCGAGGAGAAAGGGAGAGAAGATTCTGGGAAACGGGAACAGCCCAGGCCTTTGCCTGGAGGACAGCTTTGCAAGTGAGAGAGTTTCCAGCAATTGTGCATTGCTGGAGCTGAGTGGGAGAGAAGGAACGAGGGGTGGGGAGACTGAGCTGGAAAGGTAAACTGCAAAGGGACCGGCAGCGTCTTTTGTCACCCATCCAAAAGTTTGAACTTTGCCCAAGAGCAACCAGGAGCAGAGGAGAAAAATGATTAATTTTGCATTTTAGAAAGCTCCTGTAGGATGGATCCGAGGGCAGCCAGACAGGGACTCGGGTGAGAAATGACAGCGGCTGGCCTTCGAGATCCATCAGGCTGAGCCTGTGACAGCCCGTGAGAGGAGACAGGTACCCCCAGGTCATCAACCCAGGGAGTCAGGAGGGAAAGATTGAGCCCAATTTTGCCTGCAAGAGGCTGTGAGTGTGGGTTGAGTGATGGCCAGGAGAGCCACTGAAGGGAGGACAGCAACTTCAAGGATGCCGCCGGAGGGCATGAGCAATTAAAAGTGCGACCTTCAATCCCCATTCGAAGAGCGGCACAAGTAGAGCCATGTGCCAGCAAAACAAGCCTGTGAGCGTCCTTGCAGGAAAGGGTGGGGGATTACTTGTTTGAGCTGCCTGGATCTCTGCAGTACCAGGACAGAGGAATTTGCATTAGTATTTGCAGCAGGCTGGGCTACAGGCACACGAAGAGGCCTAATAGCCTTCGCTCCTGGGTCGCCCCCCACTCTGACCTTGCGCCCCCCACCTTGCTAATATCTCTGCTGTCAGCCTTGCTTCACTTCCCTTCTGTCTCTCCTGGGGTCCGTCAGCAGCTGTGGTGGCTGTGAACTTTGTGGGGCAAGGAAGAGAAATCCACCTGTCCCCCTCAGGCCCAGGAGCCAGTCTATCTGAAGGACACAGGGCTGGGGACAGGGCTGAGGGTGGGAAATGCAGCCAGCCTCCTGCAAGTATGGAAACAGGGGCCGTGAAGACTCCAGGAGTAGAGCGATGCTCTTTCCCATTTTCTCTGAAGCCTCGTGGCTTCCCACCTTTCCCTCTGTTGATCTTTTGCATCATTCTCACACAGTTGTTCCCTTCAGCTCTCCCTTTCTGCCTCGCTGCTATTTGTGCTCAGGTGACCAAGTGGGCACTCCAATCTGGCATTACGTGGCCTCTTAGTTTAAGCCGACATAAATGGGCTTCAGTCTTTGTGCTTCAATTCCTAATTCTCAGGGAACAGTAATTGACCAGTAGGTAATAGGAAATCCAATTCAAACTGGCTTCAGGAAAAATAATCAAATTTATTGGTTCAAGTAAGTTAAATGTTCAGGATAAGCTTCAGGCTTAGCTGGATCCAGGGGCTTAAGCCTTTTACTAGGACCTCAGCCTCTCAGCCCTATTTTGTTCTGTTTTGTTGTCATTCTCAGGCAAGTTTCCTCCAGGTTTAGATCCTCTGGTTGAGAGATCCTAGTAAAAAGGGAGCTTTTTTCTACCAAAAGTTCCAGCTAAATTCCTAAGGTTGAGTCTCCTGGAGCCAAGCAGGGTCACAACCTCATTGTGGAACCAGTTGCTCTGTCCAATGAGTGGAAATGCTGACTGGCCAGAGCTGAGGAGCATGTGCACCCTGGGACCATAGTGACTACAGGTGGTAGGAGGATTTCCCTAAAGGGAAACGAGGTACTGGTGTCAGGAAAAGGAGCCATGGAAGTAAACAGGGAAAAGTAAACAATATGGTCATAGGGGAGAGGCCGCCCTTTCTACCCTAGGAACTCTGAACAAAGCAGGGTCCTTATAACTTGGGCTTACCAACAGGCCCCAAGCCCTCCTGTCAACTGGGTCAGAACCATCTCTCAAAAGGCTGCCTCTGCCTCTCCACCACTGGGCCACCAGCCAGGGCTGACCACCAGTGTGGGTGCCTTGACATTGCCCATTATCACTGTAACACACTGTATTCTTCCATGATCTGTCCATCAATGTGCATAGGCTGGAGTCCCTGGCTTCTCCCACCCAGGCTCTTCTGGCCCTTCTCCTGGGGTTGCCTGCCCAGGTCTAGCCACAGAAGGGTTAATGCTGAGCACAGAAGGGGCCTCAGAGACCCTGCTGTGGCCCTTTCTGATTGGCAGTTACTGATAAGTGTTGGTGGGGTAGAGAATAATATAGCATTTGATTTTTCCATTGTGTAACTATACATCACTTTTGGTTACACTCTCATCAACTTACAAATTTATGGAAACTTTTGATTAATATGTAGTAAAATTTGTATTGTTGTTCCCTGGAGGATATCATGTTTGGGAGAGTGGCAAGTCAACGAAAAAAAAAAAAAACCCTCAACTAGATGGGTTGACACAGTGTCTGCAATAATGAGATTAAATATAAGTAGGTGTGTGCCTGGCCACAGAGTCAGGGAGTGTTTTGTTCTGTTGTACGTAAGGTTGCTTGAGTCAGACCCAACTCTATGGCACCTAACAACAACAAAACTTGTATGCACATATGGGTTATATTCCCCTATTTTTCTCATGTACTCATGAAGTTGCATCACTTACATTGAGATTATCCTCTCCCTCTTCATCCCTTTACATTGTTTCCCCTCCCCTTCCCACATTCCACAACCTTCACCTTGCTCTTGACCTCCAGGTTGTCTTACTGACCAGCCAGAAGTCAGAGAGCGGCAAGGTGGCGCTAGCACAGCTTCCCGCCTGTTCTCCACCCCACTCTGTCCTACCCACACAGCCTATCCTGCATGCAGCCACTAGCCCTGACCTGAACTCCTCACTGCCTTCCTTTTCCTTATTGCCTCCAATGCTTCAGGTCCTTCACAGGCCTCAGGCTGTACCTTGTGATCTGGGTGCAAATGAATGAATGAATGAATGAATGAATGAATGTCGTCCCATCTACTCCCACCCAAACGGAGTGCTTTCCCATGTGCATGCTTCTTTCTGCATCCCTGCCCTTGCCCAAACCCTTCCCTCCATCTGATATTTGTCACTCAAATGCTTACAGAGGCTGAAGAACCAGGAGAGTAGCCAAACGGTGAAGCATCTCTCATTGAGACACTCAGGAGATCTCTGGGGGACAGGTAGGAAGTAGGGGGTCTAGGGCAGGGCAACGAACCCAAGGAAGCCCCCCTGCCACACTGTGACCCCAGGGCTCTGTAGTTAGCCTCAATGTGCCCCAGGTCAGATCCTTTCTGGCCACTGCCTGTTCCTTGCATGCTTTATGGCAGAAACTGCAGCTCAAAGAGGAGTCACACAGCACTTGAGCAGCAGAGCTGGCATCCCAACCCAGGCCCCCTGGCCACTCTCTTTACCCACCCATTCTCTTGCCAATGAGCACCTGCTCCACACCCACCATAGGCAGCAAGCACTGCCCTAGGGGGGATAATCTGTCTTTCCCACAATTCCCTAGGGCCAGAAAATCAGGGAGGGGGTTGTATATCCTGCTCCTGGCCGCTACAGGCTATGGGACACTGGTAGGCCAATGATCTGCAACCTGGTCTCACTTGGTTCTGCATAAAGTGGGGATGGGAATACCTTGAGGCACTAAATAGGAGAATACATAGGAAGCCATTAGCGCAGTACAGGCACATGGGCAAGCCTACAATAAATGTGAGTTACTATGTCATCTACTCTCTTGGGGCGAGATGAGAAGATAGGATAAGATGTAAAACAAAGACACATGTGTAGGTCTGGGCATCATTCCTTCCTTCATAGATAGGGAGGGAGTCTGGTTGCAGACCCCTCCTCTCCCTGCAATCAGACACATCCTCATTAGCCTATGTGCTGTGTGACCCGGGGCAGTTCATGTAACTTCTCTGAACCTCAGTTTACTTTTCTTCAAAATAAAGACAGTAAAAGGGCTCTGCATTGATTCATTTGGCAAGTATGACTGAGCACCCACTATTTGCCAGGCTTGGTATTAGGAGCTGAGGATATAAACAAGACAGCCATGCATGCAGGGAGTTTATATTTTAGTGGGGAAAGGCAGACCAACACACACACACACACACACACACACACACACACACGCATGCACGCACCTACATGCACAGTCAATTCTGTCAAATAGGATAAGCTCTGGAAAGAAAATAAAACAGGCCAATGAGGTAGAGGGGAAGCAATTGCTGATGCGGTGTTCAGGAAGGGCTGTGAGAAAGTAACCTGGGTATGATGCACAGTTAGGGAGAAGAAGCCAACCACACAGTGTGGGAGAGCTTTTCAACAGGAAGAGCCCTACAGAAGCCCTGAGGCTGCACACAACTTGGGGCATTTTAGGTACCGAAAAGCCAGTGGGGTTAGAGTGTGCAGACCAGAGTGAATGAGAGTAGAAGGATTTGGGGACACTTCAAGGAGATAAGACTGCAAGGACTTGTACATCCTAAGGGTTCAGAAAATGCCTGTTTGGGTGCTGCCTTCCAGTAGGGATGCAGGCCAGCTCCCCAGAGGGCATCAGCGGGTTCCAGGAGGCTGCCGCGCATACACAGGTAAATATACGGTAATTCTTTCCCTCTGCCTCCCAGCAGCAGCAGAGCCGGGATATGAATTGATTGTCAGAAGCTGTTTAAGGGCCTGTGATTGAAGAGATGATCTGAGATAAGCTGCTCCAGCGAAATAAAGGCCAACAGCTTCCTGGTTCCACGTCAGCCTCAGCGCAGCACTTTGCTCAGAGGCAGCTTTGACGCTCTGCCCCCTCTCCCACCCCAGCCCACCCCACCCCAGCCGGAGGAAGCTCCCTCCACACTCTGGGCAGGCATGGGCCTCTTTAGTGGCAGATGAGATGCTGGGGACCAAACCCGAGGGCATTGAAAAGTGCGACAGTTGGGGCTGAATACGTTAGTCTCTTGTTCTTTCTGGGTAGGGGCTCAGCTACAGATTTCAAAGAAACCTTGAGATTAGAAGGAGAGAGGAATTAGGGGAGACTCAGTCTCATCCCAAATCAGAGCATGGGAATTCTTGTGCTTCACGTGGAGCATTTTAGACAGAACCAGATCATTCATTTGGGATATGCAACCTTCCATCCAACCATCCATCCATCCATTCACTAATGCACTCATTCAACAAATACAAAATACGTAAGAGGTTAGGCTTTGATGTTTACTGATACTCAGTGTGTTTGGCCATTTACTAGCTATGTGACCTCTGCAATTCACCTCCCCTTGCTGAACCTCTAAATACTAATACCTGCCTCCCCACAGGATTATTAAGATAATGCCCAGTAGGAACTGAGCCCAACACATGGCACATGCTCTATTTGCTTGATGTGCCAGGGAGCAGAAGAGGCGCTACAAGTGTTCCGAAAAGCAATCAGATAGGGCCCTGGGAGGAGCTCACCACCCAGGACACCACAGAGGAGTATTCATCAAATATTTTGAGAGGTACAGGAAAACCACCATGGTAGAAGGTTTCTTCCCATTGCAAGAATGACTAAGACTTGGGATTGGAGTGATATTTGAACTGAACCTTAAAGGACGGGTGAGGACAAAGGGTCTTGTTGGGAAGAGGGGAAGGCTCAGATAAAGGTATTACTCTTAGAGCCTTGCTAGGCAAAGTGCAGTGCACAGACAACTTCAAGATACAGATTCTCAGGTCCACGCCAGACCACTCAATCAGCATCTGTATTTGAACAACCCAGGAAGTTCCTGTACAGATCAAAGTTTGATCCTCCACTCAGGGTGGAGGATGCCTGATGTCTGCAAAATACCTTTCTGCAAAGGAAGGAGGGCAGGAGAGACGACCTCCTTGCGTGTCTCTGCTGTAGGTGCGCCTGCACTGGGGTCTTGGTGGGGAGGTCCCAGGTGTGTGTGTGGCAGAGGACCAGAGACTAACCAGCAGGGCTGGTCAGGCACCTGGAGGGCTGCAGGGCAGAATGGTCTCTGAAGCCACGTCTTACTGGCTCAGAGGATAGAGACGAAGTCATGGCCACTCACCCACTTATCTCACGAATTCCTCAAATATGTATGGGGCACTTTTATGGGCCAGACATTATGATAAGTTCTACCTCTAGGAAGGTCATGAGCCCTAGGGCAAGCCACTTTCTTCCTTGGTCCTCGGTTTCTCCATTTGTCCAGTCTGTGTCAGTGTGCACTGCATCTGAAGCGGCCTCCGTGGCAGGCATTTTCCCAGTGCCCCCCTCCTTCCCTGGTGCTTCTTCCCTTTCTCGGCTCTCCCTCCCCCACAGTTCCTCCCTGGGTTTCCAGCATGTCACATGGAAACCCCAAGACCTCGGGGGCCTTAGCTTGGGTTCCCAGGAGTGGGGGTTGAGGGGTGACATGAGGATCCATATGAAAGTGACTTCTTAGGAAGCACAGATTGAACCTGGGGGGGGGGGGAGGAAGAGGCCAAGAGGAAGTCCCTTTGGCTCCCCACTGTGGGGGGAGAGCTGGAGCCTGGAGCTGAAGCCTGGAGCTGAAGCCTCAGCGCTGTCCCCATCCACCAATGAGGGCCAGGGAGCTGGGGGGCTGGGACTTCCCTGGCACTGGCTCCAGCAGCCTCAGGACAGCCCCCGACAGAGACACAGGAGTGAAAAGGCAAAGGAGCTGGGGAGATGAGGGTGGAGGGCAGACAGCATCCTCTACATTCTCCAAATAATCACAGGCCAGGCTGATGGAGGTTCCAAAAGCGTAATAACTGTAATAATGTCTGACTAACACCTATGCTTTACCAAGCACTTTGTGCCAAGCAAATCCTACATATTGACTGTGCGGTACCTTATTTAATCTATGGGACAGCTCTGATGGCTTTTGACTTCCCTAGCTCCCACCCTATTGCTAGACCATGCGACATTTCTTTGGTCTTTCCAATTACAAACAAAGTCATTATTAACACATACGATCATTACAGAAGCTATGAAACCAGAGGGGAGAGAAGCCCTCAGGCAAGCAAGGTCATGTGAGAAGTCTGCATCCCACCTCACTTCACCCTCACTGCTGGGGGTTGATAAATGTCTGGGAGGCAGAATGATTCAACTTCCTGACACTTGCCCTGAGACTTCCCACTGGGTCCTCTATTGGGCCTGGAAAATTCTGCACGGCATTGTAGATAGCACAAAATTGCACAGACTGAATGTTATGGTGATTTAAGGCATTTTTCAAGGGTATTTTGTAGTGAACATGATTTCCAGCTGACTTTAGCATCAAACCCTGCGTTAAAAAGTAAGTCTGCGGCATGGCCAGTGTTTTAACGCAGAGAGAAGAGAGCATAGGCACAGAGAGCGAGTACAACCTGCTCAGGGTCACACAGCTAATGAGGGAGGCAGGCAGAGTGTGAGCCCAAGCCATGTAGATACCTAATCTGCACTCCCATCTGCAGGGCCACCCTGGGCCTGAGAGGGAAGAAGGAGCACTGTGTATCTTCAGGAAACAGGGGCCGGGTCACTCTTGGAACAGTGCTATAACAGCCGGTGGCTCTGCCCCTCCTTGCTCCACAGAGGGAGATAATCCTTATCCATCTTTTACCCGGCTTCACGTGGTCCCGGTTGGCAGCGGCTGCCTGGCATTGCCTCTGAAAGACGCTTAAGACTCTGCCAGCCCAGGGTTTAATGCATGCAAAGCCTTTTCCAAAGAAGTCACTTAAAAAGATTACACAGGACAGAATGGCCCCTCCTGCTCCCAGCTTGGGGAGTCTTTGCAGCCGGCCTGGAGCTCAGCAAAGGAATCAGAAGTGAGCAGTTTGAAGATAAAGTGAGGCTTCGCCTGAGAAACCCTCAGAAGCTGACAGCAGGGGCCCCTGACTGCCTCAGCTTGCTGTGCATCTCCTGGGGGCCAAGCATTACGCTGGGCCCTAGGATGGATGGGGGAGAGCCCCTGCACTCCTGGGGCTCACATTCTTGAAGAAAGCCCAGCTTGTCAGGTGCTTCTCCCAGCTCAGAGGCCCCTTCACTCCTGTTGCATTTGGGGGAGGCACACAAGGTGCAGGGGGCCTTGGGAAGGGGCCATTCTGGTTTCCTTTTGTTTTCTGTATAGCTTCCTTTCCCTCCTCTTCCTGAACTTCTATCTGGATGGAAGAAGGAGAGGGAGGAAGAGAAGGAATATAATGTGAGTGAGTGAAGAAAAAAGGAAGCAAAAAAGTTGAGCGTGGGAGGAAGAGAAGGGAACAAAGAAAGCCTCAGGATGTAGGCACTAGCGGCCGACTTAGCAATAGAGGGTGGGAGAACAGAGGTCCTGGACACCTTCTCCCTTTAGTCAAAGCCCTTAGATGCTGAAGGGCCAGGAAGGCAGAGGACATAGAGGTACATGAGGAGACAGAAGAAACTGTCCCTAACCTTGCAGCTGCTTCCTCCAAGCCCTCTAGCCTGCTCAGATTTCTCATATTGCCAGTGCCCTACAGCAGAGGTCACCAAACTACAGCCCATACCAAACTACAGCCCATGGGACAAATCCCACTCACTGCCTGATTTTGTTAATAAAGTTTTATTAGAACACAGCCACACTTACTGCTGTATTCTCCACAGCTGCTTTTCCACTGCAACAGCAGAGTTGATTAGTTGCAACCGAGACTGTGTGGTCTGTACAGCCTAAAATATTTACTAGCTGGCTGTTTACAGAAAAAGTTTGCCAACCCATGGGTGTTATTTCTGAGCTCTTGAGCCTTCAGAGTTCTAAAATTGCTTATCAATTCTTCAGCACTTCCTTTGAATCCATTCATCAAATATTTATGGAAGCCTACTATATTAGAATATTCTCTTTTGGTTTCAAGGGATGGAAAACTCAGCTCATATAGGCTTAGGCTAAAAACAGCAGGAATGGTTATTGTCTGGTATAACTGAGAAGTCCAGAGATTAGGCATTGCAAGCATGGCTCAACCCAGGAGCTCAAATCACAGAGGCATGACATGTTGGTTAGAAACGACTTGCTTCGTCGTAGCAACAGAACATGGCAGAAGTGATGAGATTTCACGTCCATGATCAGGTTACAAGAGATTGTACGCATTGTCACATTAGCAGACTCTGTCTATTGCCTTCTCTGCATATGTACTTTGCTGAAGCAAGTTGCCATGTTGGAGAGGCCTGTGTGCCCAGCAACTGAGAACAACCTCTGGCCAAAAGCCAAAGAAGTGAGATCTCCGATTAAACAGTCCTCCAAGGAGCTGGGTTTTGCAACAAACAAGTGAATTTGGAGGCCAGGCCTTCCCAAGTCAAAGCTTCCACTGAGACCCCAGCTCTGGCTGATGCTTTGATTGCAACCTGGGCAAGAATCCTGAAGGAGAGAACCTGACTAAACCTGTGCAGTTTCCTGACCCACTGTAACTGTGAGATGATGAAGCATTAAGCAGGTACCTTTGGTGATTTGTTATGCAGCAATAGGTAGCAAATACACTCCCTCGCCTCAGAGAAAGAAGTTCTTGGCTTGGCATATTGTCATCACCCACCAAGGTGGAGTTGTCTGAGAAAGAAGAAGAAGACAGATATTTCAGGGAAAGTAGCAATTGTCTTACAGAAGCCACTGAGGTATTTTAGAGAAGAGTAGCTGGTGTCCTGGATTGGGGTGGCAGCAGCAGGGAATGACGGATAGCTATTGGACTCCCGGTTTCTGAGGTAGCAGCAGCCTCATTCCTATTAGAACTTAACAACAATTCCTTATCATCAATCAGTAAGGTCCCCTGGGCTTCTCTTATACATAACTTGGTTCCCACATAGCAGTTCAGGACAGGAGCTCAAATCAGAAAGTCACTGGACTTGAAAGCCAAGGGTCAGTTTGAAGTCACAAATTTCCTCTCCTTCTGCCTAACTGACCTTGGTTCTTGTCAATCGGGTGTCATAGTAAAGTAAAATCTCTTTCCAGGGGAGTTTACAATGTCTATGATTACAGATAAAATAGAAATAAAACTTTTCTTTTTTTAGTACTGAGGATCAAACCCAGGGTCTCATGCATGCTAAGCAAGTGCTCCCCCACTGAGCTGCACCCCCAACCCCTCTTTTATTTTTTATTTTGAGACAGAGTCTCACTAAGTTATGCAGGCTGTCTCTGGCCTCAAACTTGTGATCCTCCTGTGTCAGCCTCTGGAGTAACTGGGATTACAGGTGTGTACCACAGTGCCTGGCAGAATGTATCCTTTAAAGCGTCTGCAGAAATGAAAAGAAACCCAGGGCCATTTATAAATGTTTCAAATGCTGGACATGAACTTTATGGTTAAAAATCCAGGTAGCCCAACCTTTTGGAGTCCTCCCTGGGGGAGTGTGGAAAATGCATAACCTGAAGGGAGGCTAGATTTATGAGCACTGTAGTTATGGCAACAGACTCCTCAGCTTCTGGGAGGCAAGTCCTCCAGGCTGTTACATAAGAGTCAACTTCTTCATGGTAAAAAAACGAGGGAACACCAAGGGTGCTGAAAAATATGTATTAGAACCCAAAGAAGAAGGAGATGGCAGGCTAGGGGGAGAAAAATGAAGGCTGCAAAGCCTTTTTCAAAGACGAACATGATGAATCTTTCTATGAAGAGGCTGGGGCTTCATCTCACAGGCTCACTGCTGCCTGCTCAAAGAAACTCATCAGACAAAAGAGCAGACAAAAATACGGACGCAGAGCTGGGGGGGGCTGCCAAGCTGAGGATTAGCAAATGGAAAATGCATGGCCATTGGAGGGAAGAGCTGCCTTCGGAGGGGAGCATGCATGGAGGAAGGCCAGAACGAAGGCACAGGCCAGGCTCAGGGTGCTGAAGAGCCTGTGGCTGCTGTTTTTCCCTGTGATTTCCCTGGTTCTGAGGCAGTCCCGCCTGTCCTGGTGAACCTTTTCCTTGGTAGGAAGGGAAGTCAAAAATTCATTTCCCCCACCCTCCAGAAGACATGTTCCCTACACTACAAGTATGACCCTTAACTGGTGTAGTATGGCCATCGAATAGTGCTGTTGTCACTGACAGAACAGCTTTCTGACCATGGCAGGAAGGGCCTCGCCTTTACTTCCTGCTTCATAGGGCTCCCTGGGGCCCTCCTCTGGTTTTGTGCCTCCTCAAGGGGACAGAAGTCCAAGGAGTCCATGGGGCCATGCACTCTTGGTCCGAGGATGCCTGAGGATGACACGCCCCGCCCCCGTCAATGCCATATGCTCTCCCACTATCCTGGGTGCCTGGGATCCCTACCTCCCTGTCTGTGTGGCTCTGATCCTGTTTCCAGGATGTGCGTGGGCCTCTTGCCCACCAGTGTACACATGCAAGTCTGAGAGGTGGCTGGTGGGCAGCCAAATGCAGGAAGGAGGATGGAGCGTGCACAAGCAGGCAGAACATGGCTTCACGTGTAACAGAAGGGCACAGGGCAAGGGATAGGAGTTGGCTCTCCCTGCCACACCACATTCCAGCATCGACCATCACAGAGTCTGGAAAATCTAAACGCAGTCCTGTATCTCAGGGCCTCAGGAAGGCATATTCGCCAAGGTGGGAGGTAGAACATCTTTTGCATAACATTTTGTCAGTGGGATTGCTAATTTTGATGTTCTTAGACACAGCAGATGCAGGCCTCTGTACTCTTGCTGTCCTCTCCGCAATATTAGGGCCCTTGTATTCCCCTCTGCTGTGCCCCCATCACCCTGGCAGGGGGAAGAAAGGCAGATGGTGATGTCAGACTCTTTCCTGCTCTGAAGACAGACACTAGAGCATATTTCTGCAAACTAAAAAAAGCAAAAATAACAAACAAACAAGCAAAAAAACCCTGAATCCCTTGCTAGGGTACAACAGGACTGTTGCTTCTTAGTCACTTCCTCCTTGCCTGACGACACGCAATGGCTGCAGAGGCAGTATCCTGCTTGGGACACGCGCCCTCACTTCTCTTGACTTCAGTCAGGGGCCCAGGCTCCTGCAAAGGACCTCCTCCCCCACTGCCCAGCCCCCTGATTTGGCCCACACAGCTGAAGCAAAAAGCAGCCTCTTGTCTTGGCCTCAGACCCTAGCAAGAGAAATCAATAGCAATTTGGCCCCTGGCCAGCCTTGTGTCGCTCTGGAGAAACCAGTCCTGTTTGCCATCCCTTGGATGAAGCCAGGGCATCAGAGTCTCCAGAAAGACGAAAGCTCAGATCCTCGTCCAGGGATGATCCTGGCATGGCCTAATTTACAACCTCAGGGATCTGCTTTGCTGCAGGTGCCGCAGCCAGACATCCTCAGCCCAAGGGACAGCTGAACCATGTGTTCAGCTGCTAGCTTGCACAGCAGTAACCCCAGCTTGAGCCCCAGGCCTATCTGGGTGTGCCTGGTAAATGCATGGGATGCGCCTCAGGAAATCTATTTGCATATGGACTCATAGTCCCCCTGGGAGAGGACCCACCCTAAGGGAAAAGGGAACCAGCGCCTTCAGGTTGGCTTGGTAACTCAGCTTTGACTGCTAAGGAAAGAGGTATGCCACGATGACTGTCCTTAGGTTTTATATTTCAGCCTGGCTTTCCATTAACTAGGGTAGAAAAGAGGATGGGGTAAAGATTACAGGGGGAAAAACCAAGGCTTTATTATCCCTGTGGCATCCAATCTCGGAAGCTAAGTAGGGCCAGGCCTGGTTAGTTCTTGGATGGGAGACCGCCTGGAAGTACCAGGTGCTATAGGCTTGGGAGAAAGACCTGGCAACCCACTCCCAAAATTAAATCTGCCATTGAAAACCCTATGAACAGCAGAGAAGCACTGACAATAGTGTTTCCCCTGTTGTATGTAGGGTTGTTATGAGTTGGATACCGACTCCAGGGCACTTAACAACAACAACAATAAGGCCTTGGTTTAGGTCATTGGTTTAGGTCAGTTGGTAGAATTCTGATCTGTTCTCTCTGAGGACCCAGGTTTGATTCCCAGCACAACAAGATGGGAGAAGGATGTGGCAGTCCACTCCTGAGACAACCAGTCAATGACTGAACAGCACCTAACAACAAGGAGGAGCTGTCTTTAAGCTTCCTTTCCCATACCTGCTTCCCTTGTTTTTGTTGTTGTTAGGTGCTGTGACCCTCATAGTGTTCTCAGTGGCTGATTGTTTTGGGGATTGTCTCGGGAGTGGACTGCCACATCCTTCTCCCATTTTTGTGGTGCTGGGAATTGAACTTGGGACCTCAGAGACTGCAGAGCGGCACTCTACCAACTGAGCTAAATCCCAGCTCCCCTGCGTCTCTTAGGAAGACACAAATCACTACCAGCAACATTTAGTTGGTGGCATTGAGCTAATAATTTAGTTCCAGTTTCTCATTTATCATTTACTACTACAATCCCCAGGCACTGGGTTTTAGCTTAGTTGGTAGAGCACATGCTCTGTGTGCTCTGAGGCCCTGGGTTTGATCCTCAGCACTGCAAAAATGGGAGAAGCATCTGGCAGCCCACTCCCTAAAACATCCCAAAACCATTAGCCATCGAAAACAGCAGGGAAGCACTGACATAATGCTGGGCATGGCACAGTGTTGGGGAGTGGTTCTGTTGTACACAGGGCTGCTATGAGTTGGACCCAACTTGAAGGCACCTGACAACAACAATTACAACCACAACCTTATAAAGTAGTACTTTCTTCATCAACTGTGTTCTGTGCATGAGGATATCAAGGCACAGGGAGTGTCACCCGGATAGTCAAAGGTGTCCAACTATATCCTCTCGCTTTTTACCAGTGAGGCATACCAATCTGGGCAGGTCTGGAGAATTATAATTCTTCTTTTTCATTCCTTCCATGGAGCCAGAATGGGAAAAAATATCAGAAGCAGGTACCAGCCGTGGGTGGAGGAAGTGAAAGGAACAGAGCTCCTCCCTTACTCTGGTTTGAAACCTAACCTGCTGAATAGCTTCCCCCCACATTTGTGTCCATCTGGAACCTGAGAATGTGCCCTTATTTGGAGAGAACGTCTTTGCAGTTGCAGTTGGTTAACATGAGGTTGCCTGCAGCCGTAGCCCTGTGGAATCCGATCCCGTCAGATCTCGGAAGCTAAGCAGGGTCGGGCCTGGTTAGTACCTGGATGGGAGACCGCCTGGAACACCTGCAGGCTTGGGAGAAGGACCTGGCAACCCCCTCCCAAAAATCAATCTGCCATTGAAAACCCTATGAACAGCAGAGAAGCACTGACAATAGTGTTTTCCCTGTTGTACAGAGGGTCACTATGAGTCGGATACCGACTCGATGGCACCTAACAACAACTAACAACATGAGGTCAAAGTGCATTGATTTGGGCCCTAAATGTAATGACTGGTGCCCTCAGAAGAAGAGGGAGAGACACACAGAAGAAAAGGCCACATGAAGACAGGCAGAGATCAGAGCATATTTCTCTTAAACTGGAAGAGAGCTGTCATTTTTCAGCTGCCCATTTTTTTTTTTTTTTTTTTTATTACACTCAGATTTCTTTGGAGGGAATTATTTCTTCCTTGGTACATGAGGCCTACAGGGAAATTCCTGTGATCACTTCCTATTACAGAACTCAAAGGAACAGGCCTTGCATCTCCTGGTGCTAGTGTGACCAGAAAACAGGCCCACCATAAAAACTCAGCCAGTCAGATTTTCTTTCCTGGACCAATGTATAAGGAAGGATCAAGAGTGAAGCCATTCAGTGCAGGGTGGCCTGCTAATCTCCAGCCTTCTGTTTGGAGACTGCAAGACAGCCACCCAGTTGCCTTGGCTCCTGCTTATACTCACGTCTTATCTTTTGGCCCAGAATACATTTCCCATTCCAGCAACATCCAAATCTCATGTTGAAAATTGCCTTCCATCATTGTGTGAGCAACTCCTACATCTTAGCTAGAGTTGGTTTCTGTTCCTGGCAACCACAAACTCTAAATGACACACTCAAGAGACTGCTGGGGAAGGATAGTTTAGTCTGGGGAGTGTTTAAGTTTTTGACAACTTCTGGAAAAAACAAATAAGCCAAAAAATCCCTAATCCTATAAAAATTTTATCCAAAATCTTGTATCAATGATCAGAATATAAATTAGTACAATCACTTTAGAAACCTGTTTGCCAATATCCACTAAGCTGAATTACATGCATGGCCCTTGACCTGCAAATATATATATATATATATTTATATACACACATACACACATACACACATACACACATATACACACATACATACATGTGTATATATGTGTGCACATACATATGTATATATGCATACATGCATGTATGCATATATACACATGCATGCATGCATGTATTGTTGTTGTTAGATATTGCTGAGTTAGATATGACTCATAGTGACCCTATGTACAACAGATTGAAACACTACCCAGCACTGTGCCATACACACAATCTTTTTATGTTTTAAATCATTGTTGAAGTTACTGTGTTTCTTCTAATTTTGAGTTGTGCCACATTAGCAAAAGGAGGTCCCAGGGGCTTTACTCCATTCCCGTCATTAAGGTTGACTCTACTTTAAGAAGGCAACTCCTCTCCACTCATTTCCTGAATGCCTCCCAACCTGGGGGGCTCATTTTCCAGCACTATATTTGATAGTGCTTCTCTGCTGTTCCTAGGGTTTTCAATGGCTAATTGTTTTGGAAGTGGGCAACCGGGTCCTTCTCCCTGGTCTGTCTTAGTCTGGAAGCTCAGCTGAAACCTGTCCACCAGGTGTGGCCCTGCTGGCATTTGAGATACCAGTGGCATAAGCTTTCAGCATCACAGCAACATGCAAGCCCCTACAGTACAACAAACTGACAGACATCTGGGGACATGCATGTATACATATGTACACATGTATGAATATATACATATATAAATCTTCTATAGCCTGCAGCCATAGTCCTGTGGCATCCGATCCCGTCAGATCTCGGAAGCTAAGCAGGGTCGGGCCTGGTTAGTACCTGGATGGGAGACAGCCTGGGAAAACTAGAAGCTGTAGGCTTGGGAGAAGGACCTGGCAACCCCCTCCCAAAAATCAATCTGCCATTGAAAACCCTATGAACAGCAGAGAAGCACTGACAATAGTGTTTGCCCTGTTGTACAGAGGGTCGCTATGAGTCGGATACCAACTCGACAGCACCTAACAACAACAACAACAAAATCTTCTATATATCTCTCTCTCCAATAGAAAATACATGTATGTTCACCAAAAGACACAAACAGAAATGTTCACAACAGCATCATTCATAATAGTCTCAAACTGGAAACTACCCAAATGTCCAGCTGTAGTGAAATGGATAAGTACAATGTGCTGTATTCATACAATGTCATACCACCCAAAAAGGAAAACAGTAAACTATAGCTATACTCACTAATATAAATATATCTCACAAATATAACACTGAGTAAAACAAACTAGACTTTTAAAAGTCTATATGATTCTTATTTGTTTCAAGTTCAACACCAGGCAGCATGAATCCATTGTGTTATAATTCAGGATAGGCTGAGTATGGTAGTGCATGCCTATCATCCCAGCACTCAGGAGGCTGAGACGGGAAGATCATGAGTTCGAGGCCAGCCTGAGCTATGCAGTGAGTTTCAAGCCAGCCTGGCCTGCATAGGGAGATCCTATGGGTAGATAAGGGGTTTACCTTTACTAATGGAATAGGCATGAGGGGAATCCAACAGTGCTGGGAATGTTCTGTTTCTTCATCTTGTGCTGGATACATGTGTAGGTCTATCTTATGAAAAACCCATGGGACTGAGCACTAATGATGTTTCCTGGTCTGCAGGCATACTGCACTTTAATAAACTTTAACAAAAAAACAAAGCAAAAAAATCTTGCACTTGTTCTTCCCACTCTAGGATAGGTTATTACTCTGTATGGGGGATGACAGTTAAGCTCCCTGCTTTCATTTGGCCCAATGAAGACTCCTGAAAACAGAGTAGCTTTTGGTCCTTGTGGAATACCCACCAGGAAATAAGAGGTGGAGAGTGACAGTACTCTCTATTAGTCACCGCTGTACCCAGAGAAAGCAGTAATGGCAGCTAATGAGGATGCCCGGAATAAGGAGGCCACACAGGAAAAGGGTTGTGCCATGAATTGCTGACTAGTCACACACATGAAAACATAGGCGACAGCCTGGTTACTTCTGTAAATACTTGTTAGGGAAGATTCTGCCAGAAGACAGAGTCCTGCCTCACAAAGGGCCACAGGGGCTTGTAAAACCATGTTGTATGTCATTGGGACTTGTCTGGCACTTCAAGGCAGACAGGAGCAACAGAGATCTTTGGCAATGCCATTCCTTAGTAGTTAAAAATAATGATAATGTAAAAAAGGTTTACTTAAAAGAAAACTTACAGTTTCCAACTGGTCAGTTCCCCTAGGTAGAGAAATGTCTAAATGTCTTTACATATAGCAATGCATTTGATTGTCCCAGCCTATGAGATAAGCATGCTAGGGAGAGAAAAGACCCTATCACCAAGTAGAATGGGAAACATAATATTACAAATAACAAATAATATTCTGTTAGGCGGTTGCAAAAATTAAACAAGATATGCATAAAAAATACTTAGCTGTGTCTAACATAGAAAGTATCCAAAAAATAATAGCTTCTGCTGTTACTTTGTTTTTTTAAAATTTGTTTTCAGTGGTGGGGATCAAACAGAGGGCCTTGTGTATGCTAGGCAAGCTCTCCACCATGAAGCTATATCCCCAGGCTTTGTTGCTGTTGTGTTTTTTTTATTATTTTAAATAATATTATTTCTTCTAAAGAGACACTGTACAGCATTAAGGAGGATTGGTATTTATGATTTGCCCTTAGTACACCTTAAAACCAAGCCTAGTAAGCACAATTCTCTGTGGTGAATTTTCTTGAATGTCCTTTTACTCTTCAAAATCAACGAAGATATAATTTTGCCCACACCCAACACATAGTAGTATTTTTAAACAGTGGCCATCTAGCCTCACTGGCTCACAATTGCTGGATCCAAACCATTTCTTGTTATTAGGATCTAATCTGGACATTGATCCTTAGAGTAGGTGGGAGGGGAAGGGGATGGCCCTTTCCCCATTGGTGCCATCAGAGATAAGAGGAAAATGAAGACTTCTAATTGATTCATACTATAGAGGCTTCTGGGGCACTTGAATGCAACGGAAAAGTCATTAAGGACATTTTGGGGAAAGGTATAAGGTCTCATTATCTTTTCTCTTAAAAATACATAGAATTTGGCAAATTCTTCATCTGTCTTGGAATAACAGTCTTTCAGAGAATAGATATATCAAGGGGCAACTGGATGTTTCAATGAACCACATAGCCTCATTTAAGTTGAACATTTTTTTCTCTTTGTTAACAACCCTAATTTTGGGTGGGTGGTACTTGGGGGTTGAACCCAGGGCCTTACACATATTTTGCAAGTGCTCTACCACTGGGTTATACCTCCAATCATTTCTTTCTTTCTTTTTTAATTTGGGGATAGGGTCTAAGTTATGTAGGCTGCCGCTGACCTTGAACCTGCAATCCTCCTGCCTCTGCCTCCCGAGTCCCTGGGATTACAGGCAGGAGGATGGCACTTGTCCTACTTTTTCTAGCATTATCATGTGCCCCCAATAGCCTCCGGGCGCTAGTTATTATGTCTATTAAGCCTCATGGAGAAGTAGGTCCTCTGCCCAGCCATTCAATAAATATTTATTGAGCATCTACTAAGGGCCAGGACTGCTCTGAGTACAGAATGTGGTGGTAAGGAAAACAGAGTTCCTGTCCTCGCTGGACTGATTTTGTGTGAGCTTCAGATCATTCCTCAAAACCTCAGAACAAGGTATAGGGTTTCTGAGGATTTTTCCCAATAGTAATTATGAGGAACTGGGAATAAAAGAATCTTTTCTCCATTTCTTTTACCCTTGGACTTAGTAAGAAAAGAAGAAGGCACCAGACCTGCTAAATGAAGAGGCCATGCCTCTGCAAAGGCAAGGGACAGCTCACTTGAGGTCCTGCATGGCTCCTTGCTAAGACAGATTCCTTTGGGAGGCAGCGTGGAGTGGTTGTTATGCAGTGGGCTCCAAAATGTTCAGCTTCCAGCTCAGGCCCTTTCTGGCTTCTTAGCTTTGGGCAAGTTACAGTCACTCCACCTCCATTTCCTCAAATGTAAAGTGTTCCCACTCTGCAGGGTTTTTATGGGGATTAAAGGAGAAAACTCACTTGCAGCCTAGTGAGATCTCAAGAGATGTTAGCTATCAATTAATATTAGTGGCTGACAGAGACTATGGCGCTGAGTCTGCACACTGGGACAGAGTGACCTGATCTATTAACACTGGCCATGAAGAACTCATTTATTCTGTATCCACTACCCTGAGAGTGGGCTTGGGATAAGACTAGTGTACCAAAGCAAGTATGATTTTTTAAAATTTTTGCAGTGCTGAGTATGGAGCTAAGAGCCTCACACATGCTACAGAGCACTGTACCACTAAGCCACAGTCCCAGCTCTGCAAGCAGTATTAACAAGAACTATCATTCAAGGAGCGTGCCCTGTGGACAGGGGTTCCTTGATTCATATTTCATCTAATTCTCTCAAGTCTTGGTAAGTAGGCACCACTGTTCCCATTTTACAACACAAGTCACTGGTAAGATAGCATTACTATCCCCTTTTTACAACAGAGTACAAGAAGTCTGTCTTAGTCTGTTTCCTGATGCTATAACAAAATACTTGAGACTGGGTAATTTATAAAGAATAGAGGCTTTATGAGAAGCTTCTGTTCAGAGGATCCTTCTTCTGGCTCTTCCCTTTCTAACTAAGGCTGGAGGGGACAGTAAGGGTTTGTGAGAGATTCCCCAGAGTTCAGGAAAGACTTGGCTCAGTGTGAGTATAAATCTAGTCAAACATTTCCCATGTTTGGTGATCAGGTACTTTGGGGCTAAATCACCAATTCGGGGATAGCAGTTGCTGGCTGCTGCTGAAATGCAGTCTAGGACTTCTCAGGTACCTGATATTTTCCAGACTTGGGAACGCAGCTGAAGCGATGTGGAGAGTGCTTAACCTGCTTCCCTCTTTCTCTGAGCCCTGAGGCCATTTTGCATTTGCTTGAAAGCACCAAGGCTTCCAAGTGGTTTTGTGGCAGGTGCAGAGGACAATAGCAACAGCCATGGAAAGCTTTACAGGGCAAGTTCATATCTCCACCTCTCAAACCTAGAATAAATACAAAGCTCTGGCAAAGACCCCATTGTGTGGAATGTCAGGTTCTGGCCCTCCCCACTTCTCCCCTTCAGGCCCCATCTCTCTCTGCTGGCCTTTTGCTCTCTTTTAATATTTCACTGCTCCTAATTTTAGGTTCGCTGTGAGTCAGACCCAACTCGATGGCACCTAACAACAATAATAACAACAATTTCTCAGTCACCCATTCTGTTTTCCTTTTCTACATGGTTTTCCAAGGTGTTCCTCTCCATAGGATGCCCCTCTTCATCCAGCATGCCGCTTTTCAACTCCCTTTTCAAGGGTCCTTCCTTCTCTTTCTCTCCTTTATTGGGTCTCAACCATCTTAGACTCAGCAGCCCAAAGCAACAACTTGTGATTATTATTCACAATTATTCAAGGCGCTATGAGCTGCCTGGGCTCAGTGGGTGCTTGTTTACCACTTGAGCCTTCTCATGCAGTTGCATCATGTGGTGGCAGGACAGAGCTACCTGCTGATCCCCATGGGCTGGGCATCCAACATAGCTCCTAATGCACGTATCTTTCACTCAGCTGAGATGGGCAGAACAACTGGCTGCGGGGCTGTGTTTCTTTGTCTCCTTATGGTGCTTCTACACAGTGAGGATGGGCTTCCTCCTAGCATGGTGGGCTCCCTGTGGTCTGACTATAACAGCTAGTTTCTCTCAGAGCATGTGACCATGACCATAGCTGGGAGGGTTTTTATGACCTAGCCTTAGACATCACACAAGGCCACTTCCAATGAATTCTGTTGGTTACACAACCAGGCCTTTAAATATAGGAAGAGCCTAAACAAGGGCACAAAGGCCAAGACGTGTGTGTCCTTGGAAGTCATCGTTAAACACTAGCCACATACCTTCCCTGTCTTTCCCCTTCCCTGGGCTCTCAGAGGACCCACTGCAGCCTTTCTTGGTATTTATCTCAGGCACTGTGGCTGCTCCTGCTCCGTTTCTGCCTCTCTGTGCCACCATGATGCCTGTGCTTGCCCAGTTGGTTATTTTTGAGCCATTAGTGCCTGGCCTAGTGCCTGGCACGCAACACAAACATCACTTTTTAGGATTGAACTAAACTGTGACTTGGACTTTCCCCTAGCCTCAGATGGACTGAAAGTCTCAATCTAATGCTGCCCCCACCTCCAAACCAACAAGGTGTATCCAAAAACCTGGACCCAGACCAGGCCGATTACCCTGCAGACCACATGAAACCATTTCTATTTTTTCCTCTTTGATGACAAGTTAATTCAGTTCTTGGAAAATACTCCGACTGCTAGCCCCAGAGATTGAGAATCTTGTCTTCCTGCAGAGGCCCTAAGCATGGAGAAGCCTGGGCAGAGTCTGAAGGCTGGGTGTGGGCCTGCGTGGAGACCCAGGCTAGGCCTCCACTCTCCAGGGGCAATCCCAACGCTGTGGAGAGAGCCACAGCTAAGTTTGCCTTCAGTCTCAGTGGAGACTTGGGCTTGGACTTTAAAGCGTGGTTGAGACTGCTAAGACTTCGGGGACTCTTAAAGTTAGATTAAATGAATTTTGCATTATGAAGTGGCCATGGACCTTTGAGGGCCAGAAGCAGAGGGTCATGGTTTAAATACAAAATGTCCCACCAAACCGAAAGAGTCTTCATCTGGTGGTGCTTTCCCAGAAGGTTATGGAACCTTGGGAAGGGGTATCCAGCTTGGCAGAAATGAGTGACTGGGGCTGGGCCTCTGGAGGCTTTTACCAAGGACATGCAGCTCTGGGAAGTGCTCTTTGTCTCTTGCTCCATGATGCCCTGAGGTTGTCTGCTATAGACCCAGACATCTGCCCAGATCCCCGTCTCACTGGCATTATGGGCTGGTCCTCTATCTGTAAACTTCCAATAAATCTCTTCCCCTAGAAGTTGTTTTGGTTGTTTTTCTGTTATGGGGATGACAGATGACTGATACATAGCTTTAAATATATATATTTTTTTTTTTGGTGGTACTGGGAATTGAACCCAGGGACTCATACGTACTAGGCAAACATTCTACCACTGAGCTACCTCCCTGGCCTTTCCAAGCCTGGCCACATGGTTAGCCGGGATTCCACTAGTCTTCACTGAGTTTTCTGAAAAGGAGAAAGAAAGATTTGCCTCTAATTTTTTACCTAAGAAATGAGAGCCTCACACATCACCCAAACTACATAGATTGTTAGCACATGTTTGTCTGACATCAGATCTTAGATGCAGAGCCGTTTTATGGCACACCACACACACACACACACAAAAGACACTTGGTCCCAACAAGCTGCCGCAATTGAAACTTTATAGCTTCTGCTCACGTTAGAAAAAGGTCCCAAAGACGTAATCAACCTTCACAAACATATGGGGCAGATTTCAGGGCAGTGCACAGGGAATTCATGGCCCAGCTCACATCAAAGGTAACATAAACTCATAGGAGCTTGATGGACGCACCCTGCCTGGCAAGCAGGACCACCCCACCCCCAACCCCGAGGTCTCCTCCACCTTGGAGGGCAGACAGCAACCACATTTTCCTCCTGGGACCTGCCAGGTGACTACAGAAAGCCAAGATTTGAGTCTCAGAACTAACAGTCAGGGGCACAAAGCACACACTGCTTTTCACTGACCCTGACCGGCCATTTAGCCTTTCTACGACTCAGTGTCCCTTCCAATAAAACGGACAGCTCAAATCCCAGATTTCCCTCTTTCCCCTCCCTCTCTCTTAGCCTAGACTTTCTTTTTTTACATTCTTTAAGAAAACTTTTTAAAAAATTATTTATGAAACAATTTTAATCACTGAGAAGACTTAAAAAACCAGAAGAAACTCCTTTATGTCCTTTGCCCAGCTTTACCAGGCAGCATTTTGCCTTTTTTTTTTTAGTACTGTCTCTAAATACATATCATTTTTATCTGAAACATGTGACAGTTCATTGTGGATGTCATAGCCCTTCACCCCTAAGAGTTCACCATGAAATTCATTAAAAAGGACATTTTCTTTTGTAAGAGAAGATAGAACATATGTAACACTGATACAATACCAGGATCTAACATGCAGTCCATAGTCTAGTGTCGCCAATTGCCTCAATCATGTCTTTTGCAGCAATTCTGTTTCCTCACTCAGGGCCAGCCCTGGGTCATGCATTACGCTTAGTGAGCATGTTTGTACTGTCTCTTTCCCTCTGAAACAGCTTTCAAGCATTTCTTTTTCTTTCATAATCATGACATGAAAGAGCCCAGAGCAGCAGTTTGTTGGCATGCCCTTGAACTCGTCACTCTGTGCTCTTGCCACCCTTGGATTTGCAAGTCCCCAGAAAGGAAAGGTTTTCTCTCTACCAGGTTTCTGTTTGCACTGTCCTCTCCACCTGGAAGTTCCTTTCCCTTCTCTTCCATGGGGCAGTTCCCACCTACTTCTGCCCTTTCCGTGGCTTCCTGAAGCCTGTTCTGTAGAACGGCATAGCATCTAAGCTTAGCCCATATGAGCTTCTGTCAAGCTGTGCTGTGCTGCCTGTGGGATGAGGATCTCTGGTCTCATTCCTATCAAGGCTCTCACATCTGCCCAGGCCACACTCCCCGAGACAGCACAGGCATGACAACCTTGTATACCAGCCCCCCATTGCCACCTTATTTGCTGTATGCCCAGGAGCCCTTTGGCTCTGGATAACCTGGGGCATTGCAGCGTTGTGCTCACCAAGATCTGTCCAGAGCATCAAGTTCAGTCTCACCGGACAGCCCTGGGGAAGCCCCCTGTGTGGCGATGCTGCACGTCTGTGGAGGGGCTGGTACCTGGGATGGTGATAAGAACAAGAGCCATACAGCACTCATTGTCAAGCTTTCAAGCACTATGGCTGACGTGCCTACATATCTTAGGGCATTGCTGCTATGCAGGAGACAGCTCAGCCAGGCTGGGCAATTCACCACACCTGTTGGTCCGTGCTAGCGGGTGCCACCTTTGTCACCATAAGCAGGCTAGATTCCCAGGGCAAGTATCTCCAGGGACACAGTGAGCTAAGCAGACCCTGGATCCTTTTTATGGCTGAGCCTTGGGAGTCACATTGCACCCCCCTCCCCCCCCACCTACCACACTCCTTGAGTCTGGGCTGTCACAAGGCCTATTTGTACTCAGGAAGGACCAGCATCAGCCACACTGTGAAGAGACCCCAAGGAAGGGCTATGGGCATCTGTGGAAGACACGGGCACCCACAGCTGGCTCATGGTGGGGCCGACATGGGTCGGACTCCAGAGCTTGTGCTCTAAGCCCACGGTGTGCATGCTGCAGGGAAGGTGGCAGCCAACTGGCAAGACCTGCAGGCCACAGAGCTGCTGCGCCTTCCCCAGGTACCCCTTCAGGCTCCTCCTCTGGTCCACCCAGCACGGCCTGGACCCTCTCGTTGATGCCCACTCCATGTCATTCCAGTCCATTCTCGTGGCTCTCTCAGACCCACACCCTCATCCTTCTCTCTTCTTTCCCAACAGACCCAGAGAGCCATTAAATCCAGAGCCCAGGCCATCAGCTGCCTGAACCCTGGCTCTGCCCTCCTCTCCTCCAACCCCTCTTGAGTTGTAATGACCCGTTTGCCTGCCCTTGACCTTGGGTGGCTTCCTGAGGGGCGCTCACTTTCCTACCTGCAACAGGCTAAGGAGAAAGAGGAGAACTTGACATTGTGGTTTCCACCTGGAGGTAGGATGACCAGTCATGACCTCAGCTGTGTCCCTCACTGAGGCTCTGTGCTCCACCCACAACAGGGCCTCTGGAGCCTCCAGGCAGGGGCAGCTTACCAACTTCACGAAGGAACTCATACTAAAAGCAATGATGCTTTGAAAGGTTATGTCCTAAATGCTGTACGTGTATTAACTCATTTAATCCTCATAAAAACTCCACGAGGTGACCCTGTT
Source organism: Pedetes capensis (assembly GCA_007922755.1). NCBI lineage: Eukaryota > Metazoa > Chordata > Mammalia > Rodentia > Pedetidae > Pedetes > Pedetes capensis. The sequence goes on along the minus strand of VMDO01001917.1, from coordinate 113,174 downwards.
AGGAACCCTATTCTACAGGTGAAGAAATAGATGCTGAAAGACGAAGTAGTTTGTCCAGAGTAAGTGTCTGGTAGAGTCAACCATACTATCTCCTTGACAGGTAGGGACAGAGTGAGGAAGGAGAAAGCACTGCCGTTCTTTTTCCAGGAGAAGGCTTTCTCCTGCCAAAATGTGAATGTTGATCTTCCCAGAGTCACTCAAAACTTCCTACCAATTGCAAGTTTGAGGCCAGAGGCAGCCTGAATAATTTAGTGAGACCTTGTCTCAAAATTGTTGTTGTTAGGTGCCATGGAGTTGGTATCAGACTCATAGTGACCCTATTTGCAACAGACGAAATGCTATTATTGTGCTTCTCTGCTATTCATAGGGTTCTCAATGGCTGATTGATTTTTGGGAGTGGGTTGCTGGGTCCTTCTCCCAAGCCTTACAGTACCTGGTGTTCCCAGGTGGCCTCCCATCCAAGTACTAACCAGGCCCGATCCTGCTTGGCTTCCAAGATCTGATGGGATCAGACACCACAGTGGTATGAATACAGGCTGTCTCAAGATAAAAAATAAAGAAGAGGCTGGGGGTGCAGGCAGTGGTAGAGCACTTGTGGTACACCTGAGGCCGTAGGTCCAACCTCCCAGTACTACAAAAACAAAACAAAACAAAAACAAATTTCCTACCACAGTGCCACAAATTTCTACCTTTCAGTTCATGTCTTTGGTCTATAGTCTCAGGTTACAAATGTCCCTCAGCAAGGATAGCACCAAGGCCCCTGCAAACACATGGATTAGCTTGAATATGGGCACGTGCAATTGGCAGTGTTCTGAAACTTTGGGAGGTAGAGGAGAAAAAAATATTAAAGACTGTATGATCAGGGCTTTGCTAAAAAGAGGAAACAATTTTTTTTTTCTCTCTCTCTGCTTGGATGAGACATCGCCTCTACGAAGATAGTGGCCAAACTTACCCTCTGGGTAGGATTATAATAAAAAAGCTTCCAGAGCCCAGGGAAGAGAATCCCACATCCAGCCCTTCACCTACATCACTGTGCTTTCCTCCTGGCTTTAGGCTCAGGAGCTCGAAAAGATCTATTGATAAGCAAAGCCCCGGGGATGGACTCAGCCACACAGTGACAAGGAAGAAAAGTAAGGCACCATTTGTGACCAGGAAGCCTTGATAGACATCCAGCATAAACATGGTAGAGAAGGATAAGAAATGTGGAGGTCAAAGTCTGAGCTGCCAGACCCAGCCAGACTCAGCCCCCGAGTGTGCACACGGGCCCACAGGCTTGTCCTTGAGGGCTATGTGCAAGTCTGACTCTAGAAAGGTAGTCATAGTCTACATCCTAAGCCACTGTGCTGTTGGGTAGGTGGGGACCCCTGAGAAGCAGCCCCAGGGGAACTAGGACTTGAGAGCAAGTGGCTCATTGGGGAACTGAAAGAGCCAGCAGTTGGCAAGTGAAGATCAGCTCAGGCAGCTAATAAGGGGGGGTTAAAAGCCAGCTGTCCCTGCTGACAACTGGTGCTCATCCCAAGGGAGTTTTGCAGGTGCAAGAAACCTATAAAACCATGCCCCAAGTGCCCAAGAAGAGGGGATTCTGTAAATAAATGGTAGGCTCTGCCCTCGACAGCAAACCATAAAACAAAACACAATGAAAATATATGCATTGACCGGGCACCATGGTGCACACCTGTAATCCCAGTGACTCAGGAGGCGGAGGCAGGAGGATTGCAAGTTCGAGACCAGAGGCAGTCTGCATAATTTAGCAAGATCCTGTCTCAAAAAAGTAAAAAAATGGGCTGGGAGTGCAGCTCAGTGGTCCAGCACTTGCAAAACATGCAAGTGCGAGGCCCTGGGTTCAACCCCCAGTACCACACACACACACACACACACAAACGGTAGATGCATTGATTGGTGGTGATAGACAAATGCAGATAACCTAATTGTAATTTACAAACAATTTTTCACCACAAGCAAAACTTTTACCTAACTGTTCTTTCTTGTTGTTGTTTTTTTTCCTCCACGGTGAATACAGATTACCTGCTTAATAAAAATGATTGTTGTTGTTAGGTGCTGCTGAGTTGGGTCCAACTCATAGCAACTCTATGTACAACAGAAGGAAACACTGTCCAACACTGTGCCATGCCCAGTACTATGTTAGCGCTTCTTTGCTACTCACAGGGTTTTCAAGGACGGATTATTTTTCAGGATTGTTTCAGGGTGGCTGCCAGGTCCTTCTCCCATTTTTGCAGTGCTAGAGATCGAACCTAGGGCTTCAGAGAGCACAGAACAGCACTCTACCAATGGAGCTAAATGTGAGTCAAGTATTACAGGAGACTTTGGTAGGTGAGAGAATTTCAAAGTACATTCTTCTGAAAAACAAAGGCCCCTGCAGTAAGGATTGCATGGCTCCCTAGTTTATCTCTGGTACAAAAATAGCATCTTAAGCAAGGCACCATAACACATGTCTGCAATCCCAGCTACTCGGAAGGCTGAGGCATGAGGATTGCAAATTCAAGGTCAGAGGCAATTTATGCAACAAAGTGAGACCCTGTCTCAAAATGTGAAATTAAAAAAGGGCTGGGGATGTGGTTCAGTAGTAAAGCACATGCCTAACATGTGTGAGGCCCTGGTTCAACCTCTACAACTGAAAAAAGGTTTTTTTAAAAAAACATTTTACAGAGGTAGCAAGATAGTTCCATATATTCAGTTGGCTTACAGCCAAATGCTGCTCTGTTACCCAAGGAAGCCAGGTGTTTGCTGAGGACCAGGGGAACCAGGCACAGTCACTTCTGGTCCAGGCTGCTCTCCCAGACACTCTGTGTCCCCCTCAGACAAAGCAGCACCCCCTAGTGGGGCTGGGGCCACCTGTCCTTGCTAGCTGGCCTAAGGCCCAGGGCCCAGCCTGGCAAGCTGGATCCTGAGGACCAAGTCCTCCTGGCTCAAGGGGAAGCCTCAGTAGCTGGGAGATTGTGGCCAATCCTGTTGGGCAGGACCAGCTTGGCTGGTGACCTGCTCTTGCCAAGGGGTGGGGGTGGGGGACAGATTCTCCTGCCGAGAAAATGAAATTGTGCTCCAGGGGAGTTTGGAGAAATCCCTGCTTCTCTATCATTCAGGGCACAGAGGTCTAGGGGACTGTGAGTATTCCTTCACAGCCCGAAGGGGCTCAAATCTTTTGAGGACCATGATGGGCAAAGCTAGAGAATGCCGCCCTTCTATGTGCACCAGGGACAAACCCTGAGCTCCAGGCACAGCAGCAAAGCAGGCCGAGTGCCTCCTGGCTCTTGTCCCACCAGCCTAAAGGTTCTGTCTTTCATCCAGGCACCAACCTCCTTGCTCCTCCCTTATCCCATCGCTTCCATGGTTGTTGTTGTTGTTAGGTGCCATCGAGTTCAACTCATGGTGACCCTCATAGGGCTTCCAATGGCTGACTGTTTCGGGATTGGCTTGGGAATGAGTGGGTTGCCACATCCTTCTCCCAATCCCTTCCATGTTGTTGTTGTTGTTGTTGTTGTTGTTAGGTGCCGTTGAGTCGGTATCCGACTCATAGCGACCCTCATAGGGTTTTCAATGGCTGACTGTTTCAGGATTGCCTTGGGAGTGGATTGCCAGGCCCTTCTCCCATTTTTGCGGTGCTGGGAATTGAACTCGGGACCTTAGAGACTGCAGCGCAGCGCTCTACCAACTGAGCTAAATCCCAGCCCCAATCCCTTCCATAGCCATCCCAAATCTATCTCCTGTCCTGTTCCTACATAGACATCATCTCTCCCTCCTCTTCAAAACTTTCCATCAAACTTCACATTTTCTTAGTCCCTAGGGTTCAGCTTAATATTCACAGAAGAAAAGGTTCCAAATAATCAAGTATACTAAGCATTAATGAATGAGAACACCCTCATGTACTTTGCCAAAGGAATGAATTTCTAATAGCTGAATTTTAGCATTTGGTGGCAGGCCAGGGGGCAGAGATTTGTGTTGCTTTGTTTAATGCCTTCCTAGAAAATTCTCAAATGAGACCACTCCACAACTGGAAACTCAATTAGAATACAGAGGTTTGAACCCTTAAAGACTGGCTTCAGAGTCTGGCCTCTTCTAATATGCATTGTAGTTTTCCACTTTCTTTCACAGATTAGGAAACTGAGATTGCATGTGGGTTAGGGGTACAGAATAATGAGCAAATGGCTGAGGTCAGAGTCATCCTACTTCTTGGCACCAGGTCTCTTTCATCAGAAAACAGGAAGTGTAATACTGTGAGTCATGTGGGGGTGGGGAGCAGGTCAGGAAAGCCTGATAACTAGGTATGATTGTATCCAAATGCCTTTTAACCACCGCCATCTTTGTTCAAACAAGTTCTTATTCAAAAGTCAGATACATCTTGGAGAGCAAAATGAGTTACTAGCCTTTGCAGCAGCATACACCTGTAATCCCAGCACCCAGGAGGCTGAGGTAGGAGGATCACAGGTTCAAGGCCAGCCTGGGCGTCACAATGAGACTTTATCTCAAAAGAAGAGGAAAAGTGAGTTACTCTGGTCGAAGGTGGGAGACGGCAGTCCACCTTTAATGTTGATGGGACCGTGGCCCCTGAGGCTTGTCTATGGACACACCAGACCTTGAGCATATTTGAAAAATCACCCTGTTGTCAATTGCAAACATGGCCAACAAGCATTGCAGCTTTTCTCACCATGTGGTGGAGCCCGTTTCTCCACTGGTGGAACCGGGGCTGACCTTGACTCTCAGAATGCAACAAAAGCGACCTCATGCCAATTCTGAGTCTCCATCTCAAGAGATTTTGTGTTTTTCTCTGCTTGCTCCTGTAACCCTGCTGCCACCATGTGACCCACCTAGGATGGCCTGCTGGGTGACAGGTGTGGCCTCAATTGTCTGAGTTTCATAAGCCAACCAAGCAGCTGAAGTGCGCCCATCTAAGACAGTGCACTCCAGCCCACCCCTGGAAGGCCAGCCTAGCTGAAGCCATCCTGAATTCCTGAATTGCTGACCTGCAAAATTGTGATATATTGTTTTAAGGCACTAAATTTCAGAGTGGATTGTTACCCAGCAACAACTGGCTTAAAGACTGATACACTTCCCTAGTAGAAGAATCACAAAATGACCTTCCTCTTAGGTCTCAAAATGTGGGGAAATGGCATAGCAAGGAGTCCCTTCCTGGAATGTGCTCTCTCCCTAGTCCTCCACCTGTGCCTTAGGATGTGGCAGGCAAAGGGGAGACATGTCCCCATGTACCCTTGTTCCAAACAGAAATAAAATCACAGAGAGGGAAATAGAAGACTCCATTACTTTGTCCTAAGAGGGACCAACCTCCATCCAGAGAATTCAGTTCAGAATCCACATGTGTGGAGAACAGGCACCTCTCTGCCCCCCACAGGTGGTCCTTGGCTCATGGTGTCTTTGAAGCCTGTGGTGGGAGGTGATGCATCAGAAATAGGGGCAAGTGGCCTTAAAGGTTAAACAGGCACATGAAAGCTGCTCAGAAGATACCAAAAAAAGGTAAATGAAAACTCTGAGCTGTGGCAGGAGCTGCAGTGCAGCCCGGAGGCCTGGGGTTGATCTTTCTGACTGCCAAGCACACGGCAAAGCTGTCTCCATTTATTTACTTCTAATTGAAAGCTGGAGTACTGAGGGGTTACTCCACCCAGGCGTGAAGCATGGCCATCCATGAGAGTCTCAAGATCTCACCCTTCTCGGAGTGTGCTTCATGGGCTCGAAAGGGAAAATGTCAAGGGGACACTAAATGAAAACTCTTTGAAAGATAGATTCAATCCTCAGTAGGATGGGGTTGGAGAAATACAAGCATTAGCATAATTACCTATTGCATTTTACAGGCAAATCAGAAAAAGAGAAAGAAAGCTAGCTTTTTTGCGTGTGTACGGGAGTAGGTGGCCGGATTGAGACAGCATGCCCCTGGGTAGCCCCTGCTGGCTTTAAAGTTGTGATCATCCTGCCTCCGCCTCCCAGGGGCTGGCATGGCAGGGATGTGCCACTGTGATCTGCTAGAAAAAAAGTATATTCAGAAAATATACCAGAAGAAAAGGTTCCATGAGTGCCCCACACGCAGTTCTTCAGAGACCTGTGGGATTGGTGGTTGACAATGGGTACTTTCCTCGGGGAAGTTTTACCTCTTATGGGGATGTTTCCAATGCCACGGTCAGCTGGGCTGAGTACCACGGGGAAACACCAGCTGGCTTGCTTTCAAGAGGGTTAGATAAGCCCAAGTGGATTAGTTCACTTGTTTACTCACTGCCTTCATTTATTCAGCAAATGCTCATTGCTCCCTGCACCATGGGAGGTGCAGTGCTGGCTACTGGACTTATGGCTGTGCATGAGACCCTCTGCTCAGGCTGGAGATGTGGCTCAGGACTGGAGAGCTCACCAAGCACCCTGGCCAAGGGTCACCACCCACCCAAGGGCCACAGCCAACTGGGAAAGAATAACAAGTACACAGGTCAAGACAGCCTCCACCTTCGTAAGGGCGCCCTCTGGCAAACCTGTGGGGCCCTGGTGAGCAGAAGCCAGAATTGTTTAGGATCCTGGACCAGCTCGCTCAGCAGGTATTGAAGGCCGTGGTGGACATAGCTGTGCTTCCCTTCCTGCCTTTCTTCTCAGGCAAAACCTCCTCATGGGTGAACAGAGGTAAAGGTGCTGGCACCTTGAATGGCAGACAGTTACTTCTGACACGTCTAGAGACTGGGATCTCCAAGGTCAAGGTGCCTGGTGAGAGCTCTCTTCCTGCCTTGCTGCTGGCCACCTTCTCATTGTCTTCTCACATTGTGGACAGAAAGAGAGAATGCTCTGTCCTCCCTTCTTACGAGGACACTAATTCTATCATGCGGATCCCCCCCCCCCCCCATCTCATCTAAACCTAAACACCGCCCAAAGGAAAGGCCCCACCTCCAAACACCATCACACTAGGGTTAGGGCTTCGACATATGAACTTAGGAGGGACACATTCAGTCCATTACACCCAGGGACACTGCTGGAACTTTAAACACATTTGAGTTTGCTGGAGGTAGATGTCCATATGTGGGAGCCCTCCTAGGTTAGAGTTAGGAGTCCACAGATTCTTTTCTTTTTCTTTTGGGAGGGTCCTTGGGGGCTGAACTTGGAGCCTTGTGTATACCTTGCAAATGTACTACCACTGGGCTGCACCCTCATCCCATTTTTTATTTTTTATCTTGAGACAGGGTCTCACTAATTTAGGCAGGCTGCCTCTGGCCTTGAACTTGCAATCCTCCTGCCTCGGCCTCCTGAGTCACTGGGATTACAGGTGTGTATCACCAGGTCTGGCTTTCTGTTCTTCTTACCCAGGCTCTGTCCAGGAAACTAACCCCATGATTTGCAGCCCTAGGCCCCACTGGCCTCTGGATTCTGGTGGTTCTCAGTCCCTAGGATTATGAGCGTGGGATGGGAGAAGAGTGAGGGCGGGCTCAGTCCTATGGGAGATCAGCGTGATCTGGCTGGGTCCTGTCTCCAAATCCCCAGCTCCTTCCAAGCAGCCTGTCCACAGGACCCAGGAAGGCCTCTGACCTGGGACTGACAGGCCCACAAATATGGGCCCAGGGCCGCACACTCAACCTGGGGTTTCTCTTGTCTCTCCACCCCTTCGCAAGCTGTCTCTCCATCTGCTCTCCTTGCAGCCTCCCATAGAAGCTGCCCTCTGCTTCCACTGCCCTGGGCGGGGCCACTCCCACCCACCTATGGCAGCCCCACTACACATACTCAGTTGGGGTCGTTCCCCTTGTTACATAGTGGTCTGCAAAGGAGAGAATCGCATGCATGATGGATGTGCGGTCTGGCCATCAGTTTCATGTTTGAAGTCTTCTCTTCTTAATCAGATGTTGTGGTTTTGCTCTCATGAATTAGGAACGGCTTTGATGAATGACAGGCCTCTTGGTCTAAGTGATGCCAGAGAAGGTGGATTGTGGACAGTCTCCCACAGCATGGCCTGAACACTCAGTGTTCTGATCCCCCCCATCAGAACCTCAAAACACCTAGCCAGCGGAGTGACACACACCTATAATCCTGGTGTTGTGGGAGGTGGAGGCAGGAGGCCGTGAGTTTGAGGCTAGAGGCAGCCTGTGCAACTTAGGAAGACTCTGTCTCAAAATTTTAAAAAATAACAAATGGGCTGGGAGTGTAGCCCATTGATAGAGAATTTGAAAAATGCCAGGCTTGGGTTCGGCCTTCAAGTACCAAAAAAAAAAAAAAAAAAAAAAAAGACAGCAACTCTAAGGGGACCACAGGCTTTCTCCATTTGATTGTCAATGACTACCTTAAGGGGTTGTTGTTGTTGTTGTTAGGTGCCATTGAGTCATGTCCGACTCATAGTGACCCTCACAGGGTTTTCAATGGCAGATTGTTTCGGGATTGCCTTGGGAGTGGGTTGCCACGTCCTTCTCCCATTTTTGCGGTGCTGGGAATCGAACTCGAGACCTCAGAGACTGCAGAGCAGTGCTCTACCAACTGAGCTAAAACCCATCCCCCTTAAGGGATAGGTTCTATTATTATCCCTATTTTACAGATGAGGAAACTGAGGCCAAGGGAGAAAGATTAAATCATTTACACATTTTAACTACATCAGTTTTTTTGACAAGTTACACAGGCTGCCTCTGGCCTTGAACTCCCGATTCTCCAGCCTCCACCTCCCAAATCTCTGGGATTAAAGGTTGTGCCACTGCACCTGGCTAAATATATCATCTTTAAAAGAAATATTACTTGAAATCTCTAGAATAAGACAGTACACTCCAGTTGCCAGAGCTGTTCAACACAAGCTCTTTTCCAATGAATCCTAAGTGTTTCTATCAGACCTTAACAAACTAGAAGGCTCATGGCCCTGTGAGGTATGTCCTTTGACTGTCCCTTTTTTCATGTGGAAGAAGCAGAGGACTGATGAACTAGGCAATTTCCAAGATCCTTTGAGATCAAAATTAGCCATGCATCATTTAATGACAGGAATATTTTCTGAGAAATACATTCTCAGGCAATTTTGTCATTGTGCAAACATCACAGACTGTACTTACATGAACCTAGCTGGTACAGCCTAATACCCACAAGGGCTGTGTTGTATACAACATTGTACATCTTGTTCCTTGTTGACTGAAATGTCATTATGCAGCACGTGACTATTGTTTCTAATTCAGCAACTACTTAAACTATGGTATTACTCTTGATTTGTCAAAATAAGGCCAAAAGCTAGGCACTGTGCCCCATGCCTATAATCCCAGCCATTACAGGGGCTGAGGCAGGAGGATTGAGAGTTTGAGGCCAGAGGCAGGCTGCTCAATTTAGCTAGACTTTGTCTCAAAATACAAAACAAAAAAGCAACTAGGGGTGCGACTCAGTGGCAGAGCATTAGCCTAGTATGCATGAGGACCTGGGTTCAACCCTGGTACTGCAAACAAAACAAAACATAACAAAACCATAAAATGCCCCTACCACACACAACAAAAATTTGTGCTGAAATAATAAAACTCTTTTCACTGAAATATACCACTGTAATAAACTCTTCCACCAAGTGACACTAAGGTGGTTGATATTAGTAAGAATAGCATGATCAAAAATCAGGGCAACCACATTTTCCCCCTTCCAGCTGCATTCCCACCTCATTCTTTGTTTGTGTTCCAAGACCCAAGTTTCCTGGGGAAAGGGGGAAGGGTTTCTTGGAGGGATGACATCTTGCATTGCTATGGGCCTTAGTGTTAGTTGGGATTGTTGGAAAGAGCTCCAGGAAATCCAACTTCAAGTGGCTAGAGCTGAAAAGGCAATCCCTTAGCACATGTCCCAGGGGAAGGCCCACTTCAGGAATGAAGTGAGTCAGGCCCAAAGGATGTCACCAGGACCTAGCTTCTCCTCCATATCTTGACTCTACTTCCCTAATGCTGGCCCCAATCTAAGCCTCACTCGGTGGCACAGGGCTGAGAGAGCTCCTTCCCTGGACCACACCCTTCCAGCAGCAGAGCCAGGACCAGAGTGGAATTGCGCTTCTTCAGTAACTCTGAGGAAATCCTAGAATTGAGGCCCTGACCTCCATGACACGGATCATAGGACCACTGCAGCCGAGGGGACATGGTGTTCCAGTCAGCCACGATGGGCTGACCCTCTCTGACACCACAGAGGCTGGGACTGAGGAAGGGCAGCCCTGCACAAGCACTGGGGCTGCTGCTAACACAACAGGGGAAGGCTGCTGGGGAGGAACACAGCCCACATCCATGCCATCATCCATCTCATACCACTGCCATCAGTTCCCAGGACAACCTGCAGGACTTTGGACCCCAGAAACTGTTTGCAGGAATGCCGGGCCTCCCCGAGCTATAGGGGGATCTGGAAACATGTATGTAAGACCCTCTTCTTACCCCCCACCCCTAGGTGTCCCCACCTGTCCCTACCTCCTTCCTAGCTCGGGAAGGGATCACAGAGGTGGAACGCATGTCTCCCAACTCCCAACACAACCACCTTCAGTTTGCCACTGTTTCTAGAGAATTCTCCACTTGTCCCTTACGTCTCAGCTTGAAAGTGATCTTCTCCTTGAAGCCATCTCTAACAAAAGCTATACCTCCCCACTTTCCAAGGAATTTAAATGTCTCTTTTATGTACTCACAATACTTTGTTCACACACAGTACTTCTTTACACCTTAATCCCTCATGTTCTGCCCTTGCATCCACACGCTCACACCACTCACTCCTAACCAGGCTGGAAGCTGTCGGAGGACAGACTCTTTACTTCTGCTCTTCCCTGAGTCCCTAACATAATAGCATAACTTCTGGGGTAGAAATGCCAAACAAATGGACCAAAGAACAAATGAAAACTTTCTGTGGCTCTTTGCCATTGAGCAAAAATTGCACCATTCATTTGAGCATTTATTCAGTCAGTAACATTTAGTAAAGTTCTATTGTATATTCAGTAGACACAAGCAAACTGTTGAAAATAAATTGCTAAAGAGAAAAGGAATTGTGTGAGCATTCAACTGGTTTCAAAATAGAAAACCCCTCAAAGAAAGAGAATGTGTGTTGTGTATATATTCATGAGGGGGTTACATCATCATGTGGGAGGAGGCACCCAAAAGGGCCTAAAAAGCCACAGTGAGACCTGGGGGTGGGGATGGATTTTCTCATCTAAGTACAACTGCCCCAGCTGATGTAAAGTCATACCAGTGAGTTGAAAGTAAAGAGATCACCAGATTTAAGAGACAGAAAGTCCTGGGCTCCAGTTGCACTTGGCCCTTTCCTGTCAGATCTCAGCAGTTATGCTACTTCCTTGAGCCTCTGCTTTCTTACCAGGAAAACAGGGACATCCACCCCACAAGCTCCAGGGTGGCTCAAGCCTCTGCCAACCTTGATTTCGCTCTCCCTTTTCTCCCATACCTGCCAGACAACGGCAAGCCCTCCTGCTAAAATATATCCATAATTCCACTTCCTGTTTGCATAGTTTGTCTGGGCCACTTCCAGCAGAGACAAGAACCTGTCAGTATCCAAAGGTGCTCATTTCTGAGGTTCTATTAGAAAGTACTGGAGTTGGGACAGTAAGCCCTACCTTAAACAGTGACCTGAGTCTGGGGATTCCTGAGATGGGCAGTAGCTTCCTGATGAGTTTCATCCTTCCTTTTCTAGCCTGGGCCCCTCCAATCTCCTCCTTGCTCAGCCCCCAGGGCCATGATGTAAACACAGAGTCAGGTCCCAGTCTCTCCTGCCTGACCCACAAGTTTCTCTCTCCACCATGGTCTATAAAGTTCTCCCAGTGTGGTCCAGCGGGCTCTCTGCCTGCTCTTCCTTCTGCTCCAGTCTGCTGGCCTTTACCTACTCCCCGAATGGGCCTAATGCATAACCACCTAGAGACCTGGCCCTGGCTCTTCCCTTTGCAGCTCAGTCCTTGGTGACCTTCAGACCTCAGCCTAGAGGTTCTCCTTGACCTCCGTCTACGTTAAACAGAACTTTGGGTCCGCTGCTGCCTTGCTCATCCACTTTCTTCATAATGCTGATTACTTCCCAAATTTTGTATTCAAGGGCTTAATGGCATGGCACATAATCTAGAATGTAAGTCCCAGAAAGGCAGAGATAGAATTTACCTTATTCCACCTTTGTGTCTCTAGACCTGCCACATAATAAATACTCAGTAAGTACTTGATCCCCCACAGCTGTCAGCTTCTCGTGCTGTGGGGGCTTGCATATTGCTGTGATGCTGAAAGATATGCCACTGGTATTTCAGATATCAGCAGGGCTACCCATGGTGGACAGGTTTCAGCTGAGCTTCTAGACTAACACAGACTAGGGAAAAGGGCCCGGCAGCTCACTCCCAAAACAATTAGCCATTGAAAACCCTATGAATATCAGAGAAGCACCGTCAAATATAGTGCAGGAAAATAAGCCCCCAAGGCCGGCATCCATTCAAGAAATGACTGGGAAAGAATTCCCTCCTCAAAGTAGAGTTGACTTTCATGAGGGAATGGAGTAAAGTTCCTGAGACCTCCTTTTTCTGATGTAGCACAACTCAAAATGAGAAGAAACATAGCGGCTGCAAGATTGGGCTCAAGTATAAAAAGATTGGCACAACGTGGTGTTGGGTAATGTTTCATTCTGCTGTACTTAGGGTCACTATGAGTCAGATCTGACTCAACAGACAGCATCTAACAACAAGTACTTGATGAATAAAAGGAAGGAAGGAAGGAGAGGACAGGAGGGAAGGAAGGAGGTAGCTCATCCCTCAAAGGGTGATTATACATAAAAACTCCATGAGTATTTACATAAGTCACTTAGCACAGTACCTGGCACTTAGGAAGTGCTTAGCAGCTGGTAATTATTCTTCAGTTACCAGAATAAAAGGTTGGGCAGCACAGACACCCAAGGAAAAAGGAAAGCAAAAGAAGGAGCCTTGCTTTGCCTGGGTTCAACCGGCTCCTGAAGAGAACATTCAAGGCCCCTGGTAGGCAAAATCCCCCCCCTGGCTCCCCAGAATCTGATGCTTGAACCCAGTTCAGACCCGGAGGGTTTGGAGTTCATTTTCTTTTGGCAAACTGTCAGCTTTTCTCTTCTAAAGGAAAAAATAAAATACAAAAAGACATTCACATAACATCTTGGAGATCAAATGCTCATGGAAAACTGCATGTTGATGAGTGAGGGAATCAAAACCATATGGATTAAATTCTCCTTAGATCTCCTAGGGGAGATGAGAGCAGGGAGAAAGGTAAGGCAGGCAGGCCAGCAAAATTCAGCATTACTTTTTTAGAGACACGTAACAAGTGTGTGAAGGAAGGGCTGAGGTGTTTTAGGTCTTTAAAGCAGTATGTTGACCACATTCCAGCGGGCTCAACCAAGAGTGAAATATGCACTTTTTCTTTATCTTAAATGACTCCATTTCTTTTCTTTTGACTTCCCATTCCCCATGGGGCTGAGCTTCAGGGTCTTATTAGTGACCAGGAATGGGTAGCAGGTGGCTGTTGAGTTTGTATGATTTATCCCAGAAATCAAGTTCCAAGTTTCTCCCCGAGGAAAACCCTGAAGTATCTGCTGAGGCCAAATATTTGTAATCAAGTACTAAGGTGAGCGTGCTGGCTCTTTTTATGGTCATGTTCCCATCTACATTTTGCTGATGCAGGCAAGTTCAGACTCTGAGATCCTGGGTCAAGTATGATTCATGTGTCAATACTGGGAGAAGACCCCCAAAACAACAAGCATTTCCAATGTTTTTACCTAAAGCCAGAGAAAGCGCAAAAGGCATGTGTTCTATTCTCCTCCTGATTCCCGGGAGAGGGTGACTGTACTGGCCATCAGCCTCTTTTGTGTTCTGAATGTATATAGCATTTAATGAGAGGTCCTGAGCATCATTCATTTTATCCTCCCAACCAACTTCAGGGGAGCTGTTAGTCTTATTTCACACACAAGGAAACTGAGGCACAGTGAGTTTACACAACACAGCTAAAGTCACAGCTAGTAGCTGACAGATTGGAACCAAGAGCTTTCCAGTGCCAGGGTCTATATTCCTGTTACTTATTTTACTTTTTGGAATTTATGCCTTTGTTTTTGCTGATCCATTCATCTAAAAAGCCTTTCTTGCTATTCCTACCTTTCTTTCTTCGTGCTACTAAGCAGTTAGTTGAAGTGCCTTTGCTCTACTCAGATAGAAATTGCCAGGAGATGAGGAGTAGCTCTTCTAGTGTTGGCAGACATGGACCCTTGAATGGCAAAGGCCTATGAGCAAGGCTGACAAACTCAAAGGCTTGTAGTCCTGAGAACAGAGGCTTATTATGGCTCCAAGGTCTAGAGGCTTACATCTCTAGGTACTCAGGTTGGATGTTTATTGCTGGGCTTTGATTACCAGTGGTTTAGAACTCAGCAGCTAGTGTAATCTGGCTAGTGGCAGCTGTCAGTGGCAGCAGCAGGCAGCAACAGCTACTGTTATATCCTCCAAGCCTTGAGTATTGTAACTCATGGCTCCTAACAGTGGCTAGTGTCATAGCTCTCAAACCTTGGGTGCTGGGATCCTCAGCCCTAGTGTTTCAGCTCTTAGCCCTTGAGAGTTAGGATCCTCAGCCCTTACGGCTTGGTAGCTCCTAGAATTCTTCCAGCAACTGGAACCTGAGTCACTTGTCTTTGGTTTTTCACAGCCTTCTCTATATTTCCTTTGTCACATCTACTACCAGCCGTTCTCTGGAACTCTTCATTTGCCCTCTTGCCTCTCTACCCATTGCTGCTGCCACTGCTTGTCCTCTTCATGTTACCAGTTTAGCCCACTCTACTTACAATAAAAGTCAAAAGAGGGCAAAGAGAAGACCATATGAGAGAAGTCTTTTATCAGGTCTAATGTTGTAACGCCCGCAGCTGTAGCCCTGTGGCATCCGATCCTGTCAGATCTCAGAAGCTAAGCAGGGTCGGGCCTAGTTAGTACCTGGATGGGAGACCGCCTGGGAACACCAGAAGCTGTAGGCTTAGGAGAAGGACCTGGCAACCCCCTCCCAAAAATCAATCTGCCATTGAAAACCCTATGAACAGCAGAGAAGCACTGACAATAGTGTTTCCCCTGTTGAACAGAGGGTCGCTATGAGTCGGATACTGACTGGACGGCACCTAACAACAACAACAACAATGTTGTAACACTAGGGGCAGCACAAGAGAGTGGCTTCTCAGCTGACTTGAAAAGTGAACTGGACAGCCTTCTTATATAGTCAGGAAGGAGCTGTGGAAAGAGTGTTTGCACTAATGTTTATTTGGCATAGTCCTTCATGCAAATAAAGGATTGTGTTTGCATGAACTACACCCTTCCTTTAGGCTACCAGGAGAAGTGTTCCCCATCTGGCTTGGGTGAAAATGGCTGGTAGAGTCCACTGAAGCTTGTGATGGCAAAAAGACCAGTGGAAGCTGTTTGAAACAGAAGTATCTGGAATAGTGTCTTTTGGTGTCAGAGTTGTACTTAGGCATCAGCAGCTGTGGCTGCAATGTAAGTTCTTCAACACATCCATGGAGTGTTCAGAGTAGCCAGACTGCTTGGTTGCCAGTCTTCTGCTCAAGGCATCTGGGCACCAGCGAAGGGTCTAACAACTATCAATAAAGAGTCAAATCACCCGAGCTCCCACATCTTAGCTTAAAGGAAAAATAAATACTAAGAAAAAAAGCCTATCTTTAGCATTAACAGTATTAACAGTGTTTAACAGCATTTAACAATGCTTAACGGTGCTTAATCCCTGTCCCAGTACCCTATGGACAGCTGGAGCCCTCTGATCTGTCTCACTTTCACCACCTGACAAAAATCTTCCCTACCCTCCAAGCTGGGTTTCATATACTTTTTGTTTTTATTTGTTTTCAGAGCTGGGCATGGAACCCAGGGCCTCAGCACATAGTAGGCAATTGCTCTACCACTAAGCTATACTCCCAGCCCTTCATGAAGGAATTTTGGAAACTCTCAAATCATCTGGGACTTCTGTTACCTCCAAACTCCAAAACACCTGTGCCTTTCAGGTGCTGTCCAACCAATCCACATCATAAAAGCAGCTTAGCACAATGATTCAGAGCCTAGCTTTAAAGGAAACACACCTGCATTTAATCCCCTGCTGGGACACTACAATTTTCCAAACCACTCTAAGACTCAGATTCCTCACCTACAAACGTGGGGAGAATGAAACAACCCCGTGTGAGCGATCAATGTGCTTTTGTGCACAAGGCACAGAACAAATACATAGTCCATGTCAGCTACTGCTTTCTAGTTATTGGGGCACTTGTTTGAGCTCCTTCACTTGACTCTAAACTCTCCCAGGAAATGGAATAGTCACTGATTTAGGCACTGATTGGATTAGGCATTTTTCTGAGTTTAGAGGAGAAGAGAGGCAAGGGGGCAGGTGGGGGCAGCAGATGGAAACCAGGTTCAGAGTGATGAAGGGCAACCAATGTGGCCCAAGAGCTTGTTGTGTGACAGGGTTTCCAGGATTAACTCATGTATACCTCCCTGGAAGTAGGTGCTGTTATTATTGCCATTTTACAGATAAGGAAAGGGAGGCCCAGGAAGGGTGAATAACTTGCCCATAGCTATAAGTCTGGTGAGAACAGGATCACGTATCAAATCCAGGTATTCTGGTCCACAGTCCAGGGCCTTCCCCATTAAACTAGATTGCACTGTTTTGATCTGGGTCCTCTAAGAAGTGGGTTCCAAGTCCAAGAGATATACTAAGAGAAACACCTAGGAGAGAATGTGGAGAATGGCCAGGAGACGTGGGGACCCGCCAGACTGTGACTTGGTTCTGCTCCTTACGAAGGAGATAAGGAAGGAAGGAAGGTTATTGTTGTTAGGTGCCATCCAGTTATGTCTGACTCACAGTGACCCTCATAGGGTTTTCAATGGCTGATTGTTTCGGGATTGCCTTGTCTTTCTCCCATTTTTGCAGTGCTGGGAATCAAACTTGGGACCTCAGAGACTGCAGAGCAGCACTCTAACAACTGAGCTAAATCCCAGCCCAAGAAGGAGGGATAGGGGACAAAAATGCCTTAGACCACAGTGCAGCAAAGGAAGTCAGCCATCCTTAGCCACAATGTCCCATATCTCCCACAAATGGGTCTCACTGGCATACCTGGCCCAAAGGAGAAGTGGCCCATGGGAGCATGTCCTCCAACAATGTGGTGACAGATATTGGAACCCAGGAGAACTGGCCTTCAAGCCCAGGCAAAATCAGTATAGTACAATGTGATAAAATCAGAAAGGTAGTTACTTCCAAAATGGGGTAGGATTGAAGGGTAGACTGAGAGACGGTACTAGAAAGCCTTCCAGGTAAGCTGGAAATGATCAATACCTTGCTGCAGGTGATGACTATGTGGGAAAATCTTCCAAGATGTCACCTTGGGTTTATAAACCTTGGACCTCCATAGGAAAAATTAAGAGAAAGTACCTACTGAATGTGTAATCTATGTCAAATGCTATACAAAGCCCGGGGCCCACAGGTGACAAAAGCAGCCCAGAGGACTGTCCCTGAATGCCACACAGCAAGAAGAATGATCAACAGGAGCCCAAGGCAACCAGGTCTGCTCATACCCGGTTCAATACTACTGCTGAGGGAGCAGGCAGGCAGGCAAGTTGGGTACAGGAGGCTCCTGCAAATGGTCAAGTCCAAGAAACATTTCCTTAAATGCTCTTAAAAAGAGAGAGTAAAACAAAAATGACTGAAATGGGAACTGGAGACAGGAAAGCCCGTCAGGAACCATCAGGCTGCTCACAAAGGGAAATGGTTTTGGAGAGATCGATTACAGTGAAATTTGGTGTGTCTGTTCCCTGAGGGGACCTCAGGGAGCACAGAGCCCTGGGAATTGCTGCAGTCCAGCAGCTCCCTGTGCCTGGCAAGCAGTTCATCTGGTGGGGAGGGATCCACTGGGAAATTAGGTCTGATAATTTTCAAAACCAGAAAGGGATTGCACATGAAAGGAAGGGAGGGAGGAAGAGAGGGAGGGAGGGAGGGAGGGAGGCAGCACAGCATCTCAGGGAAATGGGAGCCAGTTAGGGCCAATTAGAACCCAACTGACCTGTCATTTGGCAGAAATGGATAATGGAACTTATACTCTGTCCTGGAAAACTGTGGATTTCTCCTGTGAGTTCCTCTGTGAAGAGAAAGTTCTCTATGGAAAAACACTTATATTAATCACCCTTTAAGAAGGGAGGAAGGAAAGAAAGAAAAAGAAAGAAGGAAAGAAAGAAAAAGAAAGAAAGAACCTTCAAATGACCGTTGTGTTTTCCAGTACTTCTACTAGTAATTTCTAACCACTCTCATCTCCAGACTGTCATGTTGACTGTCAGGTTCTGAATTAAAAAATGTAAATATATACATTTCAAAGGAGCAGGCTCTCAGAATGTAAGTTCTCTGCAGCTTTCCAGGACAAAGAATTATAAAGAGAATATTTTATACTTGTCTAACTTTTCCTAGGGCTTGTTTTGTTCTTTGAATTGTCCTGTCTTTTCAGTCTGTGATAAGTGGGGGAAAAAAAAGTATCCAATAATTTCCTGTACAGAGATGGCAGCATAATTGAGTCACCTAAGCCAAGCGCTTTAGGAAAATTTCTGTCAGGTGTCATTGTAGTCTCTGGCCTAAGCTTTATTTAAACTCCCTGGATCAATCTGAATCAATCTGACATGTACACACTTGAGGGCATGGTTAGTTTCAGATCAATTGAGCTCGTCATGACTTTATGGTTAAGAACCCATGCTTATAAAACATTAATATAAAACTCACAAATTGTAAAGTGAAAAGGAAAATCTCCACCCAAGGTTTGGTAAAGATCACCAGAATCATTATGCAAGCTTCATTAAACAAACGAGGTAAGAGTAATTAGGAGGTAAATTGACTATGGTGATTTCACAAGTCTCAATAGGGATGAACCAAACAGTTTAATGAAAATGGGGAAGCTGCAGTCTGGCAGGGCCTGTGGCAGGATTTGATTCCAAACAGAACTTCTCAGAAGTCTGGAAGGCCCTCTCAGCAGGAGCAGCATATGCCTATGACAAACAGATTGGGGTCTAGATCTTGGCACACCTGTCCTCTGCCACCCCAGAACAGGACAAGGAGCCCTCTTGGCAGGAGCCAGTGGGCAGCCACGTGAAACCATTTGCAGCATGGCAATGAAATGTGATTCCTGCTTTCTGCAGGAATGCTATTTTTTTTTCTTCCTGGCTCTGAAACTTGGGGAAGGGAAGAAAGGAGGTGGGAGTAAATTAGAGTTCACATTGTTGTTGTTGTTAGGTGCCATCGAGTCGGTATCCGACTCATAGCGACCCTCATAGGGTTTTCAATGGCTGACTGTTTCGGGATTGCCTCGGGAGTGGATTGCCAGGCCCTTCTCCCATTTTTGCGGTGCTGGGAATTGAACTCGGGACCTCAGAGACTGTCCAGAGTTCTCATTAAAATAATATAATTAATTACAATAATGGGCTGGGATTTAGCTCGGTGGGTAGAGCGCTGCGCTGCAGTCTCTGAGGTCCCGAGTTCAATTCCCAGCACCACAAAAATGGGAGAAGGGCCTGGCAATCCACTCCCGAGGCAATCCCGAAAGTCAGCCATTGAAAACCCTATGAGGGTCGCTATGAGTCGGATACCGACTCGATGGCACCTAACAACAATTACAATAATGAAGGCATACCAAGTTCCTAGCCATTTGGTAAGTTAGATATTAATATTCTCATTGTTGTTTTTTGTTTGTTTTATTTTGTTTTTACAAATCTCCTCCCCTACTAGGCACACTTCTTTTTCTTTTCTTTTCTTTTCTTTCACTACTGGTGGTTGAACCCAGGGCCTGGCAAGCACTCCAGTATGGGGATCCCAGGCGTGCACCACTGTGCCCAGCCTGATATATATTTTTTAAAGCTTACTCTGGCTGCTGTGTGAGCAATGGATTGTGGCATGGGGCGAGCCAGAAGAGAAGCAAGGAAACATCTATCAGGGGCTCTTGTGATAGTGAGGCAGGATAGAAAGATAGGAGAATTGGGGGGACAAGAAGGAAAGGGCTTTTCACCCCAAGGATCTGATCTCAGTCTTACCAGCCGAGAATTCCAGCACAGTCAGAAGAGGAAGGATGCTGTGAGAACTGCCAACATAAAAAACAAACAAACAAACAAACAAACAAAAAACCAGTGTTTGCCTAAGAATCTCACCAACCCAAATTATGGGCTACAATGAAAGTTAACAGACCTAGGCAAGATAAAAGACAGAAAATTTGGGGGACATGGGAAGGGAGAGAAGCCCCTCACTCTAAAATCTGATGACATCTCCTGCTGACAAAAAACCAACAGTTTTAACTCAAGGAATCTGCTCACAGCCCCAACTGGTTAAGGGTCAACAGTAGCAACCTGACAAGATCAGGAAAGAGGCCTACACGGAGACCACTCTCGTCTTTCTCAGGATCTCAAACAAGAGTGTCGGAAATAGCAAATAGATTATGCTTACTTAGGCCCCCAAATGTTTATGATCTTTGAGCTTAACATTACTAGCATCCTCCTCCCATCCCCAAGCCTAAACACTGCACCCCATAAAACTGCTTACAATTTAACTTATACAAGGAAATTCTTTAGGATAAGAGGAACAGGTAAACTGGTTCATGTTGCCTTTTCCTATAGTGAATTTTTTACTCTACTTAATTTTTGAACCTTGTTTAATCCTTAAACCTAGTTAGAAAAGGGCACAAAGTCACATATATATCCATTGTAAAGGCACCCAGGTGCACCTCTCTCTAGACCCCACACTCGCTCTGAAGCATGTACTGTCTCTTTCCCTTACCTAATAAACTTCAGACTGCTTTACTTTCCTCCTGACTTGTCCTAAAAATCTCTTTTTCCATGGAGCCAAGGAGCTGGCTTTCACCTGAGTGGAGGTCCCAAGAAGGGAAACTCCTCTGGCAAGTGGATATAGCACCCCTAAGCCCCAGTGACAGTGGGTCATGCCACAGGGGATGACAGTGAACTGGGCCAAGGTGGTAGCAGTGAAAATTCAGTGTACTGGCTGGAGCGTTCTGGAGATAGAGCATTCATGGATTTTTTACATGCCCAGGAGCTCCAAAGTTGGCCATGGGAGGTGGACAAGCAAGGACCTTCATCCTTACACAGAGGATCATGGTAGGGCAGGATCTGGGAAGGGGTCAGTGATGCCCAGAAAGACATTGCAAAACAAGCCCTTTGTAAGGTGCACAGAGGAAGCCCAAGGAACCTGGAGTATCAGCAGCTCGGGGCCACCAGGCTAAAGGCCACAGCCTTCCAGGCTCAGGCAGGATGTTGGGGGCATTTCCTCTTCCTCCTGCCAGCCTCCACCCTGGGGAGCCCACAAAGGGGGGAAGAGAGGGGGAAGGATGAGAGAACATTCCCACTTCTCCTACAGACCTCTGGGATCACAGTGCCAATGCTGGGACAAGGGCAGGAAAGAGGCTTTCAGTCCACCATGAGGCTCAAATTTTTAAACCACCAGAACAGAACCTGGAGAAAACCAAAGTGATGGCTTTAGCAGAGAAACTGGGTAAGTTATAGCATCTACTCAGTCGAATACTAAGGCTGTTTTCTAGTGTTAGCTGGGATGGGGTAATTCTGGGAAACACTAAAACCATTTCTTGTTGGTCCCACCATGGAATTGAGACTGTCAAATGAACAGGTTACAATGTATCGTGGAGCTGCCCCATGCCAGGCACTGGGCATCTTGCACGCACGGGGTCCTCTTGTCCTTATACCACCCTGTTAGGTTGGCACAGCCAGTACTCTCACCCTTAGTTTACTGGGAAGAAATTAAGGCCCACATTAAGGCCACATGGCAACTACATGACAGAGTTAGGGATCAAACCCAGGTCCGTGTGACTTAAAAAGCAAATATTTTCACCAGGACCCTGATTCCTTCCAAATGCCTTATTAATCACAACAGTAGAAACCACATGACATCACAAATCAACCAGGAGCGAACATTCCTCCATTGCTTCTGACACCTACAATGAGTTTCTTTATCAGGTCCTGGCTCCTGGAGGTGGCAGAAACAAAATCACTTTCATTTAAGAATTTTCCTGACCTTCTCCACCTCCAGACTGAGTCCAAGCTCTGGGCACCAAGGCATGGGAGAGAGCCTGCAGCATCCCCAGAGGCTTGTAGAATATGTGTCGATCCTTAAAAAGTGCCTGGGACAGTATAAATGCTTGACTGAGGTGGTTGTTGTTATTGTTGTTAAGTGCTGTGGAGTCGGCATCTGACTCATAGCGACCCTATATACAACAGGCAAAATACTATTGTCAGTGCTTTTCTACTATTCATAGGGTTTTCAATGGCAGATTGTGTCTTGGGAGTGGGTTACCGGGTCCTTCTCCCAAGCCTACAGTATCTGGTGTTCCCAGGCGGTCTCCCATCTAAGTACTAACCAGGCCTGACCCTGCTTAGCTTCCAAGATCTAACTGGATCAGATGCCCCAGTGCTTATGGGCTGCAGGCTGACTGAGGTTAGCTGTCATTATTTAGGGGGCAGGAGGAAAGAAATGACTTTCACTAAGTAAGTCTTTTTCTTATGCCTGAGTGGTAGCTTTCGAAATTCAAAAGTGTCAAAACTTTAAATCTTTTCTTCTCTGGATTCTTTCTTCCTCTAGACAGTATAGGCAAACTGTCTGGCTTCACAAATTGGGAAGCTCAGGGATGTGGTGGAGTTAACATCTCAAAATTCCATCCTACCCAGTCATAGGTGGACAGGTTGGTTTGAGACCCTGGAAACCGCCCTGCAGTTTTCCTGCCTTCCTTCAATCCCAGACTCCCCACCTCAACCTATAGGGTAGAATTTTCTGGCATATAAATCTCCTTCAACTCAGTTTATCCTGAAGCCACATTCATTCCTTAGATCCTTATCATGACCTTTAAAAACAAAAGCAGATTCAATTCTCAGACTCCATTTCTTTTCTAATAACAAAATGTTTTGCATTATGGAAAACTTCAAACATTACCCAACCAGACAGAGCAGGACCATGAATATCCATGGGCCCATGGCCCATTCAGTTTCTATGTCTGTCCCAACTCCTATGTTTTGAAGCATGTCTCAGAAATCATGTCTTTTCATGTGTAAATATCAGTATGTTTTGTATAGACAAAGGATGCTCTTTTAAAACAGTACCACTATCATAACTTTCAGAAAACCTAATGATCATTTCTCTCTCTCTCTCTCTCTCTCTCTCTCTCTCTCTCTCTCTCTCTCTCTCTCTCTCTTTCTTTCTTTCTTGAGACAGGGCCTCACTATATAGCTAGGCTGGCCTGAGACTTGCTATGTAGCCCAGGCTGGCCTCAAACTTGTGATCCTCAGTTTTCTGAGTGCTGGGACTATAAGCGTGCGCCACCATGCCTCACTTGATCATTTCTGAATGTCATCAAATTGTCTTAAAGCCAATCAGGGTTCAGATTTTCAACAGCAACCATTTTTACGCGTCAGGGCTGGGGTTCCTAAAACCACTGGGGGAGAAACACACCTCACAAATTGTTTTCGAAAACAGCCAAAGGCTCTTGGGAAGTGTGATTCGTTTCCTCCTTTTCCTTCACAGAAGGGAATATAATAGCCAAACCCATCGCAGCCGGTTTTGCCAGGAACTCCAAAAAGACGATCACGTGTTGAGTAACCATGGAGACGCAGTGACAAAAGGAACTTATTCCTGCGATCCCTTGTTGAGCCATAGCGATCAAGAAGCCTCAGAGCGCGGAGGGAGGAGGAGGGCTGCCTGCGGCCACTCACACCTGACTTGCTGCACACGCAGCGCCTGCATCCCTGACCCGCGCCCAGCCACCCTCCCTCCGTGGCTGTCAGTACTGGGTTTAGCACAGGCTCTGGGCGCTTGGCTGAGCTGACCGCAGCGTGGCAAGAATTGGAATCACCAGACTTTTCTTATTAGTTTCATCTAATGGTTCAGCAGATAATTTTGAGCTGAATCTAGCAGAGAACTCATCTGAAATATTTTTTATTAGTACCTGTATTATTTCCTCCGTTCCAATGCTGGTCATTTACATGATGTTATTAACCCAAGGGCTGGGATTTTGCTCAGTTGGTAGAGCGCTGCTCTGCAGTCTCTGAGGTCCTGAATTGGAGTCCCAGCACCTCAAAAGAGGGGAGAAGGATGTGGCAATCCATTCCCCAGACAATCCCCAAAAGACAGTCAGCCATTGAATACCCTGTGAGGGTTGCTATGAGTCGGACCTGACTCAATGGCACATAACAACAACAACAATTAACCCAAGGACCATTCTGAGCCTGCTCCCTTGAACTGACTGCAGTATTAGGTTTGTGGTCTAGAAAGGTCGGCTTCCCTTGGCATAAATCAAAGTGACAGTAATAAAGAATAAAGAGATCCTTTTATTTTAAAGATATGCACAGAAATATTCTCGTAGCAGCTGCTGCTATGAGAAGGGTCTCTTCTATCCCAATGACATTACTGGTCTTGGGTCTCTGTGCAGGGGGGCTGCAGAAGGGCAGGCCTGCAGGCAGGAAGTCAGTACCCTCAAGGAGCAGCCCTGAACTTGGCTGAGATGGTGACTGGAGAAAAGCTCCTTGGCCAGGATATTCTAGAATGCCCTCTAAAGAGCCCAAGAGGGAGGGAACTCCTTAGTTTAGAATCCTACCCTGTTTACCAGGGCTTCCTGCCCCTGCTCCCTATTTCCCCACGTATCAGTGCTGCCGAGGTTACCTCTGTTATGGGGCCACCAGCTCATCCTGGGATACTTTGAGCCCTAGGCAAGCCAGGCAGTTGGTCACCTTACTTCCCACCTCAAACACCTGCACTCAAACCAGAGTCTCAGGGTATATTTCTGGGGTACTGCAACCCAAGGCAAAACATACAGAGAGGAGACTGGACTCAAACTGTGTTAACTTTGTGCTGTGAACTGAGCCCTCTGAGTTGGGCAGTGCTGGGCTCCTTGAGGGTTTGGGGGTGAGAGGGAAGATGAGCTTTGCATCACATCTATATGTGATATTTTAACAAAGAGTACATGTCATTCACCTTTCTAAAGATATACATAATAAAACTGTGGGCTTAAAAAATTAACAAGTAATTGTTTCATAATTTTAAAGAGTCATTCCATTTTAGTTTTTTAAAAAAGGAAAGAGCCTCATCTATTTGGCCTCCCCTTCCAGCCCTGTTCCCTAGGTGTTTTCTCCACCCCAGGACATAGAGAAAGATCAGAGGGACCCAACTGTCCCTAGGGTATTGGGGCAGGGCTTGAGCAGTGTTAAACACTGTTGAATACTGTTAAATATCATTGAAAATGTTAAGCCTTTGTTAAGTTTTTCTGTATAAGTACTTCTTAATGTTTTTCTGTGAATGAATGAAACTGTTGGGAGCAAGCCATTCAACAGATCTTTCCATTATGCCTGGCATCCTTGAGCAGGAAACTGTCCAGAGAGAACTGTGATCCAGCTACAGGGACAGTGTAGTCCTTGCTCTTGTAGACCTGACTCCTGCTTTAGGAGGCCTTGTTCCAGTAACAGCCTGCACCAGTGCCAAAAACCTTCACTCCAGGCAAGACAAGCCTCCATGAACTTTAGATGACCCCACCTGCAGCTGCTACAGGGAGCCCCACCTCTGCTGCTCTGGACCTTGCAAAGGGTGTCTTCAGTCAGGTCTGAAGGAAGAATACTAGCCTAGTAACTGAGTGAAGAGTTTGTGATTGACAGATGGGAAGATTCCACTTACACTTGGTTATGGATGGTCTTGCTAAAACTGAAAGTTGTGCTGTGATTGTTGCAAATTACCATTGACGTATTTGCATGCCACACCAAGTTGCCTCTGGCCTTGAACTTATGATCCTCCTGCTACAGCCTCCTGAGCTTCTGGGATGACAGGGTGTGCTATGGCAACCAGCTCTGCCTGTGGTTTTTATCACAGGTAGAGTAGCACAGTACCACCAGCAGCAACAGTAGCTATTGAAGCAATAGCAGCAAGGAAGGTATTGAAGAGATCAGAAAGCAACCAGGAATAGAAACTATGACATATGGGGGACTCTGAAAGTACAGCGAAGGCAAAGAGCTAAGACTCAGGAAGACCAAAGGCCATAAAGAGTCAAAGGTGAGAAGCTATAGGCCCCATCACTGAAAGAGTTCCAGAAAGCTGCCAAAGCCTAGGCCCAGAGGGTCCTGATACCGAAAGCTAAGGAGCTGTAACACTAATTGCTATTAAGAGCTGAGGGCTCCTGACATCCAGGGCTTGAGAGATGTAACACCAGCCATTGCCTGCTGCTGCCAACACTAGCTGCTGCTACAAGCTGTAGACCACTGGTCGCTGAGTGAGGGGCCCTTGACAGTCAAGGCAAGATCAGCAAGCGTGTGATGTGAGCACCCACCACTAGAGGCACAAGCATAAGCCTCTAGTTCTCAGGACCCAGAGCTGTAAGCTTCTGGGTCTGTTAGTCCAACTCACCGGCCCTTGGCGCTCAAGTGCCTGGAACCACCTACACTGGAGGAAGCCATCCTTTGCCTATTTTCACTTTACATCTGGATAGAGCTAAAGAGCCCCAGCCTAAGAATCAAAGGTTATGTCCAACCCAGTGTGAAAGCCACCACTGCAGAGGAATATTTAATGGCATGAAAAATATTAACTTTTTACTTTAAAACACATTGTTAGATGAAAAGAGCAGCCTACAGTACTACTATGATTTTTTTGGAAGAAAAAAATATATATGTATCCCTTTACATAGAAAAATGACTGGAAGAAAATATACCAAAAATACTAATGGTGATTATCTCAGGAGGAATGGATTACTCTTTTTACTTTATTTTCAGTACCAATACTATATTATATGCCTCTATTTTCTACAGTGAATATTTTTTAAGAAAAATAAAAGCATAACGCAAGACTTTCAGGAAGGGGAGAGTAGAAAAATGGTTCCTAAGTCACAGGCAGACAACATGGTCTACATATTCATTATTCCTGGACCCTAGTGTAAGGCATGAAGCCTTCCTCAGGTTGAGAGAATTTATCTCCTGAAAAATTTGTAACTCAAGTTATTGCTGGCAATTTGATGCTTGGCAAAGACTTTGACATTTTTCATAATGAGGTATGAGCAGTGCCTATAAAACACGCAAGACGTGGGACAACTGTCCCCACTCCATTGTGGTGGAGTGGCTCACCAGTGAAAGCTGTGCCTCCCACACAGGTAGGTGCCATCGGCTTGCATGCATGGCCAAGGGGCCTTTGAATGGGGGCAGGAGTGTTACCCAATCTGAAGCTACAAGTAAGAATTACACTGAAGTCAGGAGTTCCCTGCCTGATTGCCCACCAAAATCACCTGGGGAGCTTATTAAACGTGGGTTCCCAGTGCCACTTACTGGCCCTCAGATGCAGGAGGTCCTCAGCTTCACTTAGGATCTGAACTTTTAACAAGCCAACCGGGGGGTTCTCCTGCATCTCCTCACGAAGTTTACCATCATCACTTGGCTATGAGCTCTAGGAAACCTAGGCCTGAATTGCCGCTGAAACCTGGACACTATGAGCAGAGCCCCAATGCTCTGTATGTATTCCAGGAGGGTAATTATGATGTATTGAAGGCTCACTCTGTGTGGGACATTTTGCCAAGTGGTTTTAAGTCCATCTGCTTGAGTCACAATTCACAACAAAGTATTCTTTTACCAATTTTGTAGATAACAAAGCTTGCTCAGAGAGGTTAACAAACTTGCCCAAGGTCATTTAGTTACAAAGAAAGGGGAACATCATTCAAATCCCAGTTGAGGTCTACACTGCAGCTCATTACCTACAGCCATGCTGCTTCTAGAAAGATCCACAGCTTATTTTATAGGAGAAAAATGGAATCAGAATTCTCTATCCACCTTGCTCTTCTCCTAAGTTTCACCTGCTCATTTACACACACACACACACACACACACACACACACCCCATATCTGACCCACGTAGGAAATGGCCCCAGAATTCCACTCCAGGACATGCTATACAGAGTTTATTCTCAAATTTTCTAACTTGTCATAACATATCATTCCAAAGCTAAAGGAAACCAGTTATTCCTTGATTCACTTGTAATTCTCATATGAAAGGAATTTTTGCTAGTTAGCTAAGTCCTTTGGCTATCAATCGATAAGGTGTGATATGGTGGCTTCCGCATTCAACAACAGTTAGAAGCCCACGAAGTCTTCAAGTGTCCTCCCCTGACCATCTAACCAGGTGGTAGGCCACAGAGAGAGTGCCTCTCAGACCTAATTCCACCACAGAAGGAAATAGTGAGTAGGTATATACACAGCCACTGCGCCCATTCTGGGGACCTGTAGCATGCCAGCTTTCTTTCTCCTTTTACATATTTCCATAGTCCCTTGCAAGAAAAGTTCATTCAAGACAGATGTGACAATACTGTCAGTGCAGTATGTAGTTAACCTAGTCAGTTTGGTGATGAAGTCAGCCCTTTATTATCTAGACATAGGACTGTTTAGACTTGCAAGGCCTTCCTAAGAGAAGAAGCAATTGGTCTGGCTAGATCGTTTGCAATGTTCATGCAAGGCAAACGCACCATGAAACACTTCTAGCCATCTACCTTTCTTGAACGTCATTCTTTTCATCAATGAAAAACCACTTTAGAAATCCATTATGCTAATTAACACACCCGTGGGTGCTGAGCTAAGACAGATAATTGAAGCACTTATGGCAACTTCCTCTGGGTATGGGGATGTGATCTTTCAAATGTTAACTAACTGCTCCTCCAATGAAGATGAATGCTAACACACACACACACACACACACACACACACACACACACAGAGGCATATACCTGTGCACATACAGAAGGCATATTATCTATGCTTCCATTTCAGAAGTCAATTACAGACAACATATCAACCAGAATAGTCCCCATTGAGTGAGAATTCACAGTGTTTCTGGTACTGTGCTAAATGTTTGACCAAAAACAAGTTTTTTCCCTAAATCCTCAGTGAAGAAGCCGAGGCCCTGGAAAAACCAGCAAGGAGGGATGAGCCAGCCTTGCGCTCCAACTGACTCAAAAGCTATCCATCTTCGCCACTCCAGGGGCTGGTTGTCTGTAAGTCCTCTGAGACCTCCTGGGAATTCCTCAGTCATCAGCAACAATCATTTTTCATTCTTGGCTCAAAACTTTGAACAATAAATAAAATCCGGCACCCCAGTAAGCGTTCCACAGCATGACTTCTGAGCATAACTGATTCTGAAGCAGCACTGGAAACTCCTCTTGCATGACAACTGTATTATGTGCCGGAAAGTGCAAGGCAGGGCTCCAATGGCACACCAAGCCCACAGGTGGCCAGCACTGGAGTGTCCCCTTTTCCTGGTCTGGTCTTCTCATTAATCCCCCTCTTCTGCCCCCATCTGCTCTGTGTCTGTGTTTGAAGCTAAGGAGGAGGGCAGCTACCCACAGCCCAGGAAGACCCTCTCCTCCTACCTGGCAGCTGCCAGGACCTGAACATGGCTCCCACAGACCACAGGATGATCAGGGCAGAAAGCAGAGGGATAGGTCTGTGGGGGCAAGGAGAAGTCAAGGCCTGGATACCTGAAAGGAGAGTTGAAAGAATTTGCCAGTGCATTGACAGAGTCCACAAGAAAGAAAGGAGTCAAGCTGGGCCAGATGGCACATATCTGTAATCTTAGCATTTAAGAGGCTGAGGCAGGAGGATCATAAGTTCAAGGCCTGCCTGTGCTACACTGTGAGTTCCAGCCAGTCTAGGATACAAAGTTGGACCCTGTCTCAAATACACAAACATACACTCACATGCACAAGAAAAGAGAAGAATTGAAGTTGACCTTAATATTTTTGACTTGCGTAACCGGGTGCGGTGGCGCATGCCTATAATCCCAGCAGCTCAGGAGGCGGAGGCAGGAGGATGGCAAATTCAAGAGACAGTCTGCGTAATTTAGCGAGACCCTGTCTCAAAAAAAAAAAGTAAAAAAAAAAAAAAAAAAAATGGACTGAGGGTACAGCTCAGTGGTCTAGCACTTGCAGAGCATGCAAGCACAAGGCCCTAGGTTCAACCCCCAGTACCACAAAAAAAAAAAAAAGAAAAAAGAAAAAGAAGATTTTTGACTTGCGCCAAGAAGAATGGAGCTGCCATTAATCCTATGGGGAAGTCCATCAAGGGCAAGTTGGGGAGAGAGTTGGATGTGTTACTAGATATTAGAAATCTAAGGTATGTTCATTTTTTACTGCTGCCTGACAAATTACCACACATTTGCCAGTTTAAAACAGCCCATTCATTAGCTCCGAGTCAGTAGTCCAGGTGGACTCAGCCTCATTCCTGCCTGGGATGTCAGAAGGCTGAAATCCCATTGTCAGCTGGGCTGAAGGTATGCATGAAGGAATCCACTTGTAAGTGTGTTCTTCCTACTGGAAGACTGTGGTCCTTGTGGTGGTAGACCTGAATTCTCTGCTCCCTTGCAGTCACCTGAGAGCCACTCATAACTTATAGAAAGGACCAACATTTCTTGCCTAAGGCTCCCTCCATCTTCCAGCCAGAGATGGAGGCCAAATCCTTCTCCTGCTCAACCTCTCACTGCCTCATCTGCCACCAACCAGAGAAAACTCTGCCTCCCCAGCGACCATGGGATTTGATCAGGTCTGCTAGAGTAATCTCCCTTGATTAGGGTTGACTGTATCATACTACATCACCTAATTATAGGAGTGAAATCTGTTATATTCACAGTCCTGGGGGTTATGGAGGGTGTACACACAAGGGTGGGGTGGGAGGGCAGAAATCTTGGGGGTGCCTGAGAATTCTGCGTCCCCCACACAGGGACATGCATCTGAAAGTCTCCTTCAGAAACTTCCAGGGCTGCACAATGTGGGGGTGGGGGGCAGGAGGAGGAGGGTCCATCTGGATCTCTTTAGCCCCTGGAACCCAAAGCATCAGGAGAGAAGGCTGGGCTCTTTGAAGCTGCCCCACAGAGCTGCTATGGGCCTCACGATGTGCTGGCCCTGCCAAGCCTCCTGCACAGGCCCAGAGGCATCTTGGCTGCTGCACCCCCGAGTCTGGGGGTGAGTCAACATTTGGCTTCTCTCCTGGGCTTTCTTGGAAAGGGCTGTGTTCCAGGTTGGCAGCTGTGCTCATGGGGAAGGAGGAAAGAGAAAGGCCAAGTTCCGGGGGCCTGGCTGCCAGGCAGGCCACCTGAGCCTTTTCTCTTCCAGGCCCTGAAAACTGTTAGAAGAAACCCAGGGAAGACCGAGCAGCAGTGAACTGGAGTGGTACAACTCTTAGGCAGTGGAGTCAGATGGATGGCTCAGCCCCTTAGTTTCCCCATCTGTGAAGAGGGTATAGTCACTAGGAGCCACCACCTGGGGGCTTATGATAATGACACAGCATGCTCTTTGTGAATCGTTCAGCGCCACGGCTGGCACTGGAAGCCTGTACAAGGGATACTATTAACCAAGTGGGAGAGGCCTGACAGATATAGGTGGTTCAACTGGATGGCATTAAGAAAGAGGAAGAGATTAGGTGAAGTTCTTTTATAAGAACTCTCATAATGTTGAAATGCAAGCTATTTGTTTCTATAAAGACCTCTGAATATACAAAGTGCCACTGCTGAACACCTAGGCATGGTAGGTTTCCACTGGGCTATGCAGTAAATCTGGATAGCCAGGTAGAGTTTCTCCTTTCTGTGGAAATTCAGGAAGGAAGAGAGGGCCAAGCAAGGGGAAGCCTACTATGTTGGTATATCATGTGGCATGTTTAATTGCAAGGAATAGAAATGTGTCCACACTCCTGGTGTGAAGCACCAGGTGAGGCCTCAGTGGAGGGTTTACTCAGTGGAGGGTTCTGCACTCACCAAGTGTTTTACTGTTTCCACAGAACCTTTCTCCACACCCTCCACTTCCAACCTACTTGGTAAGAATTGAGTCAGTTTCTTTGTAGGAATGGGCTGGGATTTGGCTCAGTGGGTAGAGCGCT
Source organism: Pedetes capensis (assembly GCA_007922755.1). Lineage (NCBI taxonomy): Eukaryota > Metazoa > Chordata > Mammalia > Rodentia > Pedetidae > Pedetes > Pedetes capensis. The sequence goes on along the minus strand of VMDO01001917.1, from coordinate 81,325 downwards.
GCACTGCAGTCTCTGAGGTCCCGAGTTCAATTCCCAGCACCGCAAAAATGGGAGAAGGGCCTGGCAATCCACTCCCAAAGCAATCTCGAAACAGTCAGCCATTGAAAACCCTATGAGGGTCTCAATGAGTCGGATACTGACTCGACGGCACCTAACCAACCAATCTTTGTAGGAATACAAAGCAAAGCCTGCATATACTCAAGGGCAGTAGAGAAGGGAACAAAGATGGCAGCCTCCACTAGCCTTGCCCCAGGGAGTAGGAGTGCCTTGGGCCAGCATCAAATTGTCTCTCTTGTCTGGCAAGGACCAACAGTTATTTAGTTTGTAGTAATGCATCCCATGGGCAATATTCTTCCCCTGTCCAGTGGCTAGGACAAAAGCTTCCTGAACAAAAGGGCCCCTCTGAGACCATGGGACCCACTAAGAGCAGTCAACAGCAGAGAAATAAGGTCTCATTCCTACTCGAGGTAGACAAACTGGAATCTGTTTGAAATCCCTACAGAGGAAGGACCTGGAGCATGCTCGTTCCAAAGATGCAATGATCTTTTGTTGTTGTTCTGATATTTGAGGGCCTAGAATAGACTTTGCAAGTGTACTACTAATGAGCTGCACTCTCAACCCACTTTTTAATTTTTTTATCTTGAGACAGGATCTCACTAAGTTACACAGGCTGCCTCTGGTCTCAATCCTTGATCCTTCTGCCTCTCCCTCCCAAGTCTCTGGAATGACAGGTGTGAGCCACTGCACCCAGGTCAACAGATGATTTTGTACATACCCAACAAGGGGAAATTGAGCTGGCCAGACCCTACCACTGCTTGTCACCTTGTGCCCCTTTAATCCTTCCCAGACTGGCAGGTGTTCTGTATGCCTTTTTCAGAGTGTGCACAGCACTGAAGTTACAGCCCCAGTCTGACTCTCCATGATCTTTCAGTTCAAATGCGAAGCACTATCTAACCGAAGTTACGTGGCTCTCAGTCCCTGTTTACAAGACAAACTGGTTGGCTTATGAACTGATTCCTACTCAGGAGTTTACTTTTGACCTAGTTAGTGGTAGAGGGCAGAGTAAGGGATCACGTGGCCCTGATATGGCGATTTATGCCCACCTCTTTCTTCCAGCAGCTTGTGAGTGACAAGATTCTCAGAGAAGGGATAATGGCTTGGCTGGCTCCCTAAACATATCCACAACAAACAACCTCAACACAATTCAGACTTCACAAGTTCCCTCTGACACATCATTACAGAGTGCTTGAAATCTAATCTATTCCAGAACATTCCCAGATGGACCAGAAGGGAACTGACATATCTATGTATCCTCCCTTTCTTCTAGAATCAAATTTTCAGTGTTATTTCGAAACTAGCTCTCCAGAAATCCTATTTTGCCAAAGAAAGTCTCTTGTGGTTAATTAAATAATTATCTCTCATTTATCTTTTCAACAAGTCTCGGTGTTCATAGAGTGGGCTTGTTTAATGTGGGGTACGCCCAGATGGGTATTTCTAGGGCAACAGTGTGCCATGGAACAAGCTAATTAATTACAGAAGAGCTAACGGCCTTGTCTAGGTTAACAGTAAAGCCAAGTGCCAGTGGCTGAGTCTTGCACTCTTCATTAACTCGAATCCCAGTTGTGACTTTCCGCTAGGGCTATGAGCTCCAACACTCTTTAATACACCAGGCAGAAGCCGAGCAGCAACAGAGGTTGCAAATATTGTCAGGGCATGAAGAATAACAACAATAAGGCATTCATATTAGGAGAGGAGATTCATTCATCACGGTTTGTTTACCCCTCTCAACAACCCAGTAGATTTGCTTTCGCTGTCTCTGGGGAGGCAGCGGGCATAAGGAAATCTGATTGTTGGGAAAAGAATGTGAATTTTGCAGTCATAAGGCCTCATTTCAAATCTTGGACATAGCCCTTTGATTCTGAGGGTACAAAATTATATGGCAGCTTTGAGAGGTCAGGGCCCAAGTCCTAACCCTAATGGAAGGGTTTGGAATTCCTAGGTACCACTGTGGTATCCAATCCCATCAGATCTCAGAAGCTAAGCAGGGTCAGGCCTGGTTAGTACTTAGATGGGAGACCACCTGGGAACGTCAGGTGCTGTAGGCTTGGGAGAAGGACCTGGCAACCCACTCCCAAAAAATCAGCCATTGAAAACCTTATGAATAGCAGAGAAGCACTAACAATAGTGTTTGCCTGTTGTACGTAGGGTTGCTATGAGTCGGACACCGACACAACAGCACCTAACACCACCACCAGGTGCTATGTACTTGCCTTTCGGCCTGGGTACTCAAGAAGCTGAGGAGGGAGGTTCACTTGAGCCCAGGAGTAGTTGCTGTTAGGGGCTGTCAAGTCAGGTCTGACTCATAGCAACCCTATGTACATTCAACAGGACGAAACACTCTCCAACACTGTGCCATGCCTGACACTCTGCCAGTGCGTCTCTGCTATTCACAGGGTTTTTCAATGGCAGATTGTTTTGGGAGTGGGCTTCCAAGTCCTTCTCCTATTTTTGTGATGCTGGGGATCAAATGCAGGGCCTCAGAGAGTACAGAGCAGCACTCTACTAACTGAGCTAAAACCCAGCTCCAGGGCAACATAGTGGGGGAAAAAAAGAGCAAACCTCAATAGTTTGACATCAATTTTGCACCTTTGGCTTCCAATATCTCTTGTGAAAAGTGGGAATTAATAATACCTTCTTCACAGGACAACAGGATAGATTACATGAGGCCATATATGGAAAGTACCTAGGATCCAGTAGGCACTCACTATGTTTACTCCTTTCCCGTTGTAACTCACTTTTTCCAGGTTCCTGCTGATCTTCTATGAAGGTTTCTCAAATGAAAGTCATGATGGACAAAGTCAACAAAAAGAACTAGTGATCAAGTGAGGCTGGCTTTCTTCATTCTAAGAAAAAGTCTTTCTCAGGAGAACCTGCCTCAGGCTTGGCTCCCATCTTCCTTTCTAAATCCTGCTTCACCTACAGTGGAAGCTTCTGCCACCCACTAATTTTGACTCTACCAATTTTTTGTCTGCAGCTATACCACTGTGGCATCTGATGCTGTCAGATCTTGGAAGCTAAGCAGGGTTGGGTTTGGTTAGTCCTTAGATGGGAGACTGCCTGGGAATACCATGTGCTGTAGGAGTGGGAGAAGGCCCTGGCAACCCACTCCTGAAACAATTAGCCATTGAAAACCTTATGAAGAGCAGAGAAGCACTGGTATAGTGCCAAGCACGGCACAGCATCAGGTAGTGTTTCATCTGTTGTACACAGGGTTGCTATGAGTTGGACATGACTGGATAGCACCTAACAACAACAACAGCACTAACTCTTTACAAATACAGTTGCCAACTTTAAGCTGAACATGTGGCTGATAAAGGGGGGGGGGTTATTTCCCAGCATTCCTTACAGTTAGATATGACCACGTTACTAAGTTCTCACCAAGGGGATGTGAGAGGAAATAAACTGCAATTATAGAATCTGACCCTTAAAATGACTGAGCTTCTTTTTCTCCTTTCCTAGTGGTTAGAATGTGTACAAGGAACTCGTGAGCCACTTTTGACCCATGGATGGAGATAGTATTGAGCAATAAGATGGAACGAACCTGGGTCCCTGGAAAACCTCATGCAGCAGAACCATCTTGGACCATCTACCTACATCCAGAATATTACAAAAGAAAGAAGCAAACTTCTCTCAGGTTACCACCCTATATTTGGGAATTTCCTTAATACATAAACTCAGCCTATTCTTAACTAATACATCTACTTTCCCTCTATCAGAATTCATCTTTGGAGTTTGCCTTTAGCAAGAATGGTCTGGAACCAAGATCAGCCATCAGCTTAGATAAGATTTCATAATCTGTCAGGCACAGTAGTGCATGCTGTAATCCAAACAGCTCAGGAGGTAAAGGCAGGAAGATCACAGGTTCCAGGCCAGAGGTAGCCTGTGTAACTGAGTGAGACCCTGTCTCGTGACAAAAAATAAAAAAGGGGCTGGGGGCAGAACCGAATATAGAACACTTGCAAAAGTATGCACAACACTGGATTCAACACGTAAGTACCACACACATATACACACAAAGACTTCCATAATCTGGCTACTTGTAAACCAGATCCAGCCTACAGATATGCTTTGGTTGGCTCATATGGCATATTTTTTCAAATTGGAAGTCATTGTCAACATTTGTAAATGGAGAAAGTTCACATGAAAATCTAAATGTCTGGCTTCTCTTGAGAAATGTGAAGGCCTGGCAACCCTGGGCCCACATTCTTATTTGGCAAAAATCAGCTGATGCTAAATTGCCCCTTTCCGTGCAGCAAACATGCTTCAACTAAAAAATACTTTCCTCACCATGGTCAGCACCTATGGCAGATGGTGGTGTGCCAGGGTTCTTGCCGTTTTGAGTCCAGTGGCTGTCCTTCCAACGCCTAAGGCCTGTGGGCCTGTTTCTCCAGCACCTGCAGTGCCCTGGAGCCTCCTTAGGGCACAAGCCACTAGGTCAGAGGGTCTAGAGAATTAAAACACTATCAGAGCATCTCCAACAACTCTCAGCCAATGGCTGATGGCAGCTGACAATTAAGTGCCCCAGTTCCCCAGTACTCCACTTGGGCAGCTGGAGGGCACCTTTGACACTGGTTCTTGGGTTCGAGTCCCAGTTGCCCATGTGGTTTAACCCACTCCCTAACGTGTCCTTTGAGGACTTGCTGCCATTTCCCCAGGTTACCTTCCAAATGAACCACTTACACTCAGGAGCCAAAGTCACCAGTTCTTCTAGTTTTGCATGTGCTAATCAGCACATGTCATCATGTTCTGCTGTGGTTTCCCTCCTTGTAGAGACATATTTGTCTGTATTTAATATTAAAAGTGAATAGAAAATGGAAAGACAGATCTACAAGCAATGTGTTTCAGAACAAAATAAACCAGATTCTGTTTCCTCATGGGATTAGGAATATTCATACAGGGTTAATGTGCAAATTCTGGTCTGTTCAGTTGTTGATGTTTTTTGCCTGTGGCTATTTGTGTTTGTGATTCTTGGTTTACTGCCCTGAACACACGTGTTCAAGTCCAAGAGTCCTTAACCCTGATTTTGAATGGACTTCTAAGATTAGCTAGATGACCATCATGTAGCATACTGAGAGAAAAAGTCAGGATAATAAGTTTCAAAGGGAGGAGGGCCACAGGAAATCCTGGACCTTGGGCCCAGTTAGGGAGATTGAGGTGGCATCAGGGTAGAAGGTCTGAAGGGAGGTGAGGAGCATAGACTTGATCTTTTCATGATCCTCTGAAAAATCCCTTCCCCCACAGTGGCCACAGGGCTCTGCATCATACCCTCTATCAGAGAATACATTTCCTTATACTGATATACCTTTTGACCCCATGTGAAAGGTGGAAGCTTGCGACCACACTGGAGGGTAGAAACTACACTTTATTCTACTCTTTATCTCCTAGTGGCTGACAGAGAACTCACCACATAGTGGGTGCCCTAATAATGGTTTATCTGGACCTTCTGCAGGCCAGCCCTATTCTAGAGTGAGCAAACCAGAATGGCTGTGTAAGCCAAGGGGTGCTGCGATTGATTCCTTCCTCCCTCCCACCCTACCTTCTTTTTTTCCCCTGGTACTTGGGGGTTGAACCCAGGGCCTTATACATACTTTGCAAGTGCTTTGCCATTGGGCTGTATCCTCAGCCCATTTTTTAAAATTTTTTACTTTGAGTCAGGGGCTTGCTAAATTATGCAGGCTGCCTCTGGCCTCAAACTCATGATCCTCCTGCCTCCGACCAGCCTCAATGTTCATTTCCCAATTCAGATGCTGAAAAGAGGTTTTATCTGCCTGCTGTAGTGGTTAAGACTACACTAGCTAGCTCCACATCACTTAGAAGCCAGAAGCATGGGAGTTTTAGAAAACTTGCTGTCTCTTAACTGGTTTATAATCAACTGAACTAAGAATTTGTGCTCTACAGTCAGCCTGCCCAGGTTCAAACTCCTGCTCTTCTACTTAACTAACTAGCTGTGTGACCTTGGACAAGTCATTTAACCTCTCCATCTCTCTATTTTAAAACATGGGAATTTAGTGAGTTAATTCACGTAAAGCACTTTGCCCAGTACTTGCATAGAGTAAGCACTTAAAACATGATAGCTATTTTGGCTCTGGCTGGGAACAACAGGGATCTGATAATCCTCTGGAGGGGTGTATCCCAATGACATCAACAATGACTATATCTCGGGGATAATTTTTTTAATTGTCCATTTTTTTGGCTGGTTTGTAATGTCTATTTTTAAAAATAAAAATGTTATCTATGTAATTTAAAAAGCTATAAGACTAAAAGAAGAAGGAGGAGGAAGCAAAGGAAGAAGAGGAAGATGAGGGAGGGAGAGGAAGGTGGGGGGGGCAGGAGGAAGCTGGGCTGCCTTGGACCAAAAGAACCACGTAGAATCTGAGCTCATCTGTGAGCACTGCAGAGACCCACTGTGCCTGTGCTTCTTATACCAAGAGGGTGCCATTCTGTCCCAAAGCAAGCCTTGAGCAGAACTTTGCACTACTCTTGACCAGCTGTGGAGTCCCAAAGATTCACACTGCAAGATCTCCCCTTGTTATCCACACTCCACTCAAGGCAAGCCCACTAGTTCTGCCCATCTTCCTAGGGGCCAGCCACATGGCTGCTTGGCTGTGACAGCTCTCTCTAAGGGATGGCACCATGAAGAGGCTTTTTTGCCAACATGTAAAGGGGTGCACTCGCTCATTTCTTCATTCACTCATTCAATGACTGTTTAACGAACCTTGCGTATGCCAGGCCCTGAGCAAGGACTGCAGCTGTGGTGAGGATCGAATGGGAAAATGCTGGGTAGTCTGGCCTGTGGGATCACAGGATGGTCTTCTGTCTGTGCATTAGCTCTGCTCCCTGCCCTCTTTGCCTTGCTCTTTGCCCAGGCTGACCTGTGAGAACCATGTCAACATGCTCCCTCAATGAAGAACCCCAGCAAGAAACTGGAGGGCTTGTGCCCCTGATCCCCTCCCTCCCTCCTGCTCAACCTGTCCCTCCACCAAATGGTACTGAGCCTCTAGCAGCACAGTAGCCTTTACATATGCCACCCTCCCACGTCTCCTGTCTGCTCCTGCCTGCCCAGGGACGTGGGGCTGGGGGAAGCTCACTGTCCCTTCCACTTCCCCCCACCCACCCCTTTGCACACAAACTGTCCCAGAAACAGTGTCATCTGAGCGGGATCTGACCTGGAGGGTCAGTCAGCATGGGAAGTAAATGGCTCGAGCCCTGGGTGGCCTCTTTGGGGTCTGGAACCTGACCCTTCTTTAAATGCCCTCCCTCTCTGAGCGCTCACCCTCTTTTTCAGGACGGGCTCTTCTGTGGGAAGGAGGAGGGCTGAGCAGGGGTCATAGAGAGAAATACTGGCTCTCTGGGGGCTCACGTCTCATCTGGCCTTTGCTCCCCTATAGAGTGAAACCAATGTCTGGGTCCAGCTTGGTTACCAGCCCAGGGAACAAGGGCACAGGGCTCATCTCTTTGTACTGGGTTCTCCCAAATCAAGGCCAGTCTAGTCTGGGAAATCTCTTGAGGGTCCTCGGGTAGCTGGGAGAAGCCATGTGTCCCCCTGCCCTCTTTCCAGGATCTGCCAACCATCCAGGAAGTCCTGCCTACCACCCAGGAAGGCAATCTGGTCAGCTGGTTCAAACCAAGACTCATGGTATTCACCCGTTCCCCTTCCTACATGGGCCAGCTCAAGTGCATACGCACAGGCGCCATCACACCACACTGCCTTTCAAATGCGATTCTACTGCAATGCTTACACCTGAAGAGCAGTGGGTGCTCCCCACTGGCATTCCATGCCATTTCAGGCATGGAATGAGGGGGACATCGACAGCCTTCTTCCAACCTACCCACAAACGCATGTGGAGCCCACTCCACCTGCTTCAAGCCACGGTGATTTTAAGAGCAAAAGCAAGGACTACAAATAATTAAGTCCAGACACCTGGAGTAAACAGTGACAGTCCCAGGCAAATCATGGCCTGGGGCCACCCTGCCTGTGGGTAACAGGATGCTGAAGATGACTCTTCCACTAGTTCTAGTATCATGGCCAAAGCCCCAGAGCCAGGCTTTAGGCAAAAAACACAACCTCTGACCTTTCTCTGCCATAGGCCCCCTTGGGATTGGAGAGGCAGTGGACTCCTTTGCAGAGTCACCATTTTCAATACATGAAAGAAAATGTACAGGATGACAGAGAAAGTCAGCCATACAGCTTTCAAAATATGAAATGAATTTATGATATGGTTAACAGTGGTGCTTCTTTATTAACACATTAAATAATAAGATCTAGTAGCGGGTCTAATTATGACTGTAATTTTTAAATAGAGATGAGCGTAAAATGTCATTTTCAGATATCTGTGACAACCAATGTGTGATATGCAAATGTCTCAGATTTTTATGGCTGACAGAGTCATAGTAGCTCCTAATACTAACCAGGGTGAAGGTAAAAGCTCCTTTCCTAAGGGGAGTCACTAAGGGGCCATGTGTGCATCCAGGCAGATGAGGAGGCACTCAGACTGGCCCAGTCAACATCACAGCCGACTAGAGTTTGGATCTGGAATGTCCCCAAAAGGCCTATTGCTGAACATTTGGTCTCTAGCCCATGGCATATTTTGGAGGTGGTGGAACATTTAAGAGACGGGGCCTTGTGCAAGGTTTTAGGACATTGGAGACATCTTGGTCTCTTGCTCTTCCTCTCTTTTCTTTCTAGCATGAGGTAAACAATTTAGCTCCTCTGTGTATTGCCTGCCACAATGTGCTGCCACGAACAATGGTCCACCCTCCACGGCCTGAAATCTTCAGAACCATAAGCCAAAATCAACTTTTTCTGTCTTGAAGTTGATTGATCCCCAGTATTGGTTATACTAAACAACAACATTGGTTATAGTAACAGAAAGCTAATACAATGCTGCCTTCCCTCCAATCTATATATGAAAAGACCCTGGGGTTTCTGGCAAAAGGGAGCACTCCAGAGGATAGTTTGTGGCAACTGAGGAGCTTACAAGGGCAGCCAGGCATCTCATTTCTTGGGTGAACTCCCATGAGCAACAGCATTTTCAGACGTATTCTAGAATAGGTAGGAGAGAGCTAGAGACAGCGCAGTTGGGAAAGGGTGCTGTTGATCACTGAACCACATAGAGGGATCTGGTGAGGGCTTTCCCTTGAGCACAGAGGCTCCCATGGCATATCCACGCTTGAGTCTCACCCAAGAAGGTGGCCTGTCACCCAGGAGGATCCCAGGAGCCAGTGGTGGTGGTGGGGATTCTGAGGGAAGCACGATTCTTAGAGCAGACCAAGCTCCCTCCCCACCTCAGACCTCCCAGCACGAGCTGTGACCTGGGCCTGGCAGGGGGAGGAGGTGAGATTGAAACTTGACACTGGACCTTTCCATCTGCAGAGTGAGGAGAAATCTTGGGGACCCACCCAGGATGTCAGGAAGGGGCAATACACAGAGGCAGACACCTGATGGAAAATAACCTAATTCCTGTTCATTTCTCATCATTTTCAGACTCATCAACACAGAAAGTGCACCTGGCATCAGTATTGCATGAAGGACCCCACCTGAATGTGGTCATGGGCCCGTGGACCAGAAAAGGACCAGGCAGACCTATTCCTTCATATGTCTGGGAGAACCAGCCCCTTTCCTCTCAATGGGCTGATTTCCAGAGACAGAAACACACCCTAGTACTGCCTAGCTGGGCATCCCCTTCTTTATAGGGACCTGACAGGCCCTCTGGTAGGAGTGACTCCTGGCTGAGACCCATCCCCAAGACAGCAGAAATCCTTAATAATCAGAGACTTTAAAAGGAGACAAAGATGCTGGGCACAGTGGCACATACCTGTAATACCAGTGGCTTGGGAGGCAGAGGCAAGAGGATCACAAATTCGAGGCTAGAGGATCTTTGTGTAACTTAGTGAGACTTGGTCTCATGATAAAAAATAAAAAGAGGGCTGGAGGTGCAGCTCAGAGGTAGAGCACTTGCAAAGGATGTGTAAGGCCCTATGTTCAATCCCCAAGTACTGAAAGAAGAAGAAGAAGAAGAGAGAGAGAGAGAGAGAGACAAAGAAATAATAAATTTGTGCCCCAGGAAGCAATCTCAAGCTCAGGGAGCCACATATGAATAACTGGCCATATGTGGCCATCGGTATACACCATGTCACACCTTCACAGCCACCGGACTTCAGTGAGACTGATGGAGAATTCTGCAGATGGTCCTGGGATCCCACCTTCAGCGCTTGCCGAGGTTTTCTTCCAGAGCTAGGAAAGGCCCCTTACTTGTACAGGGAGAGATAGCAGTGCAGGAAAGTTCATTTCCCCTGGGCCCACCTTCCAACACAAGCCAATGGGTAGATGTCCCAGCTCCTCCCACCAATGGGATGATGCAAAGGTGCATTCTGCATCTATGGTTACCCAATGGGTAACCAGCAAAATAAGACACTGTCGTTGGTTTTTCTCTTTCCTATCTCCCCCTCATCAACTCTGCTTCCTGGACTGCTTCCCAAATCGATTATTGGACCACACCGTGGTCTCTGGGCGAGCCCAGTTTGGGCTTCTTCCACATAGCAGCATAAATCAGTCCTCTTTAAAGTGCCCCTGGAAACCTATGTGGCTTCACAGTAAAGAAGCTGGGAGCCCTCGGGAGAAGGCTGGGGAGAGGGATGGAGAAGAAAGATAGCAGGCAAAGAAAATTGTTTGAAAAGTATAAAATGCACTGCATTTTAGAAGAGCAGGGACCTGGTTGAGAAATCATTAGAAAAACACACATTGAAAAATGTGCATGTGACAGTTGAGAATCTGTCAAGTGACAGGAGAGGGCTTTGTGAAGAAAACGAGGCAGAGTGTCTGGTGTCAAGTGGACAGATTGGCCCAATTAAGGATGGGGGAGGTAGGGAGGAGGGGGGTGAGTTATGGGGCCCTGCCTTGGCCTGTGTGGGGTCTAGAAGAGCTGTTCCCAGTAGGCCAGTAGGGACCACCGCCAAGTCCCAAAGGACATAGGGGAAAGACCTTTGCAGAGGCTGTCTGAATCTGCTGCCTGCCCTGTGGGATGCTTCCTTTCAGGAGGTGAACTTAGCATTTCCTAACATGCTGTCTGCAGAACACGGATTCAGAAAGATTCTCTGGAAGAAAGGTGGGGAGGGGTGTTCTGCAAGAAGCCCCCTTTTGGAGAGTCCTTCATTCGGCAGGTCCTTATGGAGCACAGTCTCTTCTAGGTATCACATTGGACACCAGCATTATAGCAGTGCATGGGACAGAGGACATTCCTGTCCCAGGAACAATAAAGTCTTCCAAGGGAAACCAGCATTAATAAGTAAACTTGGACTGGGTGTGGTGGTGCATGCCTGTAATGCCAACACTTGGGAGGCTGAGGCAGGAAGACTGCAAGTTTAAGGCCAACCTAGGATAACAGCAAGACCCTATCTCACCGCATAGTGGCCCGAGTCTACATGCACTACTTCACGAACCCTCATCACCGCCTACAGAGGCAAATGCGTGGTGATGATTTAGAGACAAGGAAAGAGGTGCAAAACACCTAGAGGAATTGGCCAAGGATACAGCAACAGTCAGTGCTGGGGTCATGACCCTAACCTGAGCAGCCTGGCTCCATGTCTGCATGCTGAACCACTACATTTTACTGTCTTTTCCATTAAAGGCTCTGACAAGCCCTGCAGATAGAATCTGCTGTGTAATTCATTGGACCCAATAAAAGTGAAAATGCATAGCTCTAGCTGGTGGTGAGGAAGCTTCCCACAGACGCCCAACCAACTGCACAGGAGTGAGATCCCCAGGGGGCTGTGACTTCCTCAGCATCTGAATCAGGAATGAGTGGGAGGTCCTCATTGACTTGCTGCCAATCATGCTGTGGCACTGCTGGGAACCCAGTTGAGGATAAATGGCACAGTGCCCTGCCCTGAGACACTGTACGAGGGACACTTGGTCACAGCCCTCTCCTCACTCAGGCCCCTGTGGTGGGCAGAGAATGGTAACAGAGCAGGCCTTCCCCTTGCCAACATGAACCAGCCCCTTCCCTGGACATCATGGGTGGAGCTCTAGGTGGTCCGGTCTTAGAGTGGAGGCAGCTGGTGGGCCCCAGGGTACCAGGGCAAGGGGAGCATGCGTCCAAGAGCCCCTTTCAGTGAGGCAGGTGGGCAGTGCAAGGGAGTCAAGACTCCAAGTCCCCTGGCATGTGCACCACTGTCCCACCAGACCTTGTTCACAAGGCACAGCTTTAAGACAAAACTGCTGAGAATTCCAAGACCTGCAAAGCACGAAGCTCCAAGGGCAGGGCACTTGTGAGCCTTGGGCAGCCTCGCTGACCACACCCCCAAGGGGCTGGCTGGGCCTGCAGTGGAGGAAGGCAAGGGAAGGTTGGCCTTGGATTAACATGGTCTACAAACTCAATTCTGCATGGAGCCCCTCCTGGGGTTAACCATGTCCCTGTGTCCCATTGGCCACCCTTTCGGCGATGCTGCATCGTTTCATCCAAATCTAGTAAGAGCTTTGTGAGTTAGGAAAGTCCAGGGTTATCATCACTTCCCAGAGAACCTGGGGCACAAAGCACAAAGAAGTTCACTGAACACTTGCTGGTGGACATCTGAATCCCAAGCACTTATGCTCTTTCGCCTTCCACAGGCCAACCTTCCCCACCCTCAAGATGTTTTACGCATCCCTTTCACGGCTCTGGAGAGGGTTGGCATGCTGGCAAGTTGCCAACCAGCCGCCAGCATTTATTAGGAAACCTCCAGACATGCCAGGGAGCTACAGACCAGCAAATTAGTTTAGTCAGTTCACTAGTTTATTTAAGGAGCTCTTTGTGAGCTCTGAGTCCACACCTTCAAGCTCATAGTGTAGGAAAGGCTGCCGTTTTGCTGCCTTGATGATGCCACATTATCCTGAGCATCTGAAGGCCTCCTTGGGGAAGAGAAAATCCCCACTGGGCTAGGAAGAAACTGCGCACTTTCATGATGCTTAATAATAGCACCACACCTGCGCAAGTAGCCGCTTCTAAGAAGGCCTGCAGTGCCCCTTAGACCTGCAGCCTGCTTGCATATAGAGGGCCCATTTGTGTGAAGTATAATGCTGCATGAAGAACACAGTGTGACCTCTGAGATTAGGTCATAAAAAACATGGCAGCCTCTTGCTTCCTGTCTCTTAGCTCCCTCACTGGGGTAAGTGGCTGCCATGCTGTAAGGACACTAAGCAGCCCTTGGAGAGGTCCCTGTGGCAAGGATCCCACGTCTTCTATCAGCCACCTGAGCACTCCATCTTAGCAGTGAGACTTTCAGGTTCAGCCCACCTTCAGATGATGGCAGCCCTAGCTGAAGACTGCAGCCTCATGAGAGGGTGTGAACCAGGAGCAGGGGGCTTAGTTCAGTTGGTAGAGCACTTGCTTAGCACGCACTGAGGCCTTGAGTTCCATCCCCAGCACCAGAGAAAGAGAGAGAGAGAGAAAGAGAGAGAGAGAGAGAGAGAGAGATGGATCATGAACCAGAGCCACCTAGCAAAGCTGTTCCTGAATCCCTGACCACAAAAGCTTTGGGATAACAGATTTCTGTTGTTTTAAGCTACTTAGTTTCAGGCTAACTTATTACACAGCCATAGCTAACTAATACAGCTTGTAAACAAAGTCAATGGGAAATCCAGTGGCCGTGGGGTAGAGGGTACTGGTTTTCTGAACTTAATCAGTCAAGTATGTCTTTCAGATCATCCTCTGGTTGCTACCACTGTCACTTCAAGAGAGCCCCAGGGCACACAGAAGTAAAAAATATTGGAGAAGGAAAAAGAACTTGTGTTGCTGTGTAAGGCTCTGAAACAGGACCTCTGTGGTAGCTTGTGGGCTTTCGTGGGGCAGTAAGAGACAACACACAGCTGAGAGCAGTGTGGACTTCAGCCTTTGGCCCCATAGCTGTGAACTGTCACCATAGCAGCAAGGGTAACATCAGCCTTCGGGGCTTTGTGTTGGTTCTCCCAGTGTCCGAGGCACTGGTCAGTGGTGGTGAGTGACAAGACCCAGCTTGGACAGGCTCAAGCCGGAAGGGCACTGATGGGCTCATCGACTTAAAAGTGTGAGGGAGGGCATGGGCCCCTGGAGCTAATGAGTACAGGGTCTTGAACAGGCGCTTGGTCACTCTCTCCCATTCATATCCCTATTGTTTCTTTGTTCCAGGAAAACTGGATAGCAGTAGCTAGAGTGCATGCTCTTATATAGCTCATAATCTAAAAGCAAGAGACGATGGGCTGAAGTTGTGGCTCAGTGGTAGAACAATTCCTAGCAGGTCCTGTCTTGATCTCTGGTGCCAGAAAAGTAAATAAATAAGTAAAATAAAATAAAAGCAAAACATTCTTTCTTCCAACAGATCCATATCTCCTATCGAGGAACTCTGATGGCTAAGCAGTCACTGCGGATAGGGAGATGAGAAGGTACCATCAGCTGAGGCTGGACCCTGTGCCCACTCCATCCATCTGGCGGTAGGGACACATGATGACCAGACACATCAGAACAGCATGGGATGATCATTTCCCAACAGATATTTTCATTACTATTATCTCCAGTTTACGCACAAGGAAACCAAGATTGGAGGAACTGCAGGCCTGCCCAGGGTCTCAGAGCAAAGCCAAATCTATTTGCCTCCAGGTTCAATGCTCTTATTAGAGCTCAGGGCTGCTTCCTCCATCCCTCCTGTCTCCAGGGGCCTCTGATGCATGCAGCAGCTCTGTAAGCAGGATTATCTGCCTTTCCTTAAGCCAGAATGGTATCTGGACCCCAATCCAGACCCTGGACCAATGCTGCATCTGACCCTTTCCCAGCACACCCAGGGCCCTTAAGGCCAGAAGTGGCTCTCCTAAAGATGCCCCCATCCTGACCCTCACTGCACCAAGAACCAGGCTGGAGTTTACAAATGTCTAACTGGTTAGACCCAGCCCCAACTCAGGGGAAACTTGTCTATGGCACTCTCTTGCATTCAGAGGGAAGATCTAAGCTCTGATTTCTGTTAAGTCCCCATGAATTTCTGGCCCCCGCCCACTTCTCTTATTTTGCCATTCTCTGTTCCAGTCCCACTGTTCTTGAATTCCATGGAAGCACCTTGTTTCTTCTCACCCCAGGACCTTTGCACATTCTTCTCCTTCTGCCTACAGTGTTCTTTCCCCTTTCTCTTCCCCTAGAAAACTCGTCTTTCAAATCAGTTCCTCACGGAAGCCTCTAGGCCTCAACAGTCACAATCCATGTCTCAGTTTAGACCACCAGGGAAACACAAAGCCTTTGTTGGAGTTAAGAGACTGCATTGATGTGTGGTTACCTCTCCCACTAGACTGCAAGTTTGTCAGAGCAGAAATCATGTCTGCATTTCTATTCACCATTCCTAGCACTCTGCCCAGGGCCTGCCCCAGAATGGACCTGCAAAAACCATTCACTGCATAAATAAAAGGAAGAGAGGGAGGGAAAGACAGTAGGAAGGCTGGAAGGAGGGGAGGAAGAGGAGGAGGGATGGAAGGGCTTTTTGAACTTCAAATTAAGACTTAATGCCAGGCATGGTAGTACACACCTCTAATCCTAGCCTGGGAGGGTGATACAGGAGTATTGTGAGTTCGAGGCCAGAGATAGCCTATGCAACTTAGTTAGACCCTATCTCAAAATAAGAAAAAAAAATTTTAATGGACTGGGTGTGTGTGTGGGGGTGCAGCCTAGTGGTAGAGCACTTGCAAAGTATGTGTGAAGCCCTCAGTTCAACTCCCAGTACTATAAAATTTAATTAATTAATTAATTAATTAACTAGTTAAGACTCCATGAGGTAAACCACAAGTGTTTCAAGAATGTTGATTAAACTCGTAAACTAGGATGGACATGAAGAAATTGAAACTATCACAAGCATTAGGGGATTTATTGGCTGAGCCTGGCCGCTTCTCATCACTATTCCCTAAGTTCTCATCTCACTGGAACCACAGGAGGAAAGTCCCTGGGGGTGGGAGGAAGGCAGGAAAAGAAAAGAAAGAAGAAGGAAGAAAAGACAGAAAAACAGACATAAAGGGTGACCAATAGAAGGAAGGAGGGGCAGGTGGGTGGGAGGGAGACTTGAGGGCAAGCTGAGGAGCCCCTGGCCTACTCACTGCCAGTGCTGGGGAGGGTGAATAATGAGGGTGACTCCAGTGCCCATGTGGAAACACACACCATGCCCTGCCCGTGTGATGTCATGTTGAGTCCTGCAGTCAGATGACAGCTGGACAGAAAACACAACCCCAAAAAATGAAGGCTTAGAGAGGAGAGGTGCTCCCAAACAAAAAGAAGGTGACAAAGATCAGGCCAGGCACTGTGGTACGGGCCTGTAATCCCAGCACTCAGCCTGTTGAGGGAGGAGGATCAAAGGTCACAGCCACCTGGGCTCTATAGGGAGACCCCAGAAAAATAACAATGACAGAGACCAACTGACCGACCAAGGCTTGTATGGGGAGGGAGGTGGACAGTGGAGAGCGTGTCACACCTTTATTTTCCCCAGGTGACCTCAGAGAATCCCCTCCTCTATTTTCCCCTTGGGCCATGTCAATGGTGTGAAGAGATCCTTACTGCTAACACAGCAAAATGTGTTCCCTTGGCTGTGAGTTTAGCAGCTTTATTCATGTTCTGAACAGATGCATGAGAGTTGGCCTTGTGGGCATGACTGCACAGGGGTGGGGGCTGGAATCTGGTATTGCCTGTCATCAAGCTGTTGCAGGCACAGAAGCCACACACTGATGGGAGCCCTGTGAACTCCCCACCTCCCAGTTGGGGTTCTGGAAACCCAGAAGGATCACAACCTTACCCTGTTTTGCCACATATATGTATATATATTTATATATATATGGGCTGGGATTTAGCTCAGTTGGTAGAGTGCTGTGCTGCAGTCTCTGAGGTCCTGAGTTCAATTCCCAGCACCACAAAAAATGGGAGAAGGGCCTGGCAATCCACTCCCAAGGCAATCCCGAAACAGCCACTGAAAACCCTATGAGGGTCGCTATGAGTCGGATATCGACTTGACGGCACCTAACAACAACAATATACATATATATATATATATATATATATATATATATATATATAAAATATATATGTGTGTGTATATTTATATTATATATATGTGTGTATATATATGTATATAATGTATTTATATGTATGTGTGTGTGTGTATATATATATATATAAATTAACAGCTCCCTGGGTTGCCTCTGCCAGTGGAGAGAGTTACAAGCCAGTTTCTATACAGCTCAGGCACTAGTTTTGTAAGTAAGGAGCAGTTTGCAGACAGATGGGAATGCCAGTGGAAACAATGGAAGATCTGAGTACAAAAAGGAAGGGAGATTCCTAAGGGGAGAAATGACTGAGAGGAAATCAAGTAAGCGTCTCCACAAACCCCATCCCCACACCCCATGCAGTCTGCTGCCACTGGACCCGCTCATTCAGTGCTAGAACTTTACAGACTTCTCAGCAGGCAAAAATGGAGAATTTATTGGCTCAAGACCAGAGATCGAGTAGCTTCAAGCATAACTGAATCCTAGCACTCAAGAATTGTCTTCAAGACTGTTCTGTCTTTATTTCTCAGGTCTGCTTTCCTCTGTGTTAGCAGGATGTCTCCATTCTTGCCAGGGGTGGTGGCAATCACTGCTACCTAAAGAGTGCTTCCCTCTCCCACAAGTTCCCCAAATTCTTAGGCCCAAGTTTAATGGCCAGGTTTGGGACACGCTAGACCTGGGAACAGGGATAAGAGGTTGGTCCCACTCAGGTAGGGTGCTGTTAGCTAAATGATGGTGAATGGCTGTTGTGTGCACAAAAGCAGCAGGTGAGATTACTGAGGTTGTGCTGTTAGCCACAGGCTGATGGACCCTCCCCCATACCTTTATACAGACCTGGTTGCTAAGGAGGGTCCCTGTGGTCAAACAGTACCGTCCTGGTTTTCAGAATGGAGAGCTAGGTGGAAAAGATTCCTCCTGGCTGGTCTTCTTTGGGAGTTTTCTTGACAAATCCATCCTGTTGTCTGCAGACTGTCAGCATTAGAAGGTGGAATGTCAAGACTGCTAGAATGTTATCTATCCATCCACCCATCTATTCATCTGCCTCCCACTCTCCCACCTCCTTCCCACTCTCCAGGGCTCTGCCAGCTGGCATCTTCACATATGTCAGAGCAAGTGCCCTTAGGAACATTTCTGGTTCTTCCCCTCTAGCTGATGCTACAGACCTGTGCCACTTTTTTCCTTCCTGGATCTCTCAGGAGACCCCCTTTGGGACCTACGTTCTCCAAGGCTCTCCTTGCTGCTCTGCAGATCCACTGGACCCCAGTGCAGGTTTATGGCCCAGACACTTTGCTGAGTTCTGGTCTCAGGGATCCACGTGTCCACTAGAACCTCCATTCAGGGGCCCCCTGATATCTTGCACACACAACATGGGCAAAAAAACCTGACCTCCTTGCTGAGCCCACTACCAAGCCTCTCCTCCTCCATGAGTCTCTGGCTTGGTGCCTCGCACCACCACACACCCACTTACTGAACCAGAGCCCCTCTCATCTGCCTTGGAAATAAGTGTCCACTTCTGGCCTGCCCCACTGCCCTCTTTCGTGGCTCTGGCCTGCATTGTGTCATACTAGGATTTTTGCCAACAGCGTCCCCTGGGCCTCCCACCTCCCAACTCTGTCCCACTCCATCCTGTCATCTATGCTTCAACCAGATCCTTCTACATATGCATTTGATCATGTCACTTTCTCAGTGTCCTCCTCTGACTCTTAGAGATAGGTTGAAGTCCTTGAGGTAGCCTTTAAGGCCTAGGTACGACCCATGCTGGGCTTGCCCTTGCAGCCTTGCTTACTTCTTTGCCACTGGCTTCTCAGACTCCACGTGCCTGCCACACTGAACTGCTTTACTCCCATCTTTGCCTAGACTGTGCCCTCTGCCTGGGAAGTAATGTCCTTCCTCCTGTCCTTCCTTAGCTACGTGTTGTCATTTTCTTGATCTCCTCAGACACAGAGCTCCCTCCAGGACACCTTCTCTGACCACCCCAAAGCTAAGCTAGCACCTCTCCCAGCTCTGTCCAAAGACTAAAGGAATGAATGAATCAATCAACCACCTCTCTAGGAAGAAAGTTCTTGATGAATAGGAGAATTCACAAGAGGAGTGTGTATTTTTACCCACTGACTTGATACTCCTTTCCAAACAAAAATCCTTAACCTCTTACCCTGAGTCAGCTGCAGCTCAGCGGGCCACACCAGATGTACCAACAAACAAGATGGACATTCACCCTGCCCTTTAGGGAATTATACTCTAGCAGGCAAGATAGATACCAAATAAAAATTTAGCTAACTTCAATGTATTAGAGCTTTGACTCTCTTCTGGCCAACTATAATTTCCAAGATGGCAGCATCAACATATATCCCATTTAATATGCTATTTTTTACTGTGGCCATGAAGATGCAGAGTCTACATTCCTGCTCCCTGGAACTAGATGGACTGTACTTTGTAATTACTATGACTGACAGAATGTTATGAAAGTGACTCTGAGTGACTTAGGAGGTCATAGAATTTTCCATAAATCTTTCTTTCCCTCTTTGAATCATTTTTTCCCTCAGGACTCTCTCCTTTGTAACCCAGCCACCATGTTGTGGGGAAGCCCTGGCAACACAGAGAGGTCACATATAGATGTTTTAGGCAATCATTCCAACTGAGGTCTTGGGCAACAGATGGTATTTACTCAAGTGACTGAACCAGTCGTCAGATGAACTCAGCAAGTTCCCAGACACTGTGGAGTGAAGAGAAGCCAGCTCCATTGCACCCTATCAAATTCCCAAACCACACAATCTATGAGCACAACCCTTGAGTGGTTGTTTTATGCCATGAGCTTTGGGGCCATTTGTTCTGCAGCCATGGCAACTACATTCCCTCTGTCAGCTTCCTTGCAGAGTAGAACTGTGCCCTTGTAACAAAGTGCATGAAATATATACCCACTCTATTTTTGTTGAGACGGGGTCTCACATGTAGCCTTGGCTGACCTTGAACTTGAGATCCTTCCCCCTTAGCCTCCCCAGTTCAGGGATTACAGTCATGTTCCACTGTGCCTACTTTACATTCTCACCCTGATTGCCCCTTAATAGCCATCAACACTCACTCACTGTGAACTTGAGTGTGTCATTTCCCATCTCTGGGTTCTTAGTCTTCCCTTGTATGAAATAAGTAGGTAGGGTTGGATGATTTTTAAGACTCTGAGAAGCTTGAGAATTCTACCAACACTCTTTATGGAATGAACTACCCAATTAAAAACCTGTCAATTGACATGGCAAGAGGTGAGGTTTTTAATTGAAACACTTGATTTTCCCCCAATCTTTCTAGGAGGTGAACTCAACAAAAGCCATTAAGAAAGCAAAAATGCTCTTCTACTGCATAATTCATGAAAGGAGAGTGGGTTTGACCCAGCAGGTCATTTGGAATAAAAATGCCATAAAAATAAAATATGTTATATCTCCTCTTGTGCCTCCCCAATCCCTTATACTAGCTAATGGAGGGGAAAGAGTGAATTAAACTGGAGTTGAGGTCAAAGGTTTGGTTGAGTCATTCCAGAATGGTCAGTCCCTCCAGCTGTTCCAGTGACAACAGACACTGCAGATGTTTGGGCAGATTTGTCCCTGCCCTCAGGCCCCGCATCCTGAGTGATAAGGCCTCTCCTCCTTCCCTAGAGAGATGACCTCACCTTCTAATGGCCTGCCCAATTAGGAAGCATCTGAGCCTGGCTAGAAGACACCCTGTCCACTCCCAAAGCTTTAGGCAAATTACCCAAGAGGCCAACCTGTTTCACAGAGGCAAAGGGAAAAAAGAGCCAGCCTATAATTAGTGTAATAACCTGTTCGGATTCCACCTGCCTGTGATTTCCCAGCCTGTTCAGCCATTTATGTATTCATTCACTCCAGCAACAAATATTTACCAAGCAGCTGTGATGTGCGAGCCCTGGTGATATGACAGGTCCCCCAGAAGGAGCTAATGATTTGTGTGCAAGCAATTGATTAAGGAAGGGCTCCCAGGGGCATCTGGCAGGGTGTTGGGGGAGTGGGCAGGGAAAGGAGGACACCAAGCAAAGACGGCGGTCAAGTACAGTTCAGGCCTCACCCTGATCCTGCAGACAGCACTGGAATCAAAACCAGGCCTCAGAGTTTGGCCCAATTCAAAGCCCAGAAGCTGAGCTCTTGTACTTCTGCATCAGACAGCTACTGGCAAAGATCTGCCCTGTGAGGAACGGAAATCCCAGGCCCTTTTGACTATGCACATGCAGGCGAAGTGGCTCCAGCAGCCTTCAAAAAAATCATACATGCAGGCTAATGGAAATAGAACAAAACAGAAGCCAGAGGCAGACATCTTCCCACTCTGAATCCCTGATCTAGTAGCACTGTCTCACCTCACGGTTGCAAGATGGCTGCTGCAGCTCCAAACATCCATCCTTTCACAACAATACCTAAGCACAAGAAGGGATGAGCAGGAAGCTAGCTCCTATTGCTACAGATCTGATGTGTCAGAGAGGAAAATTCCTCCAAGAAGCCCCCAGTGTATCTTGCATAATGTCCTATTTGTCAGAAGTGGGTCAGTGCAAACTTTTAGACCAAACATCACCAGAAGGAAAAAGGTTTACTATGGATGGCCTCTTGGTTTGAAGAGAAGATGCCTTCCCTGCATCCTGCCCTCTCACTTTCTTCCTGATGAGCTCTTATTATCAAGGAAGAACAGGTACATGACTTTTCAGTTGACAATGATCCATGTCTGCTTCACTGACTAGAGCACCATACTCTTTGGGTAAATGGTTCAAGAGTAGGCACATTACTCAAGTTAAGCCAATCAGAGAACAAAGTCAACACAAGGAGGAAAATGAAGTGGATTCAAGAAAGAGAGAGAGAGTGATCAATTCTGGGTGACTTATTCAGAATTCTCGAATTCAGACCTCTCGGAAGCCATCTTTAAGCTTGGGCAGAAAAAGAAAAAAAAAAAAGACAGGTCCCTTTTTGTTTAACCCACTTTAGGGTTTCTTGGACCCAAAAGATTCCTAAACGATACAAGTTACAAACATGGCAGACCCAGCCTCTGCCCTAATGGAGTTCACAGTCAACTAGAGGAGGCAGAACTGGACAAAGAATTCCAAGTGTAATCCTGGTTATAAAGGTCAAGTGCAGGGTACTTGCAGACCACAGAAAGGAAGGGTCCAGCCTGTCTAAAGATCCATGAAGGCTCCCTGGGGAAGTGTGGTTCAAGTGCAGCTTGAAAGGGACAAGGCCATGTTTTCTACCATCAGATTCTACCATTACGCAGGAGGCCCTTCATGGATGCTTGTACTACAATTTAGACCTGTGCAACTGGCCTCCTTAGCTCAGTTGGTAGAGTGCTGCTCTGCACTATCTGAGGCCCTTGGTTCAGTCATCAGCACAGTAAAAATGGGAGAAGGATGTGGCAATCCACTTCCAAAACAATCAGCCACTCTATGAACTCTGTGAATAGCAGAGAAGCACTGATACAGTGCTGGGCATGGCAGTGTCGTGGAGGGCTTCATTCTGTTGTATACAGGGTCACAATGAGTTGGATTTGATTCAACAGCACATGACAACAAGAACCACCACCATGCCCAGCTTAGGGATAAGGTTTAGCCCAATTGGTAGGTGCTGCTCTGAGCTTTCTGAGGCTCTGGGTTCAATCTCCAGCACTGCAAACATGGGAGAATGACATGGCAATCCACTCCCAAAGCAATCCCGAACACAATCAGCCATTGAAAACCCTATGAATAGCAGAGAAGCACTGACATAGTGCTGAGATAGCACAGTGTCGGGGAGTGTTTTGTTCTGTTGTACGTAGGGGTCGCTATGAGTAGGACCCAACTTGACAGCGCCTAAAAACGACGACAACAACAACAACTGGACTACAAGTTTTTTCCTCTTACCCAGCCCTCACTCTTTCCTCCAACACTAAATTTGTCCAAAAGCTGCCAAGACTGCTGAGACTTTTCCCCACACTCCTGCAAAAGCTGTGAGTGCTGGAGACACACTGTGATTTCTTTCACACTCAGGGTGTTTTCTTAATTCCTTCCCTCCTTGTGGAAACTGGAGGCGTCAACTCAGGTCTTGAGGAGGGGAGGGGTATGAAGAGCCCCCAGTGGCCACAGGTCATCCATGTGGCCCAGAGGAGCTGAGCTAGAGGTGGAAAAGTCTGCAGACAGGGGCACCAACCCCTCCCCAGAGAGTAAGGTACTGGCTGCTCCCCACCCACGGCCCTGCCCAGAGATGGCTGCTCTCAAACACCATCAACTGATTCTGAAGTGAGGTAAACTCTAGGTTCAAAGGTCCTATCTGGTGCCACTGTCCCCTCCTAGCTATGTGGTCTCAAATTAAGCTTCTGGTCTGTTTTCTGATCTGTGAAATCAGAATCATAAAACTTGAACCTTCTTGCCTCTGTGGGCTTGGGGAGCATCCAGGGTCTGTCATGCCACTGGGACATGCAATCACACACCTGCACACCACAGGGGTCCTCAGGCCTGCTCTCCAGCCCTGAGCAGAAGGACCAAATCCCCGAGTTCTCTTTCCTGCCACCCACATACCCTGCACCCCAATCTGGTGTCTACCATGACAGCTTTGATGACAGGCACTAAGGGACGGCTCTGTCAGCATGTGGCTAATCGCCAGGTCACTGTTATATTTGTCACCTTGGGCCCTTGTGCTCAAGGACTGGCACTTTCCCTGCACAAGACTGACTGGCCTGCTCCCCCATGGCTTGTCTTAGCCCGTTTTCTGTTCCTATGACAGAATACCCGAGCCTGTGGAATTGATAGAGAAAGATTTGCTGTCGCTGCCAGTGCTGGGAGTCAGAAAGCATGAGGCTTGCATCTGCTTAGCTTCTAGAGAGGGCCTGTGCTGTTCCACCCACAGCAGAAAAGCGAAAGACAGGCAGGTGTGTGCAAAGGGAGGAAAGGGGGCCAAGCTCCTCAAGAGCTAATTCATTCCCAAGATCAAGGCATTAATCAGCCAGGAGGGATCTTCCTCCATGACCTAAATACCTCCCATCAGGCCCCACCTCCCACCACGACTGCATTGAGGAATTCAGTCTCAATCTGAGTCTTTGTGGGACAAACCACATTTAAACTGTAGCAGTACCTAATCTCTCCTTGATTCCAAACCCAAGGCTCTTCAGAGGGTCCTTGGAGTTTCACCACCTGGAAGACATCATCTACCTGGTAATGTATATGGGCAGCACCCCCCATAGCCACCTGCATAGCACAGGATGTGAACTGGGCTCCCTGCAATTGTGCTGCCCAGTGTAGGGCACCTGCAAGGTTACATTAATCTCCCAAGCTTCGCAATCACCACGAAGGTCGGTGTGTACCCTAACACATCAGGACAACCTTGCAAAGCAGCATGATGTGTTAGCCTTTAAAGTTAAGAATTGAGCCCGGTGCAGTGGCACACACCTGTAATCCCAGCAATTTGGGAGGCAGGAGGACCTCGAGTTCAAGGCTGTAGGCAGACTGCATAATTTAGTGAGACCTTGTCTCCAGATAAAAAATAAGAAATGGGTTGGGAGGGGCTACAGCTCACTGGCAGAGCACTTGCAAAGTATGTGCGAGGCCCTGGGTTCAACCACCAACTACTACAAAAAAATGAAATAAAAGAAAAAATTGGACAAAAGTATTTGGTCCTTGTCAAGCTAATTAAAAAAGCAATCAGAGAGATTCTCCAAGGATTTCTTATATTTGTCTGGTGCTGTAGTTTGGATCTGGAATATCTGACAAAGGCCCACACATTAAAGGATTGGTCTCCAGCCTGTGGTGCTATGGGGAGATATGGGAACCTTTAAGAGGTGGAACCCAGTTGGAAGTCTTCTGGTCATATGGGGACATTCCCTTCAAAGAGATATTGAGACCTCAAACTCTTCCTGCTTCTCTTTCACATTCTGGCCATGATGAGGGGAGCAGTTTGTTCCACCACACACTCTCTACCATGATGTACTGACTCACCACAGGCCCAAAAGCAACAGGGCCGATGACCATGGATGTGTAGGGATACAGCCTAGAGAGGAAGGGAAAGGTTATGACTCTGAGTTGGCTTGGCTTGAGGCTTATCTAGCCCACCTCGAGGCTTGCCCAGAACTTGGTTAATGGTTTGCCATTGGCACACCCGGCTTGAGCCCATGAAGTCAGAGCAAGATGGCCCCCAAACTGCTCCCTGTGACACATCCGGCTTGAGCTTATGGGGTTGAGGTGAAGAGGTCAAGGCAGGATGATCTCTGCCTAATGCAGCCCTGGATGTCCCTCCTCTACTCTCTAGCCATCTGATAGATTACTCCCTTTCACTTTATTTGAATAAGTCACCCAATAGGTTATGCCCTAGCACCCCATGCCTCCTGATTGGTCAGTCATCTAGTATTTCTGATTGGCTACACTCTATGGCAAGAGAGCATCTGATTGGTTCCACCCTATTGTCCAATCAGAGATGCCCTAGCCCCTGATTGGCTAAACAGATGCTTATAAACACGGCATGCAAGGGCAGAACTACAAAGAGCCATGACCGACAGAGCTGTAACACCAAAGAACTGTAACACTGAGCTGTTATTGACAGAGCTGTTCGGGAACGACATCATTAAGCAGAGCGGCCATCAGGGAAATAAAGCTAAGCTTTTGCTGTCTATCTGCCTCCCAGAGTGTGGTATCTCCATCACCAAACCAACTTGAGAGTAGCGGGTCCCCATCCTCTCGTCTGTGTGGGGTTTTGCCTCCAGGACCCAGATCAGAGCGCACCCCAACATGGATGGAAACTTCCAAATCTGTGAGCAAAAATAAAGGTGCTCCCTATGTAAGCTGATCCTCTGGGAAATCTCTTATAGTAACAGAGAGCTGACCAATGCACTTGGGAACAGCACTGCAATGGGAATAGAGCGCTGCAGGGAGGATATGCATATCATAGTTAACCATGGGCATATTCAAAGGGGAAGTTTTTAAAGGCAGAAATAAGGAGGTTATACCAGCTAATTAGGCACAATAATCTTTGGTGGTGATGATAATAACAGAGTGGTATCAGTCTGAGGTTGGACAGTGACTGGACAGATGTCCTTGCAGAATTACATTTTGTACAAGGTTATGGGATCCTCTGTGCAAACTTGTGATTTTGGCATAATCTTTTGTGATAGTTACTATCAGGTAATGGTGCACAAGAACCCTTCCTTCACAACCTCCTGACTTGACTTTCTTTCTCTTGGGGTTGACACAAATGTCTACATTTTGATGCTGACAGCTTTTATATTTCTTTTGTCCTGATGCTGCAACAAAGAGGCTGGGTGCCTGTGGGCAATCTTTACCTTCTGTCCTCAACTGTCCCAACTTCCACACTGTTTCCAAGGTTATTTTAGAGTCCCCAGAGAGAGAGAGAGAAGGGGTCTTCAGGGGACCCTGGATGCTCTACCCACATTGGTCCTCATGTTCTCACTTCAGAAACAGCAGCCCAACTCCTTAACATTTGGAAACCAGATTCTGAATAAGAATTTGTTTGAAAAGTTTCCAAAGAAGAGAAAGAGAATTAAAGGGGACAGCTGAACTAGTGGGTTGTCAAGCTTGTCACTTTCTATGTTTGATGACTTACTTCCAGCCAAAAATCTCGTAAGTCTCTGTTCTAATGACTTCAAAGAGACAAAGTCTTTTCATAGCTGACATGAGGCAAATGGATCGGCTATTCTCTTCTCTTCTCTTCTTTTTTCTTTTTCTTTTTCTTTTTTTTTTTTTCTGCAGGGTCTCAATATGAAGCCCAGGCTGGCCTGGAACTTGCTATGTATGTACACAAGCTGGCCCTATCTTGTGACCCTTCTGCCTCAGCATCCTGAATGCTGGGATTGTAGACATGCACCGCATTTCTTTTCTTTTCTATTTTTTTGTACTTTCTTTCTTTTCCTTTTCCTTTTCCTTATTCTTTCTTTTCTTGCAGTACTGGAGGTTGCACAAGCTAGGCAAGTGCTGTACCACTGAATTGCACCCTCTGCCTTCATAATTTTCATTTGGAGACAGGGTCTTACTAAGTTGCACAGGCTGCATTGGTCCTCCTACCTCTGCCTTCCAAGTGACCCGCCTACCTCTGCCTTCCAAGTTGTTGGGATTACAGGCATACACCATGGTGCCCAGCTACACCACATTCCTTGATAGAACACAACATAAGTGGTTCTGAGATAAATGATTCTTTCAAGTAGTGGCACCTCACAGCTGGGCATAGTGGTGCACACCTGTAATGCCAGTAACTTGGGATGCGGAGGCAGGAGAGCCACTAGTTCAAAGCCAGAGGCAGCCTGTGTAATTTAGTGAGTCCCAGACTCAAAATAAAAAATGGACGAGCCAGGCGCAGTGGCACACGCCTGTAATCCCAGTGGCTCCGGAGACCGAGGCAGGAGGATCGCAAGTTCGAGACCAGAGGCAGTCTGCGTAATTTAGCGAGACCCTGTCTCAAAAAGTAAAAAAAATGGGCTGGGGGTGCATCTCAGTGGTCCAGCACTTGCAGAGTATGCAAGCACAAGGCCCTGGGTTCAACCCCCAGTACTGCCAAAAAAATAAATAATGAAATAAAATTAAAATTAAAAATAAATAAATAAATAAATAAATAAATAATGGTCTGGGGGGTTCAGCCCAATGGCAGAGCACTTGCAAAGTATGTGCAAGGCCGTAGGTTCAATCCTCAAGTACCATGAATAAATAAATGTAAAGTGGCGTCTCACTTTAGCATGTGCACAGATCACCTGGGGCGCATGTAAAAACATCCAGGTTCCTGAAACCCTAGGCTTGGAGACAAGCACCAGGACTGGAGTCCCCTCCACCACCCAGCAGCTCTGTAACTGGAGCGCACCAGTTAACCTCTCTGTGCCTCCACTTTCTCAGGCTTCTTTAGGGCTGTGAGAATTATACAAGTTATTAAGTGGAAAGCACTGGGATGGAGGCCAGCATCTAAGTGCTCCATAATCGCAAGTTGTTAGTAATATCATGGGGGATCCCAGGAAGCTGCATTTTAACAAGCAGCCCAGGGCTGGGTGGTTGAATGCGGAAGATCTGTGAGCTGCATTTTGAGGTCAGGCTCCACAGGTGTACAGAACAGCCTACATCCCCTGCAGGTGACTCCCTTCCTTCTATAAGAAAAAGGAGTAAGGCACTATTGCATCACCAACCTTCTGGGTGTCAGAAAAGGAATGAGGTCTTTTTCCTGAAAGTGGAAATAGCTTGTTATTCCAATTAGACCAGATTACCTGCTAATTACCCCCAAATCACAAAGGTCAGGGAGATGGAAAGAAAAAAATAACTACCTCAGATTAGCCCAAACCAGAGAAAACAGGCAGTAGAGTGATGTCTTTATGCACACACACACATGCACACACACACAAAAACAGAGAAAGAAAATTTCTTTTTTACCGTAATCATCTTGTTCCCTTTAACAATGCAACAGGAACATCTTTCCATGTCAATAAACATAGCCATGTTACATTTATTTTAATGCTGCTCACTGTTCCAAAGTGTGGACATGA
Source organism: Pedetes capensis (assembly GCA_007922755.1). NCBI lineage: Eukaryota > Metazoa > Chordata > Mammalia > Rodentia > Pedetidae > Pedetes > Pedetes capensis. The sequence goes on along the minus strand of VMDO01001917.1, from coordinate 52,767 downwards.
TGTAATTTATTTAACCGAACTCTAATTGCCAGATTTTGGGGTTATTTCCTTTCTTGTGGGGCTGATAACCGAGGGTTATGAGAATGTCTCTATCGTGTGCTCCTGTGGAGTGCGGAATGCATCTTCTAGTAACAATGAACATGTGTAGATTTTGCTCACTGTCTGCCTCCTCCAGAAGGCAGAAAGCTCTCAGGGATCAGGGTTGTGCCTGCCCAAGTCCCACCTTGCAGGGAGCCTGGGCCACGTAGGAATGGGCAGGAGTTAATACTCTCACTCTCGGTCAGAGGTCAGACCTAGCAGCACAAACCCAGCTCCGCCTCCAAATTAGCTCAACTAGTGGGGCAGCTCACGAACCTCTCTGAAGACAGCTTCCTCCTGTGAAATGGGGACAGGGAGAGGCATCTCCCAGGTCGCTCAGAGCGGTCTAAGTCATCTGATGTCCTAGCACTAAGTCTCAGTCACTTATGAAATACTTAGGAAAAATACCATAAATAAACTTGCACTTCAGTCAAAACTCCTTAGGATGAATGCCTAAGGTCACAAGGACTGCATTCTTAAAGATTTTTAACTGATACTACCAAATCATCCTCTGCAAACTCCATGTCACCCACACACAGTAAGAATGCTGGTTTCTCTTCCCTCTTGCTCACAAAGACAGGATGTCTGGGCTAACTGGTCTCTCTTTTTGATGCAAAGAAGGGCCTGGTGCCAGCTTGAGGTCAGTTAGGTGAGGTGGCTTTATACTGCATCCCTCTTCAGGAAGAGTGGCAGGTGACATTGCATAGACATTGCTGAGAAGCATCTATCCATCCTCTTTCTCACATGAGACTTGCCTGGACCCTCACATCACATCTGCCCGCTGCATTAGCGGAAAACTTAGGCGTCTCCCATCTGGACCTCCAGCACCTGCACCCATCTGCAACAAGGCGGTCTCACTGTGGGGAACCAGCCAGCAACATCCCTCTGCTAGCCGGCTGTGGCCCCACACTGATGGTCCACTAGCCTCCCAGAGACCTGGAGCCCAGGCTGCCTTGGAAGTCTTTCTCCTCTCCCAGCTGTGACCAGCTGTGTCTGGTTTCCAGCCGCCAGTGGCTAAGACCAGGATTATGCTTTCTCAGTTGCTGTAATGGGATCTCTAGAGTGTAAAGGCTTCAGCCTCGCTCCCAGCCAGAGGCATGGTGCATTTCTCTAGGGAGCTGGATCACATTCAGGCCCAGGCAGGGCATGGCCCGCACTCTGAATCCCTTTCCTGAGGTGTGGGCCCCCGAAAAGGAAGGGAAATCCTGACAGAGAGGTAGATACTGTATCACATGTTTTAGGCTCTCGAAGAATTGGAAAATCCATTCTTGGTCACGTTCTCTCAATGTGTGAAGAAAGGACAGGGGACATTGCTTCCAGGTGGTGTGACAATCTCTCTCCAAAGTTTTGGACTCAGGGTGTATTTAAAAGAAGGGATTTGGGGATCATAAAAGGAAAATGAGCATTTTCAAAAGTGGGAGCCATTTTTCATCTTCTGCTGTTACTTGATATCTACTACAAAATAATTTAAACCTACAGAAAGGGCTTTTTAAGGGCTGTTTCCTTTCTTTCTCATCTGAAAAACAATGACATTTTCCTAATATTCTTATTTTATTATTTATTTACTTTAGAGACATGGTCTCACTATATAGTCCAGGCTGGCCTGGAACCTGAGATCCTTCTGCCTCAGCCTCCTGAGTGCTGAGATTTCCCAGATTTTTTTTAAGCACTAGTCATTCATAGAAACCTAAGTCTAAAAAAAGCAATTATTAGTAATAAAGATAATAACAACAGTAATAACAGATATAATTTATGAAGTCCTAACATGTTTCACGTAGCTCACAATAATATTCACATTCATTAAATCTCAATAGAACAATATTCCATGGCCAAGGTGATACTATCCATATTTTTTACATAAACAAATCAAGCTTAAAGCTTAAAGAGGCAAAACAATTTGATCAAATTTGGCCAACATTTTTCTCACCTTTTATTAAAGAATATCTCAGAAAAACATGCACATTATAAATAAACAGCTGAATAGCTTTTGCCAGGTGGGTTCATCATTTAACCAGTATCTCAATCAGGAAAGAGCACAGTGGCCCAGGAAACCCACTCCTATCCCTCCTACTCACTAACTCCTGAGGGTAACATCTACCCATTTATACCACCCACTAACTTTGCCTGTTTTAAAATTCACATCAGTGGACTCACATAATATGTCTCAGTCAGTTTTCTGTTGCTATCACACAATACCTAAGGCTGGTAGTATATAAACAAAACAGGTTTATTTAGCTTACAGTTTAGGGGGGCTGAAAATCCAAGTTCAGGCAGCCCCATCTGTTCTGCCTATGATGAGGACCTCATGAAGGATGGCATCACAATACAGGAAGGGTGGATGAGGTCACTTGGTGAGGCAGGAAGCCAGAAGGATTTGGGTTCAGACTTGCTCTTTTAATAACAACCCTAAGAAAACTGCCTTGAGTCCTGTGAGAACTACCTTAATCTCTTTCAAGTACAGCACCATGGACCTAACTACCTTCCATTAAGCTCCACTCATTAAAGGTTCCATTATCTCTTAAAATGGTCAAACTGGGAATGAAGTTTCTAGCATGTGAAATTTTGGGGACAATCAAACCATATCCATAGCACAAGAATTACTCTCTTATTCCAAACATCCTTCTTACAACATTGTGAGATCCCCCCATCCTATTGTAGTGCTTGTTTATCCATTCTCATTGCAGCATAATACTCCACAGTATGGATATTCATTCTATAGTTGAGGAGCATTTGGGTCATTGCTTGTTGGTGGCTCTTGCAAATGGTATGGCTGCAAACATTCTTGGACATGTTTTCTGGTGCACTTAGGAGAGAAATGTTCAGCTTTAGAAGAACATTCTGTTTTCCAAAGAGGTTGGACCAATATATACTCCAAGCAGGAGCATCTGAGAGTTCCAACTGCATTATTACCTCATGAAGCCTTGACACTGTCTTCTTTTGTTGTTTTAGCCATTCTTCTAGGTGGATGTTAGATAACTGTTATGGTGAAGAATTGGGCCGCAAGCCCAAATATTTCTAGCTCAGAACTGACCTGGTACCTGGTGGGTACCTCTAGGATGTTTGTTGAATCACTTAATTAGTGATCCTAGAGCTCAGTGTATGTCAGCTATAATATTGTTTAATGCCTTCTACTCACTTCTAATCTCTCCATATCACTGGTCCCACCTTGTCCTCTAAAACCACATATCAAAGCAGCTTGTGTTCACCTTTGGTCTCTGAGATTTACAATCACTAAGAAAATAAAGCCAAGATAAGCTGTGAGTTGATTCTGGAGCCATACACTGTATAAGCAAGACTCCACAGTCAACAGATCCGGTAGCAAATGTTCCTCTTAGCACAGGCCTAGCTTCCACCCCCAACAATGAGTGGCAGAAACAGCCCTGGAACAAAAGCAGAAAGCGAAAACCAAGGAGGCTGTGCCACCAACCCAATACATGTGCACATTAGTTAGTAACACCCTCCAAGAGAGATCACTATGACATCAAGGCAGAGAGGAGTCTTCTTAATTCCCTTGCTAACTACATGGGTTCATGACTGCAACTTTTTGGAAGGAAACTAAATAAATTAGCATCCCAATTTTAAATGCACAACGGAAAGACAGGATTAAGTATGATTAAGATAATTGTATTCATTAGGCTGGGATTTAGCTTGGTAGAGTGTTGCCTTGCACTCTCTGAGGCCCTGGGTTCAAACCCCAGCACCGCAGAAATGGGAAAACAACATGGCAACCTACTCCCAAAACAATCCCAAAACAATCAGCCATTGAAAACCCTATGAGGGTCACTATGAGTCCAACCCAACTCTATGGTACCTAGCAACAACAACAAAGACATTGAGATAAATACAGAGCTGCCCTCCAGTATGCATGGCCTAAGACTTTTTTCCTTTTCTTCTTTTTCTTCATTATACTACCAGCAAAGTCTAGGAAAGGAATAAAATCAATTATGGCATTTTGGAGCGCTAGCTGTGTACTAGGCCTTGCCCCAAGCACTTTGCTGGAATTATCTCACAGTAATCTTCGCTAGACCTGTGGATGTAGCTCAGGGGTAGAGTGCTTGACTAGCATGCATGTGGTCCTCGGTTCAATCCCCAGCACTGAAAAAAAAAAAAAAAAAAGGGTCTTGTCTATAAACCTTAATTTATTACCTGCAGCCATAGCCCTGTAGCATCCCATCCCGTCAGATCTTGGAAGCTAAGCAGGGTCGGGCCTGGTTAGTACTTGGATGGGAGACCGCCTGGGAACACCAGGTGCTGTAGGCTTGGGAGACTAAATCAGATACCGACTTGACAGCACCTAACAACAACAATCTTCCCTAACATTTTAGAAGGCAGAGACTACTCTTACTTATTTAAAAGTGAGGAGACTAAAGCTTAGAGAGATATTATCTGAAGGTCAAAAAGCTGAGGTAAAGAGCTGGAACCCTAGTAATCCATTACTGCATTGCAAATTACTCCCAAATTCCATGGCTTAAAATGACATCTATCTAGGCAGAGATCAGCTCGACGCAGCATTGACAGGGGTCACCATGTGGTGTTCAGCTGGCAGAAGGGCTCATCCGAGGGTCCAAGATGGCCTTTCTCACCTGACTGGAGCCTTGGCAGGGAAGGTGGGTGGCTCTGCCAGGACTGTCACCTGCAGGGTCCAGGTGTGCCTCACTAGCACAGTGTGGGTGATTATACCCCACAGGGCAGCTCAGGGCCACAGATAGGTTCCAAGAGACAGCATGTGGAGGCTGCCTTAGGCCTGGGCCCACAAGCTGGTTCAGCATCATTTCAAAGTTGTCAGAGAGCCTGGTCAGATTCAAGGGGAAGGACATAGAGTCAGCTTCACAGGGGTACAGGTGGCAGCTCTCTCTGCCCCATTTGTTTTGATTCTGAGCCCTCAGTTAGACCCATGAACTTATACTGCTTAGCAGGCTATTGCACTAGGCATTTACACATTTGCATACCCTTATTCACTTATTCTTTTTTTTTTTTTTTTCTGTACTAGGGGTTGAAACCAGGGCCTCGCACCTGCATGCTTTGCAAGTGCTGGATGACTGAGCTGCACCCTCAGCCCTTTTTTTTTTTTTTTTTTAATTTTTGAGACAGGGTCTTGCTAAATTACGAAGACTGCATCTGGTCTCGAACTTGCGATCTTCCTGCCTCCACCCAAGCCCCTGGCATTACAGGCGTGCACTACTGTGCCCAGCTGTTTCATTTATTTTTTAAATAAACAGAGAGGAGAGAGGGAGAGAAGGATAGACAGCATGTGGGAAGGAAGGAGGGGACAAAGGAGGAAACCCAGGAAGCACACATTTCACCTTTTTTTTTTTTTTAAATACTGGGGGACTGAACCCAGGACCTCATGGATACTTTGTAAGTACTCTGCCACTGAGCCACACTCCCCAGAGTCTTGCTGAGTTACGCAGGCTGCCTCTAGCCTTGAACTTGTGGTCCTCCTGCCTCCGCCTCCCTAGTTGCTGAGAGGACAGACAAGCACCACTGCACAGGGCACATTTCTCCATTTCATAGATAAGGAAAATGAGGCTTAGCAAACTGAAGTCCCTCATCCAAGGTCAGCTGGTTAGTGAGAGTCAAGTCAGGACTGGAAGCCCGCTTCCTTCTGGGTCCCTGTGCCTTTCCCTCTGGCAAGTCTGTGGTTATACATTTCCCAGTTCCCATGCACAGCCCCGGGTGTGTGAAGCACATTCCTTGACCTTTCTCCCTTCCTTAAAGAGACCTCAATTTCCAGAAAGGTCTCCCACAAACAGTGTGCTCAGGGCTTTCCTCTCAGGAGCAGTTCTGGTTTGTTCAAAGAGAAAGGAGCAGTTACAAGGATCAGCCCCATGCTCTGCGGAGATACTGAAACTCAGATGCCCTTCAGAAACAAAAATGTATGTTAATTCCAGAGGATCTCCAGTGTGGTGGGCAGCTTCAAAGACATGCAGGCAGGTCCTGGAAAACAGCTGACCGAAGCAAGCTTTGTGTATGAGATTCCCCATTCTTCACATGCTGACCTAATATAGGAGCGCTGCCTTTTCAAGCACTGTTTATTGCTATAATGTGTCAGCATGGGTAACAGAAAGCAGGAAAGGAAGGCTTAATTATAAAAAGGAATCTTTTCAAGACATTTTAATTCCCTCATTTTTTTCTTTTCTGACAAGAACACACACATGCACAAAAACGTGAGTTTAGTTTAATTTGGGGCTCTTGAAATCACTGCTAACATGATTCCTTAATCCTCCTTGGTTTAGTCTGAGAATTTCAAAAATTTCTGGCTGAGATTTTTCTCTTATTGGTGACAGTATAGCAAGGAATTTGAAAGACTGGGTTCCTAAGAGAGCCTGTCTGCTTTACAGTTCCATCCATACTTCTCTGTAGCTAGTGAGGTTTCCACTGAAACTCCAGCTTGGTGTATTAGTAGGGATAACCTGGAGTTCTAGGTTGAGAAGGAGCCTGAGGCTATTTTTGAGGCTGGTTGAAAGAGAGTGGTGGTTGATTACTGGTGTCTGCCATAGACATAGGCATGCACGATAGTGGTATGTATACCTACAAATTCTGTTATTTATGTCATTTCCAGGCTTCTGCTTCCCTTAAGACAGATCCTTCTGAATTCAAGTACCCTTCTGTTATTCTTTGCTCTTGTCTTCTTTCCACACTCATACTGCTCACTTTCTCTTTCTGTGCTCTTTCCTTCCTTCCCTCCTTCCTTCCTTCCTCCCTCACTCCTCCTCTTCTCTTCTCTCCCCACCCCTCTTTTTCTCCCTCTCTCTGTGTTTCTTTGTTTCTTCAGTACTGAGGGGACTGAACCCAGGGTGCTCTACCACTGAGCTACACCTCAGACCCTTTTTTATTTTTTGTTCCAAGAAAGGGATCTCGCTAAATTACACAGGCTGCCTGTGGCCTCAAACTTGTGATCCTCCTGCCTCAGCCTCCCAAGTCACTGAGATAACAGGAGTGTGCCTCACTGCCCTTCTGTTTCTTGTGTGAAGCTTGTTAACGGAGTTCAGTCTTATATATTCCCTTGGTCCCCTCATCTCTCTCTTCCTCTACCTCTTTGCTCCCACAGTTCATATACTACATTTACCCCTCACTGTTCCCAAAAGCTGTTGGTGGTCAATGATATTCCATGGGCCAACAATTCAATTGTGCTGGACTCGCCACAGGAGGGTCTGTACCCCTCAGAAAACTCTACTGTTTCAGTCAGAGGGACCTAGCTCCGTGGTAGTCACTCGGAGAACAGTTCCACAGGAAACAAAGCAGATTATTTATGGTGCCTCGTTCATGTTAAACCATTTCTTGCTTGTACTTCACAAGCTTCCAGAAACTGGTAAAATGTCACTTTTAGGATTAACTCCATCCTGCCCCAGGCGCACAGAGTGCACTGAAAAATTTCAGTCTTTGGCCATATTACTGCATTTCCTATGCACAACTTCCATGTACTGAACATGAACTATGGGTCAGAAACTGAACTAAGGGTTTTCACGCACTATCTCATTGACTGTCCCCACTAATTTGGAATGTGGTTACCATTGTTATCTGTTTTACAGATGAGTAAAGTGAGGCTACAGGAGTCAAAGTAATTTGCCAAGATTACTCTGCAGGGAGTGGTGAGCCTCCATGGGGTCAAGACCACCCATATGGTATATCAGTCACCACCAGACACTGCTTCACATGTAAGTACCAGGACACCCCCCAACCACGTGCCCAAGCAAAGCTTAGCAACAGGAAGGAAGACATGTTTGCATCTGGGAGCTAAAGCACACAGTCAGTTGATAGTGGATCAGATTAGCAAATTGCAAGGTGGCTCTAAAGAGATGTCCAGACTCGCAGCAGTAAGGAAGATTCATTTCACAAAACAAATTGGAGCCAGGTGTGGTGGTATGCACCTGCAATCCCACCACTTGCGAGGCCAACGCAGGAGGATCATAAATTCATGTATAGCCTGGGCTACATAGTGAGTTCAAGGGTGGCCTAGGCTATATAGGGAGATCCTCTTAGGGGAGGAGGGATTGCGCACATGCGCGCATACACACACGCACAGACACACACACACACACACACAGAGTGCCCATATAAAGGCTTGACTCTAAGTGGAAGCCCTCACAAAGGAATTTAAAGGATGTGTAACCAAGCCACTTAGGGGAGAAGTGAGGACTCCAGGATCTCTGCATAGCTGGCATTTCTCTGTGAGGCTACTCATTCATTAAGCTACTATTTATGGAGGTCCTACTAAGCATCGGCCCCTATATAGGGCACTGCCTGGCACTCCTGCAGCTGACACCCCAGTTAGGGAGATGGAGGCAGATTGATTTTGTGTGTCAGGGCCTGGACCCCTGCCAAGAGTCCTAATGATGTCTTCAAGCGGTTATTTGTCTTTGCAAAATGTGTCCGTATTGAATATTTCAATGGCCATCGGTTAAGTCCTTCGTCCCCACCTTTATTTCCTCTCTGTATTTAAAATAAAGATTCAATTTTGTGCTTACTTAATTTGTTCCCTTGGAAGCCTCCCCTGGGACAATGATGGAAACACATTTGGCTTATTTGGGAGGCACAGGGACACTGGCAGGCAGGTGGGGACAGGAGAAGGGCAAAGCAGACAGGCAAATGGGGCTTAATCCCATGGGGCCTAGGGGGGCAATGGCATTTTCAAATATAGGTTTTATTATTATTTAGCTACAGCAAGGCCAACAGATCCAGAGATGATTGCTGTTGAAAAGTTAACTTGGTGCTCAGTTTCCAAGAAGAGGGGGCATGCGTGTCACATAGGGGAAGCATGGGATCCAAAATGGGCAAAAAGAGCTGGAGGAAAGCATGGGCCAGAGCCTTCCCATGCTCTCCAGAAGGACCAGGTGAGCAGGCTTAGAGTTGGCTTGTGGGAATAATCCAGCAGGCTCTGGGCACCAGGACTATCCCTCATCATGTACTACTGGGCAATGACCCAGTGTCTGAGCTCAGCAAAAGCAGATGGGATAGGGGTCCTGAACAGCTGGCTTGCAATTGACATACCCGCTAGGAAAGGGGTTTACCTGGGATTAGCATCTAGTCCTCGGAGGAACAGGCCCTGCGCTGTCACCAAGGCCCAGATGTGAGAGCAGCAGAAACACAGACAACAGCAGACACATTAATACCCAAGGCAGAACCCGTGCCTCAGAGTGACCCCAGCCAAGGGGTGAGCGCCAGCTGAGCACTGGGGGTGGAATTGTTCTCAGCTCTCTTGGTGGGCAAGAGGCTGGAGCTGGCGGCAGATTCCAACGAAGTATCTAAACACACAGAAGTGCCCAAGCCTGTGCAATACAGGTGCGTGCCGACGGCTCTGCTCTCTGGACTTAGTTTTACATGCATACTTGTCTATTCTGTTTTATAAAGGATGACTCCAAAATCGTTTCTAATGCCACCAAACTGATCTACTCCTACAGGAAGACAATCTATACCTGATTGCTATGAGCTGCCTTATACGACCCCAAAATTCATATAGTGAAGTTTTTAACCTTCAGGATCTCAGAATAAGAATGTATTTGGAGATAGGTTCTTTAAAGAGGTCATTAAGGTTGAATGAGGTCCTTAAAGTGGGCCCTAATCCAATCCAACTGTGTTCTTATAAGATGAGGACATTAGCACAGACATAGAGAGGCAACTGTGTGAGGACACAAGAAAAAGACAGCCATCCTCAAGCCAAAGAGAGAGGCCTCAGAAGAAACCAGTCCAGCTGACACTAGTATCTTGGACTTCCAGCCTCAGTGGCCTTGTCCCAGCAGCTCTAGCAGACTGATACATTGATGATGATCTGCTGGGCTGGCCCCCTCTTCCAGTGGTGTCCAAGGACTTCCTGTGGCTGGATCCAGCCTCTCCTGTATCCCTGGGGCCACTAATGTCCTCCAGAGCAGAGTGCCAGGTTGATGGGGGCTGTGGCACTCTGGAGGGTTCTGTCCCTTCTAAAGGGAGCTGTCACCCTGGACTCTGGCTTGCTTTTCCTAGATCTTCTGGTTTCCTAAGAGAAGCCAGAAATCTGCATTCTGTGTGAAAATTCTCTATTTTTAAAAGTTGGTAATGAATTCAAACTTAAAAAAAAAAACAGAATCAGAAAAAAAAATACTGTTCGGGTCAAACAAATCATTTCTGCAGGTGGGATTAGAGTAAAAACTTGCAGTTTGTAACTTGTAGCTTACATCTCTCTTATAGACAGCTGCAAAGGTCTGTCTGCTGGGCATTTATATTCCTTTTGGTCAGTAAATCATGCAGCATGGACTTGGGAGCCAGATCTACCTGGGTCAAAAATCCCAGCTCTGCCATCTACCAGCTGTGGGAGCTAAAGTAGGTCACTTTGCTTCTTGTGCCTCGGTTTCCTCATCTGGAGGGTCAAATGAGTTCAGGGACAGAAGCATGGGCTACAGTGGGCTGTGTGTGCAGGGTGTGCTGGCACTCAATACCTCCTCACGAGGCCCTCTTCCATCCTGTTGGCTGGTGGCCTCCCAGCAACACTGCGACTGTCAGGACCTCTGAGCGCCTGTCTCTGTGATAAATGAACCCTGAAGTAAATATCTAGCATGACCTTGGCCAGCCGCTGTCTGCTCCTGGGGTTGGCCTGACCTTGACCCGTGCTCCGCTCTGATGTCTGCCTGTTGAAAGACATTGCTGTTGGTTTGGCTTTCAAGTTTCCACAATGCTAAGAGGTAAAATTCCTTCACTGGGAAGGTCAAAGCCTTGTCTATCAGGGTCATGTCCCCTGCCTAGGCAACAGGCTGTAGAGAAGATTGGCTCCACAGGTGTCCCCAGGTCTGTCTCAGGCTCACCACACCACACCACACCACACCACACCACACCACACATTCTTGTTTTCAATTCCCATCCAGCCAAGGAAGGATGGAGGACACTGCCAGATATGGACCCCAGGTAATAAAACACAAACCAAGCTAATTCCCTCTACCTGGGTTCCATTACCCAAATGGCAGGCAAGGATGGGAGGAGACTGCACTTCCTTTTTTCTTTTCTTTCCTTTCCTTTCCTCTCTCTCTTCCTTCCTTCTTTCCTTTTCCCTCCTTTCCTTCCTTCCTTCCTTTTTTGCAGTACTGGTTGGAGCTGAACCCCAGGTCCTCATACATTTTGCAAGTACTCTACCATTGGGCTGTATTGCCCAGCCCATTTTTTATTTGAGACAGTGTCTCACTAAGTAATGCAGGCTGCTGCTGGCCTTGAACTCACGATCTTCCTTGCCTCTGCCTCCTGAGTCACTGGGATGACAGGCATGTGCCACTGTGGCTGACTTGCATCTCCTCTTTTGGACTTTGCATAAAGTGAAACCCATTGATCCCTGGGTCATTCTATAAACACAGGCAACAGCACAGCTTGATGACCCTGTGTCTGCACAGATCTGGGGGTGTGACCATCAGACTCCTGTGAGCTCTTCACCTGTAGCAGCAGACAGCACAGCCAGGCTTGGGAGCCAAAGGGCTCAGTCCTAGCTTGGGTATTCCCTTATCCTGTGAGGACTTTAAGCAACATCTCTGTAACTCTTTAATCCTAGATTTTCTTTTCTGTGAAATGGGCAACCACTAATGGACTACTTCACTGAGAAGGCAGAAGGAATAAAGAGAGAATGCAAGAGGCTTATTACAAGGCTCACTTTGTTGCTAGAACCTGTAACCCTCCCTAAGCTAAGCACTTTGCATGGATTAACTAATTTAATCCTCCCAGCATCTTAAGCCTTTGTACCATCAATCCTCTCATTTTACAACTGAGAAAATGAAGGCACAGACAGGTAGTGAAGAACACACAGCAAAGAGGTGAAAGAGCCAGGGTTTGCTCTCTGGGGTCTGGTCTCAGTATATGTACTCTTGACTATAAAGGTAAGGTATTATAGGTTATTTTTTGGGTGGGCAGTACTCGCAGGTTGAATTCAGGACCTTGCCCATTCTAGGAAGGTCCTCCACCTCTAAGGTCTACCTCCAACTCCTTTTCTTTCTTTCTTTCCTTCCTTCTTTCCTTCCTTCCTTCCTTCCTTCCTTCCTTGGGAGTTGAACCAAGGACCTTGCACATACTATCTTGTAAGTGCTCTACCAGTGGACTGCACCCCAAGACCATTTTTAATTTTTTTCTTTTTATCTTGAGACAAGGTCTTACTAAGTTACACAGGCTGCCTCTGGCCCTTAACTTACAGTCCTCCTGTCTCAGCCTCATGAGTTGCTCGGATTAGAGGCATGCACCACTGCACCAGGCTATATTTTTTATTTTGAGGAAGACTTTCACTAAATTGCACAGGCTTCCTCTGGCCTTGAACTCATAATCCTCCTGCCTCAGCCTCCTGAGCTGCTGGGACTATAGGTATAAGCCATTGTGCCTGACTTGTTTAGCAGATCTTAAAAATAAAAAATATGACTGGGAGAAGTATCTCTTAAAAAAAAATTGAGCACCAGATGTTGGGGGTGGACAAAACAAACATGCAGAACCCAGCCTGGGGAGCCAGGACAGATCTTTGGAGGCAAGCAAGGGCCACACTGAGAAGAGAACATGGGAACTCTAGCTAGCACTCTGCTCACTCTTGTGGGCATCGCAATCCTGGGGCACCAGGTGTAGGGGACAGGTTAAACCCTACAGTTCAGCTGCACAGGATGGAGACTGCACAAGTGCGCCCCTCCCAGCAAACTTGTGGGGACTGCTGCCGCTGGCAGTAGGGGCCCAGGTAAAGGCCAAGAAGGACCAGAAACAGGAAGGATGGTGGGTGAGGCACAGGTAGAGCCCCAAGCCCAGCAGCACCCATTCATAAGCACTCCCACCCTCTCTGTATGGTAGAGGAGAAAAACTAGGGGCTTAAGTCAACACAAAACTTCCAAGTGGCAGAAGCAGGATGCAAAAGCAGGTTAGGGACTAGCGTGGTGGTCGTTGTCTTCTGAGCCAGCAGCAGAGCTGCTGCCTGATGGCAAATGCACACAGGCAGCCACTTTGTGCTCTCTAGACGCTGAGTGCTCGCACAGAGGTCTCCTGGGGCTACGGAAGACAGCAGCTGCAGCTCATCATCCCTGGGACCCCGTGGGAGAAACTGCCTCACAGGCGACTTCCCAGAGCCTAAGAGAAGCAAAGCCCAAGGGGAGCACAGCCAGGTTCGCCCACCGCGCCCCTGCTGCTGGCTGCCTCTCACTCCTCAGTGTCCACAGGAGCAGCAGGCCCTGCTCCCTTGGGTTCCTGCAGGTGAGTGACAGAAGATGGGGGGAGACCCTCCCACATTTTTTGTCTTCTCTAGTTTGTAAGGTTCCATGGAAGAGCCCAGAAATGTTTGGGCTCTTTCTCTAGAATTGTTTGGTAAGTTTCATCTGATGTCTTCAGAGTAGAACAGATCCCAGAGCAGTACTCCAGGAGGAAGTGACATTTGGAGGGGCATCCTGCCCTTGGATCCTTCCTGCCCTTTGATTCTAAGTTTCCCAGGAGGGGCCTGGTGCTATTAAAACCATTACAATTCAAAATATTCAGAAGTGAAACAAAACAAGCAATTCTTTACAGCACAATCAGATCCAAATGGGTGGTCTGGGGAATTCCCAGATCTCCCCCCAACACCCCAGTACTGGGGGTTGAACCCAGGGCCTTCTGCTTGCGTGCTTTGCAAGTGCTGTGCCACTTAGCTGCACCCTCAGCCCAGTTTTTTTTTACTTTTTGAGACAGGGTCTCTCTAAATTATGCAAACTGCTTCTGGTCTCCAACTTGCAATCCTGACTATGCCTCCTGAGTTGCTGGGATTACAGGCGTGAGCCCCAGGGCCCAGCTTGAATATCAATAAAATAGTTACTGTTTTCAAGCACTCCCTAGATGCTGTGCTGAATATTTTTTTCTTCAATGTTTTGCTTAAACTTTATGACAGTCCATGGGGCGGATGCTATGTTCTCCTCATTTTGAGTCTCCAGGATCAAGTAATGTAGCCACAGAGCTCATCAGGGAAAGGCTGGGCTTTGAACACATAGGGCCAACACCAGCATCCTTCCTTTAGTTTCCTCAAGCTGCAGAATCTTTCAGAGTTACTATCCTTCTATACATTATGCCTGTTCTTCCTTCTCCTATAGAGCTACAAGAGTGAGCACCAAATCAAACTTGGTTTGAATACAGTGTCCTTGGACACAAAGTAGCTGGGAGACAGCCTCGAGTTCATCTTTTTGCTTAAGCCAAGAGAAGGGGTGTGATCTGATGGTATTATCAGTCATGTCATATGTTTGTGAAAACTAGACAGTGAATAAAGGAGACAGGAGAAGAACTGTTGCTTTTGTATTATGGTGCTGGAGACAAATATTAAATATTCTATGGTCTACCAAAAGAAACCTGAGATCTGTCTAGAAGAGGTGGAACCAGAGTGTTCCTTGGAAGCAAGGATGGCTAGACTGTATCTTATGTATTTTGGATTTACAGGCAGGAGGGACCAATCCCCTAGAGAAAGATCATGTTTGGGAGAGTGGTGGGTCAATGAAAAAAGGAAGACCCTCAACTGGATGGATGGACAGTGTCTGCAACCATGGGCTTAAATATAAAAAAGATCAGGTGCATGGCACAGTGTTGGGGAGTATTTTGTTGTACATGGGGTCACTATGAGTCAGACCGGACTCAATGGTACCTAACAACAACATAACTGAAGGTTCCATGGATACATGAGCATCAGGTCAGTTTGATGGTGGAGCTCAAATCTGTATTCTTCTTCTCTGATGTTTCTCCTTCCAGAGCATTGGCTTCATTCTACGTGAGATTTCCCCCTTGTGGTGGCAATATTGCTGCTACAGCTCCTGCCCCATATCATCCCAGATTCCTCTCCATCAGGAAAGTGCCTCTGTTTTAGCAGTCCCAAGTGGAAATCAGGCTATGTTTCAATATCTCTAAAAGGGTCACTGCCCAGCCATGAACTGATCCTTGGGATTAGAGGATCCCAAAGAACTGACCAGTTTGGACCACATTATGAGGTATATATCTGAGCGGGAGACAGAACCACCTCCAAAGCACATTTTCTGACAGGGGGAATCATCAGAATCTGAACAGATTCCAGATATGCTTGACAAAAGGGCAACTTCAACATGCCTCAATTTCTACTTCTGTAAAATGCAGTAATCATCGTGTTAATCTGCTTGGGTTGCCATGACAAAATGTACTGCATTATAATCTGGGCAATGTAAACAATAGCAAATCATTTTCTCAGAGTTTTAGGGGCTGGAAGGCCAGTGTCAGGGTGTCAGCAAAGTTGGTTCTGAGGAGGGGTCTCGTCCTGGCTTGCAGGTGGCTGCCTCCTCACTGCCTCCACACATGGCCTTTCCTTGGAGTGGACCAAGAAGGAGATAGAAAGAGAGAGAGAAAGGGGTGGGGGGAGGGAGAGAGAGAAGAGCAAAAGAGTGAGAAAAGAGAGGGAGAGAGAATACTAGTCTCTTACACTTCTTATAGGGGCACTAATCCCAACACAAGGGCCCCACCCTCATAGTCTATTCTATTCCTAATTGTCTCCCAAATGCATCCTCTTCAAATAGCATCAAGCTGGGGATGAGGACTTCAGTATTTGAATTTTGTGGGAACACAAGTCAGTCAATAGCACGTTGTTGTTGTTGTTTGTTGCCCTTAAGTCAGTATCTGACTCATAGCAACCCTACGTACAATGGGCGAAACACTATTATCAGTGCTTCTCTGCTATTCATAGGGTTTTCAATGGCAGATTGATTTTTAGGAGTGGGTTGTCAGGGTCCTTCTCCCAAGCCGACAGTATCTGGAGTTCCCAGGGTGTCTCCCATCCAAGTACTAACCAGGCCAGACCCTGCTTAGCTTCCAAGATCTCATGGGATCCAATGTCACAGGGCATTTGGCCCTCAGCCGGTATCAGTTAGTAAACAGCAGCTTAGTGACTATGTTTCTGTTTTTGCTGTCCTTTTCTGATGGAAGTACACTAAAATGCACCCATTTTCAGTGTAGGGTTTGATAGCTTCTGGTAATTGTATAATTGGTATAATCACCACTAAAATCAAGACCCAGAGAAGCTTGGGCACCCTGAAGTTCCCCCAGGTCCCCCTGTGGTGGAGCCCCTCCTGGACCCCCAGCCCCAGGCAGCCACTAACATTTCTGTCACCATGGTTTTGCTCTTTTAAGAATCTTGCACAAGCCAGGCGCGGTGGCACATGCCTGTAATCCCAGTGGTTTGGGAGGTGGAGGAAGGAGGATCACAAGTTCGAGACCAGAGGCAGTCTGCATAACTTAGCGAGACCCTGTCTCAAAAAGTAAAAAAAAAAAAAAAAAAAAAAAAAAAAAGTGGGCTGGAGGCACAGCTCAGTGGTCCAGCACTTGCAAAGCATACAGGTACAAGGCCCTGAGTTCAACC
>VMDO01001917.1:0-36283 GCA_007922755.1 Pedetes capensis | reverse complement strand
AACGACAGGGCTGTTTCTGATTTGGGGTTGCTGTGACCAATCCAGTGTCATACTTTGTGTGAATATTTTTTCTAGACTATAAGCTTTTTACAGGATCTTCTTTCTCTGACTTACCTCACAGCATTCAGCACATATTTAACAATTATTTATCCCACCAACTCGTGCTACAATATGGGTGATCCTTGAAAATATTGTGCTAAGTGAAAGAAGCCTATCATAAAAAAAACCCACACATAGAGCATGACCCCACGTATAAATGAGATGTCCAGACAGGCAAATCTAGAAGGGCTGAAAGGAGATCAGTGGCTGCCCAGGCTGGGGACTTGGGAGGAAAGGGAGAATGACCGCTGTGGGGATGAGTTAATTTTCACAGTGATGAAATGTTTTAAAATTGATTTTGATGGATGATAGTTTCACAACTCCGTGAGTACACTAAAAACCACTGAATTGTGCACTTTAAATGGGTGTGTTGTAGGCTATGTGAATTATAGTTCAATAAAGCTGTTAAAATTATTTGTTAAATGAATTAATGATATAATAATTGGATGATTCTGTGTATGAATGAATATTCTTGTTTCCAGGCTATTAAATCACTCTGACACCCTTTGGAACTTATTTTTAATTCAATTTAATTCAGCATACTTATTGGATATCTATTAAATTCCAGATATGGTGCTTGGGACTAGGGGTTCTAAGACATAGGAGATAAGAGCTCCTTCCTCTCAGAAACACACTTGAGAGAAGGAAACACACTATAATTGTAGCTACAACAGCTAATATATGTATCACAAAGTGACATGCGCACTATAAATTATCTCTATTTTAATCAAAAATATGTATCTGTATGTATATATATATCTTTTTCACTCCTGAGGAAGATACTAGCATGATCTTTACTCTTTAGAGGGGAACACTGATACACAGAGAAGGTCAGTAACATGCCTTAATTCACACAGCCAGAAAATAGTATCCTGGGGCAAGAAGTTCAGAAAGTCTGGCTCCAAAGCAGAAACACGAAACTGCTTGCCATGGACTGAAATATGTCCCTCTCAAATTCCTATGTTGAAGCCTTTGCCCTCCATGGTACTGTGATTGGAGAATGGGCCTTTAAGGAGATAATTAGATTAAATGTGGCTGTAATGGTAGCACTTGTGTCCTTATTGAAAATGAAGAGACACCAAAGGGCACATGCACTGAGAAAAGGTCCTGTACAGCCCATAAAGAAATATTACTCAGAAGTAACATGAACTATTGATGTACACAACACGGATGAATCTTAGCATCAAATAATCTCAAACAATCATGCTTACCAAAAGAGCCTAAGTAAACTAGTATCTACTGTATGGTTCTACTTCACAGAAAATTCTAGAAAAGGCAAATACGTAAGGACAGAAAACAAGTTAGTGGTTGTCAGGAGCCAGCAGGGATTGAAAGTGGTGTGAGGGGAGGGAATTGTTGGGGGTGATGGAATGTTTATACATCTGGCATTTAGTCACAGTCGCATGTGTGTTACCCACTTATCCAAACTGCACACTGAGCAAGGGTGCATTTTATTATACAAAATTTGTGCCTGTAGTTGGGTGCACTCACCTGTAATATGACACCTGTAATCCCACACACACCTGTAATCCCAATGACTCAGGAGGCTGATGCAGGATGATCACAAATTTGAGGCCAGAGGCAGCCTGCATAACTTAGCAAGACCCTGTCTCAAGATAAAAAATAAAAAATGGGCTGGAGATGCAGCAAGGCCCTGGGTTCAACCCTCAAGTACCTTTAAGGAAAATAAAGGAAAAAGAAAAAGAAAGAAGGAAAGAAGGAAAGAGAGAAAGAAAGAAGGAAGAAAAACAGAAAGAAAAAACTAGTTGCATAAATTTGGACAAGTTATTACTCTTGGCTGGGCTTTAAAATGTAGTAGTAGTTGGTATATCATGCAGATTAAAGGGAGAATATGTGCAAACCCTTAACATAATGCCTGAGACATGGATGTCACACTGCCACTAGTTTGTATCCTTGTTGGTTTTCATTAAGTTATAAATGACCATATGAAAGTATTCATTTATTAATTCATTCATTCACTCACATAACAAAGACATATTAAGCACTTATTAAGTTCTTGGCTTTGTTAAAAAGCACTTGAAATACACCAGCAAACAAATGAGACATAAATGGTTACTGTTTTGGTGATTCCACAATACTAGGGGAAGGCAAACAATAAATAATACTTCCTATTGTTGTTAAGTGCTGTTGAGTTGGTGTCCGACTCATAGTGACCTTATGAACAACAGACCAAACACTATTGTCAGTATTTCTCTGATATTCATAGGGTTTTCAATGGCTGATTGTTTTTTGAGAGTGGTTTTCTGGGTCCTTCTCTCAAGCCTACAGCACCTGGAGTTCCCAGGCGGTCTCCCATCTAAGTACTAACCAGGCCCAACCCTGCTTAGCTTCTGAGATCTGACAGGGATGGAAGCCACAGTGGTATGGCTGCAGGCAATAAGCAAGTAGATGATGTAATATGTTTTAAGATACTAAGTGCTTTGGGAAATAAAAAGAAATAGAGTAGGGTGACAGAAAGATTTTGGGGCCCATGCAGGATGTGGTCTTTAGCAGGGTAGCCATGGGAGGCTCCACTGAGTTATGCCATTTAAGCAAGAACCTGAAGGAGGTGTTCAACACAGTCATGAGAGAGGGAAGGGAAGCAAGCAGGGAGGGCCAAGAAAAAAGATTGTAATGTCCCACCTACTGAAAGCTGAGCATGAATTCTGCAGGGGCAGGGCACACTTTTTCCACAAAATCAGTCTGAATGACTTCATCGGTGCATAAACTGAGAAAATAATGACTGAAGAATGTTCACAAGTCACAGGAGGACATATTGGCATGTTGGATCCAAAACACCTTGATTCAGAAGTCACCTCCACCACCTCCTAGCCACAAGACCTCAGGGAAGTCACTCCACCTCTCGGAGCCTCAGTTCTTCACCTTAGAATGCCAGGAGAGTATGAAAGGGGACAGCACGGTGGGGTTCTAGCACAATCCTTGGTGCACCAAATGTTGCCTCTTTTACCTGAGACCCCATTTAGATCTGTGAGGCCACCCAGCATACATGTGTGTTAGTCAGCTTTCTGTGACTGTAACAAATACCTGAGATAACCTACAGAGAGAAAACATTAATTTGGTTCACATTTTTGGACGTTTCAGTCCCTGGTCAGCTGGCACCAGTGCTTTTGGGCGTGTGACAGCACACTGTGGTAGGAAACAAAACCATTCACCTCATGGATGGGACTTGAAAAATGACGAAGGGAAAGGGGCTGGAGTCCCACTGTCCCCTCCAAAGTCATGTGTCCGGTGATCTAAACACCTCCCACTGGCCCCACCTTGTAGTTTCCATCATCTCCCAGTGGCACTGAGCTGGAGACTCAGGCTTAAACACGTGGGCCTTTGAGAGACACTTAACGTCCAAACTACAGCTGCATGTCACTGTCCTTCTGACTACCAAAAGCTCCAGAACAATTACAGGGCCCTTCTCTGCAGTCCTAACATTGTCTCTTTGACTCTCCAATTAGCATGTGCAATTTCAACACTTCTCCAAACAGTTGATTTTAAATTCATATCCAGTAATTTATAGGAATGGATGTGGGGTCCATCATCCCCCGCCTTAAAGCACTTTACAGAGCTGGCTCGGCTCTGACACTTGACACACTTGATGAGCAATCCGCCTGCTAGCGGAGTGGTTCCACTTTTGTCAGAGCTGGGCCTCCTGGGGAGACCCAGGAGAAAAGAAAGCTTTCTAAAACATTTTAATTGTAAGTGGAGTTCATTAGTTTAGATCCCATTACAATAAATTATCATCGCTGCTTTAAATCTTAACAAAATGGACACAGCGATGATTAGAGTCCCCTATGTTTAGAGAAAGACCCTGTAATAAAGCCACACTTGATGATAACAGCAGATTGGTCCTCAACCAAACCAGTTATTTTCCCCAAGAGGTATAGCCTCGGTTTGAAGGTAAAAACAGGAGCCTGGATCTCTTAATTTCCTGGGAAGAATATTAACATTGACGTCTACAGGCAAATTTAATTATGGCAGTTGCCTGCTTAAAACCCTCCACAGCTTTACATCACACTTAGGAGCAAGCTCTGTCAAAGAAGAACATTGAGAAGAGAAAAACCTGACTCTTGAACTAATAGGGAATAAACACGTGTCAAACGTTTATTGACGTCGTTAATGAGAGAACCAGGCGCGTGGTACAGGCGGCTCAAATCATGGGATCATGGGGGTTTCTCTTGTCCCTCAGGAAGCATGTGCTAAAATAAGCTTTCACTTATTTTTTGGTTTTTTAAAGTTAGAAACAAAACTGACTAGTGTTTTTCAGAGTGATAAAGCCATAAACTTCAGGGAGAGTCTCCCACACCACACTTTCTACAGTATAGCAACCTACAAACTTACACTCCACGTCATAGAGATCAAATCAAGGCACGATCCCCACAGAGGATTGAGCCTGGCAAATAATGCCCTAACACAACACTGGCAGAACCTACATCTGCTCTTCCCATGGTATTTCTGAGCTTCAGATAGTTTACCTCTTTCCCAGTATCAGGAGGCTAAACTTGGGGCCTCGTGCATGTTAAGCAAGTGCTCTACCACCGAGCCACACTCCTCAGGCCCTTTTTAATTTTTTCGTTTTGACCAAGGGTCTCCCTAAGTTGCACAAGCTGCCCCTGGCCTTGAACTCCCTATCCTCCTGATTCTGGCTCCTGAGTTTCTGGGATGACAGGTGTGCACCACTGTGCCTGGCTGGACAGTGTTTCTTGACAGTGCTCAGTCTTCAATGTGGCTGACAAAATCCAGCCTACCTCCTTGCTCCCGCCCCCAATCCCACCTGGTAACTCTGCCCTCCTGTGACAAGTGACAAGTTCCTTCTCACTTCTGGAATCACAACCTTCCCCAGGCCCCTCTTCTCACTCTTCTTAAGATCTCAGCCGAGGTCGCTTCCCCCAGGGAGTGTTCCTAAACCCCCCTATACTAGGTCAGATCTCCTGGTAAACATCCTAAGGCAGCTGTGCAGAGCTTCCTCTTGGCACATATTCCAACTTTTTCATTGTCAGGAGCTGTTTGAAGTCAGGCTCCCTGACTAGAGCATAAGCTCCCAGAGAATTGACGGGTCAAATTTACTCACCACTAGACCCTGGGGGCCAAACACTGAGCCTGACAGAGCAAGGAGGAGAGGAAGGGAGGGCTGAGGCTTTGTGGGCGTCATGGGCCAGAGGCTCCACAGAACACAGTCTCTGCACTTTGGGCTCTCGCTGTACCCAGTGCTGGCCCAGAACCTGGCTGAGTCCTCTTGTGGCCACTGGTCACTCAGACACCAAACCAGGGAGGTGCATACCCAGGGCTGGGGGCTACATGCACGCCTCACCCACATTTTGCTTGGTTTTGGGGAAAGCTCTTAAACAGCCTCAAGTTCATCATCAACATTCACATTTTAACAATCTAGAAATTCCAGTTCCTCTTGGAAATTCATCAGGCCCAAGAGGAGACACAGCTGGAGCTGAGGGGCAGCGCTCTCTAAGTTCTCCTGACTGAAGGGATTGCAGCTGCCATCCATCCTACCTTCATATCCTTCCCCACAGCCTGCTTCACACTCATCTTCCTGGTCCTTCAAGAAGCATTTGAGTTTTTGATCTCTTCATTCAACTCTCCAAGAATCAAGTGGGCACTAGAAGGAAACATAATAGGGCTTTACTTTGGTTCACTATCAGGGGGTAAAAGGTATGAGCAAACCAATGGAGATGGGGATTAAAAATAGCTCCCACTTTCAGCCATGATGTGGGATGGACCTCTCAGGACATTGGAAGAACATTATCTTTATGGACCCCACACCCTAATTGAGATTAATGACTGCGTGAATCCTCAAGTTACCATCGAAGGCAGACTGTCTCAGGGCATTCACCTATAGGCCCATTCTTTTGAAATATACCAAACAAGTCCATTAAGACATTTTATAAAACAACAACCCCAGGCTCCTCAAGCCCTAAACCAGTAGTCCTCAATCTTTGGGTACGAGGGACTGGTTTCATGGCAGATAGTCTATCCCCAGATGGAGTTTTGGGATATGAACTGATGGGGAGTGGCTATAAATAAAGATGAAGCTTCACTTGTTTCCTTACCTGTGCAGTGCAGTTCCTAACAGGCCACAGACTGGTAATGGTCCATGGCCCAGGAGTTGGGGACCCCTGCCATAAACCTCAAAAGATTACTAAACAACAAGAGGCTTTCCCCGAAGTCTTTCTGAGAAAGGCGGAGCTTAAGTTTGTGCCCAAGGCTCACCTCACACTGGATAGGCCCCTGTTTTACTCTGGTTTCAACAAAACAAGAGGGAGGACAGAGATTGATGTACCTCTCCCACCACACACACCATCTCAGGACATCCACCACATCTGTCAAGGTGCTTTTTCTTCTAAAAAGCTTGCTTAGGTTTTCTTCTGCTGCCTCTCTCTCTCTCTCTCTCTCTCTCTCTCTCCCTCTCTCTCTCTCTCTCCTTCACCTGGGGAACATTCTAATCTTAGGTTGTTCGATCCAAAGAACTGAGGTTACCACAGGTTTTTTTCCAGGTTTATCCAAGCTTCTTCAGGTGCCTCAGTTTTCCCCAGTAATTATTCCTTAAGGGTAAACTATCATTTTACAATAAACCTTATCTATATTCTGTGCTATATTCTCTACAACTCGTCTGAATGCTTTCAAGTAGAGGCCACATGGATGGAGATATTCCTGCTAGCTTCCCGGTAACACCAGTTCCCTAACCCATTCCCTGGTAACACCCCAAAACACTCCCTGCCCACCTATACTGCTGAGATTTAATAATGTTCCCTCTATTTTCAGAACTCACCAGGAGAGTCTCCACACATTGTGAGACCTAATCCTCTCAGAAATCTTACTTAATCACTGCTGAATGAATTATCCATTGCATTCCTTAGCTCTCCTTCCATAGAGGACCTCTCAAGCCTGTCTTCTTAGCTTTAGTGGAAGAAAACATGTTTTTCTCCATCTTACCCTATTAGCCAATGAGAACTCTGAATTTCATGTTTCTTTTTGCTTTGGCTACCAGGAGTCTCCAAGCTAAATTCTGAGCTTGCTTCTAGACATATTCTTTAGTCTCTGGTTTTCTGGCAATTTGGACTCTTTGTTTACTCTGTCCTGTACCCTCAGCCACCTTATTGAGAAGTACCCCTTCCTGCCTAGGGCCCCATCTTTACTCAGGGGCAACCAGAATGTCAAATGTGACCATGGCCACAGCTGGGCATAGCTGATTGGTCCAAGAATGGACTCCTAGCTCAATCCAGCCCCTAACTTCTTACTGAGGCCTGTTAGAACCAAGAGATGCATCACCCCTGAGATGCTGGACCACAGAAGTCAAGGACATGAAACTTGCCAGCACTGGCATCCATGTGTCACTGAGTGAACTGGGCCATGGAGAGTTCAGAAAGAACCCCACAGGGGTAGAGAAGTCACCCTGCCAGTTTCAAGCCCAACCCTGCTATGGCTTCCCTGAGAAACCCTGCTGTCTTTTAGTAGTTTTCTCTTTTGTATAAGCTGCCCTGAGTTGTATTTAAAAATTAATTAATTTATTTATTGAGACAGGGTCTTGCTGTGTAGCCCAGGCTGGCCTCAAACTTGAGGCAATCCTCCTGCCTTAGCCTCTCAAGTACTGGGATTACAAACATTCACTACCATGCTCAACTTGGGGTTCCAAATTTTTAACTGGCAAAGGAGACCACGCTATTTACCTGCTTAAAGCCCCTCAAAATATTTAACATAAAAGTGAACATTTTGCCATGTCCAACTAGACCCTTCATGATCTGGTTTCATCTACCCTCTCCAAACTAACCTCTTTCCACTCTCTCCTCCCCCCATTTTGCTCCAGCCACAACAGCATTCTTGCTGTTCTTTGAGTGATACAAGCTTCCAGGCACCTCAGGGCCTTTGCACCTTGCATTCTCTCTGTGGAAAGTTCTCCTCACATGGCTGGTTCTTTCCTGGCTTTATCACTCTGAAACTATTTTATTTGCTTGTTTACTAGGGCTTTGTGTACATTCAACACTCAAACCCGTAAGCTCCACTAGCACTGCTACAAGGTCAGCAATGTGCACAGCATGTGGCTCACAGCATGTGCTCAACAGATAGTGACTGGATGAATAAATGTTCCCTGCATCCTAGAGAGTCCTACTTAATATTTTAGGTGTCGACTCTTTTCTTTACCTGGCTCTTCAGTGCCTTGGTTTTACTGGCCTTTGTCTGTCCTTGCTCATGACTTCTGCAGAGCCTTTCTGGAGTGGGCAGAAAAGAGGGAGAGAGGGAGAGGGAGAGAGGGAGAGAGAGGATGAATTATTTAGCAAAAGGTATGTGCCAGGTGTGTCTCTAAGCACTTTAAAATATTGTTGAATCTCTCAATTGACCATTTGAAGAATATGGCTTTATTGTATGTTACAGATGGGCTAGGATTTAGCTCAATTGGTAGAGTGCTGCTATGCACTCTCTGAGGCCCTAGATTTAATTCCCAGCACTGCAAAAATGGGAGAAGGATCTGGCAGCCCACTCCTGAAAACAATCAGCCATCAAAAACCCTAGAGAAGCACTGACATAGTGCTGGGCATGGCACAGGGTTGGTGAATGTGTCCTTCTGTTGTACGTAGGATTGCTATGAGTTGGACCTGACTCTACAGCACCTGACAACAACAACAAATGTTACAGATGAAGAAACTGAGGCATGAGGAGTACCGTAACTCTTCCCAGGCCACCACCTGACAGAGGGCAGAGCAGCAACTCCGGAGCATGCCTGGGACCTGCCAACCAAGCTTCCTTCTCAGCCAGTGGGAGATGTGTGTGCTTTCACTCGCCAGGCAAGGAGGTAAAGCATCTCTCTCTTTCAGTGGGTTTTGGGGCAGAGTCCAGGACAGTGCACAGCACTGCCTTCACGCCAGCAAAAGCTCAGGGTGAAGCTCGAGAGCTGGGAGCTATGACAGATCTCCAGACGATGCCCCAGGATGATGGAGCGCACATCAATTGAAATCAATTACTCTGCCCCACGCCCAGTGCATCTGCGGGATTTACACCTCATTAGATCACTGGTGCCAAACGAAGCAACAAGGTTCCTCTGTCCCCTCCTTATGGAACTTTGCGTTATAGGCAAAAAAGGATCAAGTGTGACTGGAAAGTCGAATCAGAAACCTCCAGGGAACAATAGCAGTGTGGTCGGAGGAAACAGAAACACCAACAATCACAATTGCGAGTTGGGGGTTTCTGATTTGAGTCAAAGCTTCACACGATTGCCCAACTTCTGCTTCATTTTTAGTGAGGTCGGCGGTTTAGCCTGAGAACAGCAAAACCACACAGGCAGGTGGTCCAAGGAGCGGGCAGTGAGTTCTGAGGTTTGCAAAGTTAGCAATAGTAAGAGTGTTCTGCTCGCTGGGTGGGGCCGGGGGGGGGGCGCTGCCAAGGGTGGCTGGAGGTTCCTAGGAATTTTCACTGGCCACCCCCATCCATGAACGTGAATGAGCTTGTGCCAGAAAAAGGCATGCAAGACCTGCAGCCCCCAGCCTGCCCTGTGCCCCCTCAAGCCTCATGGCTACCTCCCTCCTGTGACAGCCCTCAGGAGGTCCACAGGAGGAAAACAGGAAGGCAAGGAGCCAGGAAACCGGGGTTTCCTTATTGCCTTCCGAAGACAGAGGGCAGGAAGAGAAAGAGGCAGATGATGAAGACAGGCCAAAGGAAGGGGCCATGCAGGGGAGGGCCAGGGCAGAGCCCAGACTTGCTCTGCCTGGGTTTGTTTTTGTTTTTCAAAAACAATCAGGACCCAGCATCATTAGGAAAGAGCCTAAATTCATATGCAGTTGGGGAAAGGTGGGGAAAGGACACCAACAGGCCCTTAAGCCTATTGGATGGAGTAGGGCGGAGTTCTGGGAACAGCATCATGGTGGCCTGGACAGTCCCCTGCTCAGTTCCCCCAGCACACAGCGGTGACCCAGGCAGCTCACACTGACCCTGAGGGCCTCCTTCTGGCCATGAGAAGTCACTGTTGGCTGACAGGCACTGGAATAACTGGGGGGCACAGCTTCACTGTTTGCCAGAGCTCCCCAGAGGCACTGTGCTCCACTTGTGCACAGCACCCCCTGCACGCTGTGCTTCCCTTTCCTGTCTCACGTCACCCTCCCTCCAGTGCTTCCTGGGGCACATCCCCAACAGAAGGGTTATGCTACCATCTTTGGTCCAGGCTCTGCTTCCCCAAACCCAAAACCAAGGCAGGGCCTTTGAGCGATTTAATAGAAGGTAGCACCCAGGGTGGATAGGTTCACTATGGTTTGCATAAGACTTGAGTATTCTGCTCAGAGGCCCATTTCTGGGAAGCTTGGTCCCCAGTGTGGTGATGGGGACAGGTGGTGGGGCCTGTTAAGAGGTGGGGCCTAGAAGGAGGTGATCAGGTCTTCAGAGCAATGAATGCTGTTCTGAAGGGAGCATGTTCCTTCCTTGCTGTCACGGAAAATCCTGCAAACAGGTTATTGGAGGGGAGCACCTCCCCTGAATTTCTCCTGCTTCCTGACACACTGAGCAGTCTCCCCCTCTTGGACATGCTCCTGCCATGATGCCACCTACCATGTTGTGGTATAGCTGAGCCCATACCAGTACTGTGCAATGTGACCACCAGACTGGTGAGCTAAATAAACCTCCTTCCTACATAAAGTGTCCAGGCTCAGGGATTTTGTTATAGCAACACAAGACTAATACAGAGTGCCATGCCGGCAAAGTCCAATATCAGGGCACCCACAGGCACAGGGGATAGGGGCTGGATTTCAGCTCCCACCTGGTGCCTTGGCTGAGCATCTGTGCCCTCCAAAGAGGCCCCCAGGCAGCCATAGACACACTACTACCTCTCTCTTCTTCCATCTGGGGAAGGAATAATCAGAAAGGAGGCAGGAACCTATTTTTGAGGCATACCAGAAATTCCAGCAACAGCTTTCTGATCTACACATTTTCAGGAATGCAGGGAAGGAGCAGGGTGTGGATGTCAACCAAGCAGGGTTTGGAGGGTGACTGCTCTGAGTTCAAATCTGTCTCTACCCCACCTTCTCCATGTGACTCTGGACAGATTGTGTCAGTTTTCCCAGCGTCAGCTGGAAAGCAGACACAGTTGCTAGAGGCACACGCTAGCTCCTGCTGGACAACGCAGGTGTGGTGCCTGGCAACCAGGTGCTCTTCCAGGTCTGGGGTCCAGCCTCCCCATTCCTCCCCCAGTAGCCTGCCAGGCTCACTGGATGGCCTAGGGTGTGAGTCTCTGAGGCTCCTTGATGCTGGTAATGAGGCTGAGGCTGGCCGCACTCAGCTGCTGGATGCTCCTTGCTGTGAAGTGCCAGGATATAAAATGTTAATGGGAAAGGAAGCCAGCCGACTGCGGATGGTGACAAAGCTCACGTCCCATCTGTTCCTCTCCTCCCTGCTCTTCAGGTTGGGCAGGAAAACAACTCCTCAACTACTGGCTGAGTAAACTGATGCGTGAAGGAATAAATAAAACCCCCCAAGAGACTCCCAAGGCAGGTGAGGGCCCAGAGCACTTGCTTCCTCCCTTTCTGGACTCTTCTGCTGTGAGGGGAAAGTATTCAGGGTTGTCACTGATTTCTTAGCAGTTCTGACTGGGCTTTCCACCACCCCAGGTTTTCCTCACCTGAGGGTGCTGATTTGCAAGTGAGTCACATATCCCCTCCCCTAAGCACAAACCCTGCCAGTCTCATGATTTCCTCCAGGGGGAAAGCCAATATGAACTGCAGGAAATAAGACTCCCGGTGCCCTGAGGCCCGATTGTGCCAGCTCCAGACTCCACACTCTTGCCAACTAGTGCGGGCGAGGCTGTTTATCCACTAGGAACATACACAGCCACAATTTTCAGGTCTCACAAGTGGACTGGAGCCCAGGAAAAATAAAAGGTAGGAATTTGAAATATTTAAAGAATAATAGGCAGCTGGGCACAGTGGCGCATGCCCGTAATCCCAGCTACGCAGGAAGCAAAGGCAGGAGGATTATGAGTTCGAGGCCAGAGGCAGCCTGTGTAATTTAGTGAGACTCTGTCTCAAAATAAAAAAAATAAAATAAAGGCTGGGGTTGCAGTTCAGAGGTAGAGCACTTGCCTAGCATGTGTGAGGTCCTGCCCCTGGGTTCAACAAGGAACATTTAATTAAGTGTCTAGCTGGGTGTAGTGGTGCACGCTTGTAATCCCAGTGACTCTGGAGGTAGAGGCAGGAGGATTGAGGTTCCAGGCCAGAGGCAACCTGTGTGATTTAGTGAGATCTTGTCTCAAGAAGAAATATAAAAAATGGGCTGAGGGAGCAGCCCAGTCATAGAGCACTTGCAAAGTATGTGCAAGGCCCTGGGTTCAGCCCCCAAGTGCTGCCAGAAAAAAAAAAAAAAGTCTCTAAAACATTGGGTCCACTTTGTTCATTGTCTATAGTTTTCTTCCTTTTTTTCAGTACTCAGGGGTTGAACCCAGGGACCCACACATGCTAAGCAAGTGCTTTACCAAATGAGCTGGACCCCTGACCACTTTTTTAAAATTTTATTTTGAGACAGTCTGGCTAAATTGCATAGGCTGCCTCTGGCCTTGAACTCACGATCCTCTTGCTTCAGCCTCTTGAATCGCTGGGATTACAGGTGTATATCATGGTGCCTAACTAACGTTTAGTTTTCATACTGTTGTTATTATATCTAAAAACAACTTGTGATTTGGTTACTTCATTTTGCAAGAACTCCTGAGCTTCCATGATGATTGCTGAGAAAGCAGAGCCAAGAGTTAACTAAATGAGTTACTATTCATAGCCAAGTAAGTTCAAAAGCAAAATTCTAAGAATTCTTTTGAAATGTATATTTATACATCCATGTATATGATATGGTGCATTATGATGTTTGATATAACATATGATGTAAGATGAGGCTTCTGAAAGTAAGAGTAACTATGTCCAATGAAGATTTTTAAATGCCCCTTCTGTATGGCAATAGTATCTATTGTATACACCTTTCTCTGAGGAAGTCCTGATTTTTCTTTCCTGGAGATGCTGATTTTAAGGTCAGTCACTGTTCACAAGCTTGAATGAAAATAATTCCTTATTATTCCAATGGAGAAAACTGGCCATTTTGTCTCTTAAAATTAAGAGATGGCATGGCTAGCAACCTGTACACCCTCTTTCAGCCTCTTATGCTATAGATTTGCTACCACACCTATTTGATTCCGGGGAGCTGATTCTAGGGAGCTGATTCCAGGGAGCAGGCTTTTTTTCTGCCAGTACTGGGGTGGGGGTGGGGCATTGAACCCAGGGCCTCACATTTGCTAGGCAAATGCTGTGCCACTGAGCTGTGCCCCCCAGCACCTTTTCAATTTTTTTTTTTTTTTTTTTTTTGAGACAAAATCTCGCTAAGTTGTTCCAACTGCTAACCTCTTTTTCAAGCCTCTGGAATCTTACTATCTTCTCTCTGGGGAGCAGGTGGAATGCAAGCCTCCTCCCTAAATGGCCACCATGTGTGTGCCAGCTACCAGGGCCAACCCCATCTTCCAACCAGCTTCTCAGAGGCTGCCCTCTGTGGGTGAAGCCACCTTTGAAGGCTTTTCTCCGAAGCTACTTCCCAACTAAATGAAGACTTCTCCCAGCTTCTTCAGAGCAACAGGAAGAGAAGGAAGCCATTTGCCCATAGATCAGCAGGGAAGTCCCCTCACAGCAGGCATCCCTTAAAATTCTTTTTCTTTCTTTCTTTTCCTTCCTTCTTTTCTTTTCTTTTCTTTTCTTTCTTTCTTCCTTTCCTTTTCTTACCTTCTTTCTTCCTTTCCCCCTTGTGGTACTGAGGATCAAAACAGAGCCTTGCACATGCTAGGCAAGCACGCTACCACTGAGCAACACCTCCAGTCCAGATTTTTGTTTCACTTCAAGGAGCAAACTGATTTTAAATATGCAGCTTAGAATCCCCACACTTGCCCGATCATCTCCCCAATTAAGGTGACAGGCTCAGGGCAGCTGGGTCTTCATTGTGAAGAAGCCCCATGCAAGCCAGGGTTGGAGGTGCCCTGGGCAGCTTCCAGGCCTGGGGAGATGCCAGCAGTGCCGACCGGGGACAGATGGGTGCTAGGTTTGCCAAGGAATAATTTGCACCTCTGAGAGCCCTGCTGATCCTTGGCATCAATGAAGGATTCTTTTTTGAGCCCGGCCATTGTGTGGAAGGATGGGGGTTCCAGAGTGGAGAGCCCAAGACCAGCTTGACTGGAGGGAGAGAGAAGCAAGACTGGGGTGGGGTCCATAGGACACCCAACTGGCATCCCCAGCATGTCTGGGGCATCTCTCCCAGGCAGGGTAGTGAGAGACAGGTCATTATCAACACACAAGCCAGGTGGCTTGGATCGTGGAGTGCCACTGAGTGAGATGAGAGTGGACTTTTCGCCTCCTTTTTGCAAAGCTTGGCTGCCCAATGCCTTCTGTCTCCTGATCCCAGTCAGCCCTTAGGAAGCCACTGCAAGTCACGTCTTATAGTCACCAGCTCACAGAAGTCACCAACTCACCAGCAGTCAATTCCAGAACTGTATTGCGTGCCCGTGATGTAGAAGACATTGTTCTGATGCAGAGGACACAGCATAAATAACTACAAACCCCAGTTCTCATGGTACCCGCATTCTGTTGGGCAGAGTGACCAGAAACCAGTGTGGTCTAGTCTGTGGGGGTAAACAAAGTAAATGGGACTGAGGTATCACTATGGGTCTGCTGCTGGGCTGGGAACTTTGTCTTCTCATTTGATTCCCTCCTAACCACCTCAAAAGGTGGGATTGCCACCCCTATTTCACAGACAAAGAAACCAAAGCTCACAGATGTTTCATAAGATCTCCAAGGTCACAGAACTAGCACGCAGTTCTTCTCAGTCTATCCCTCATGAAGTCTTTCCATTTTCCTAACTTGCACTATTAGTCTCTCTTTACACTAGAGACAAGCTCATCTGCTAACACCAACATCTAATACCTTTGTGTGCTTGGGCGGGGGATACAGCTTCCTCATCTGTAAATGGGACTGATGGTACCCACCTCCCTCGTTTGTAGTGAGGACTGGAGGAGACATCAGGGTTCTAAAGACTTTGACCAGAACCTGGGGCTAAATGTCCATCCATAAGTGTGAGCTGATGTTGGTAGCAGTATTTTGACACAATCAACTGCATATTAAGAGAAAATGGTCAATTACATCCATCAAACCATCCCTCATAGTTACGAAGTTTGGAGGGTGAAATTTGAGTCTTTAGGGGCAGTCACTCTAAAAGAGTGACAGACCGCAAGAGAGTGAGAAAATAAAAGAGAAAGGAAGGAAGATTTTAAAATACATGCTGGGCCTTACAGAAGAAGTGTGCCAGGGACTACAATAAATATTCAATTGCTTTTCCATTGTAGAATCCAAATTGATTCTTCTGTTTCTTTCTCTTTGTGGAACCATGCTGTCTGCACCCACAAACAAATGTGGCTTTATATGGGCTTCCCATAATCCACTGCTTCTGCCACACCATGTGCTCTGTGCAAAACCACCCTGAGCAATCAGCTTCTCTCTCCTACCATGTCGCTCCACATGGGACACAGTCCCCTCATCCCAGCCAACTCCCATTCATCCTTTCTTCCACAGCTCCCACTGTGGTTCACACTCACAGAGTCCTCACCTCTCCCTGAACTGTGGGTCCACGTGAGTGGGGGTAAGCTTGAGCCCCTGTCCAGTTCCTCTCTTTAACATGATACCATCTGGGCGTTGGGGTGTGGCTTAGTGGCAGATCACTTGTATGGCATGCAGGAAACCTTGAGTTCACCCACAGCACATAGTGGGGGATGGCCAGTCTCCATTGAATAAAAAAGGAAGAAAGAAGAAAGCTCTCTGCACACTGTAAAGGGCCAGGCATGGAAGCAGTTATTGGCATTTAGTTCCAAGAAGGGGCCTATTTTTGATCATCTTCTCTGTTCTATCACCTCAAAGTGAAACGTCAATGTGTGGAGAGGGCCAGGTCTCTGCACTAATAGAAATACAGTGTTACTGGGGTGAAGGAGGCAGGCTTGTGAATTAGGAATCTGCTTAGTGCCAAAGGACACTTTAGTTAACTTGTGGATGGAGGTGTGAGTGGGTCCTCTGATTTCCCTAGTAAAACCTCCCTGTGTGGCAGGTGATTATTTTTACATCTCAGGAAATTCTGAGCATGCCTCTCTCAACTAAAAACATGAATCCTAGCCAGGCATGGTGATACAGGCCTGTAATCCCAGCACTTGGGAGGCTGAAGCAGAAGGACTGCGAGTTCAAGACCATCCTGGATTACACAAGGGGACTCTTGTCTAAAAAAAACTAAACAAAAACAAACCAAACCCCCCACGGATCCTTCCCTCTTCAGCAGCTTCCAGCCCGCTTCCTTCTCCAGTTCGGCTCAGAATTTCATGTGGAGCTGCCTCCTATAATTCTTAAATAAAACAGCCTCCTCGGTCGACTTTAATTAAACATATACTTCAGCCTGGGCGAGTTTGGCATCTGCACCTGCCGCTGGGATCCCCTTTCTCTAGGCACCTGCGCTCGGTGGCGCGGCCCCGCCCGCGCCCGGCCCGCGCGCACGCGCACTCGACCCGCCGCGCCCGGCCCGCGCCCCACCCCGCGGCGCCGGAGGAACAGATGGAGCAATCATCCTCCTCATTCCGCCAGAAGGCCCCCCGCTGCTCTGGGGAGAGTTCTGTGGTTGTAAGACACATAATTAGACACGTCAATGGACAATGCGGCGGATTAGAGGGGGAGGGCTCGCCGAGGGGAACAGGCGTCCCCACTGATCCCGAGCGCGCGGAAACGCGCGGCGCTCGGCCCGGCGCCGGCCCTGAGGGGACCCGGGCGGCGACAGCCAGCTCGGGGCCGGCCGTCCACATGCCCCCTGCTTCCGCAGGTTGGTTTTCCTGGCCCTCTCAAGCAACGGCCGACTTTGCTGTGTGTGTGTGTGTGTGTGTGCGCGCGTGCGTGTGTGTTTTCCCCCCTCTCTCTCCTAAACACCATGTCAGGATGATTTATGTGCAAACGAAGCCATTAGCGTGTACGTGTCACCTGTCAAGTCTCCGCGCTGGGCGTGGCTATGGCCCCTCTGTGCAGTAGGACGGGCAGTGACAATGGCAGCTCATCCAACGACACCCTCTCTCCTACGTGCTAATGATTCAGGAAGCCCGCTGGAGTGGGATTCACCGTCTCCTCTCCCTAGGAGGCAGGGGTGACTGTAAGTGACTCGGGCCACCTCACCAGACTCTACAAGGAACAGCACCTAGTGTTGGGAAAAGGCACGCTGCACAGAGGTGAAGATTCGGGTTTGAGATGCAGGGTGACCTCTGGCAAGTGACTCAACCGCCCAGCGAGCCCCTCTATGCAATGGGCTTGCTCTCCACCCCGCAAGCTCAGGCGGGCAAAGCCCGGTGGAGCCGAGCTCCATGACAACTAGAGGCGCGCTCGGGGTAGCTCAAGATGTGTCAGGATGTTTGGTTCTCTGCGGAGCTGAAGCCGAGATAGAATTAAAAGGGCAGCGTGGAGAGGAAACTGGAGTGGAGGGCCCGGCCTCAACAGCGGGGAGAATGACCAGGGTGAAGGGAAAGAGGAAGAGAAGGAAGACCAGGATGGAGAGCCGCACACTGTGCTGCAGCTGGAGGGCAGCCTGGGAGTGGATGAGATGTCCAGAGTCCGGAACAACCCAGGTCTAGCACCACCCTCTGGCCAGTGGCTGGGAGCCGCCTGGGAAGAGACTGTCCTCCATGTGAACTTCAAGGATCATGAAGTGAACTACCTACTGCACTCCTCCACAGGCGTTTCTCTCTCTCTCCCTCTCTCCCCTCCTCCTCCCTCCCTTCCCCTCTCTCTCCTCTCTGCAGCACTGCACCACTACTGAGCTATACCCCATCCCAGAAGGGTCTCTCTTGGAGGGAGAGGTGAGGGAGAGCTGAGTGAGGCACTCCCATGACTGCCATGGGGTTGGGGAAAAGGTGGTTGACATATATCAGTTAACTCCCCACATCTGTCCTCCATCTCCCATCTTGGCACATTCCCCTGACTCTGCCCCCAGCTCCAGAGTGGCCACATGGCGGAGACATACCCAACCAGCACACTATTTCAGTAGCCACCTGTGAACAAATCCGTGATTGCCGAGACTGATCAAATTGGAATGAATCTCATGGCATTTGCTGGGCAGGCTAGGACACAGATAAACTCTTCTAACAAATGTTAGTAAGGAAGGAGCCAGATACAATGCTGAAGGCCATCATAGGACATGGGAGGTATCCAGTGGGGATGATGCCAATATTGAAGATGGCAGAGCGGAGTGACCACAAGAACCAGGGCTTTTGGTCCCCTGTGGAATAGGTGGGGTAAACTCCTCCTAAAATCCATTCTACCAACAAACTCCTAAGTTGGTGAACTAATAAATCCCTCTTACTGTGTGTGGTTGTTAGGTTTTCTGTTAGTTATCCCTCTTATCCTCTGGAATATATTCTAAGACCCCAGAGGGTGTCTGAAACTGGGGATAGTACTGAATCCTGTATGTACTGTTTTCCTGTATATTTATAGCTATTATAGTTTACTTTATAAATTAGGCACAGTAAGAGATGAACAATGACTAATGAGATAGAACAATTATAATACACTGCAGTAAAAGTTATGTGAGTGCAGCCTCTCTCTCTCTCTCTCCCCGAAAATATCTATTGTACCATACACCTTAGCAATTTTAGCTTTCAGTTTCTTTTCTTTAGTTTTTAAGTCAACAAACTGCATCTTCTCACTTAATCGAAGCATATTACAGCTTCTCTCTGGCATAGCTGAAATGCCACCATCATTATTCTCATACTTTGGGGCCATTATTAAGTAAAATAAGAGTTGCTTGACCACAGCACAGCCAGACCACAACAGCTGGCTGGATAACCAAGGCAGCAGCTAAGTGACTAATGGGCAGGTAGCATATACAGCAGGACAGAGGCATGATTCATGTCCTGGGCAGGACACAGCAGGATGGTGCGAGATTTCATCATGTAATTCAGACCACCACACAACTTAAAACTTTTAAGTTATTTCTGGAATTTTCCAGGTAACATATTTGGACCATGATTGACCATAGGGTAACAAACTATAGAAAGCAGAGGTGTAGATAAGGAGCACTAGTGTACTTACAAGAAAGGCCTCTAAATTTGATCAGTGATAAGGGAAACAGATGCCCTCTGAACTCCTTGATAAGCACTAGGTCAACACTAACGGAGTTGGAAAGGTGGAAGCGTGGCATGGGGATCCATTGGTGGAAACGTGTGTGTGTGTGTGTGCGTGTGTAGCTCAGAGTAACTTAAGGACTCCATGTGTCCACATCTTTTACATGAGGTACTCCTTTTTCTGTTACTTATGTCTTCACCCTCTTGGTATGTTCTCTACTACAAGGGTCCTTCTAACTTCTTTCTCCTCTATGAGTTTAATTTGCAAGACTGACTCCACCTCTACTTTGTGTATTTTCTTTTTTCTTTTTTGGTGGTACTGGGGATTGAACCCAGGGCTTTGTGCTTGCATGCTTTGCAAGTGCTGGACCACTGAGCTGCACCCCCAGCCCATTTTTTTTTTAACTTTTTTTGAGACAGGGTCTCACTAAGTTACGCAGACTGCTTCTGGTCTTGAGCTTACAATCCTCCTGCCTCTGCTTCCTGAGCCGCTGGGATTACAGGCATGCATCGCCATGCCCGGCTTACTTTGTGTATTTTCTTGATGCCACTCACCCTCAACAACTGCCAAGGGTCTGAGCCCCTTTTGATTTCTCAGTGTGATTTTTCTGAGAGGAGAAATTAGGTTAACCTATTAAGACATCCCAAGAGATTCTGACTCCATTGTCTGCAGAGGGGACTGAGTATAAATCCTTTTCATGGTTTCTTGGATGGTCCAAGCATACAGCCAGAAAAAGTTAGGAATCCCTGGATTAGTCAAGCTTTCCATGTCAGTAAACCTGAAAGCTCAACTCCAATCCAGTTAGCTAAAAACAGAGACATAGTCTCCATATGACCAAAACCTCTTCCCTTAGCAGAGTCTGTAGCTATGGAAGGACTGAAGTGGAGGCCTCTGCTTGATACACTTAGGACAAGACAAATATAGCACAATGCTTAAACACAATGAAGTAGTTCAACAAATGATAGCTATCATTAAATTCCTATTTCTTCTGTAATTCAAGGATATTACTGTCTTTAAAATAAACCATACTGTTGCAGCAAAATGTGGAAGAGCTGCCAAAGCAGCACCCAGACATCTTTATTAGTGTCCCACTCTTGTAACAAAATGCCTGAGGCTGAGTACTTTATAGAGAAAAGAGGTCTATTTAGCTTTCAGTTTGAGAGGCTTACCATCCAAGATCAGGCAGCCCCACTGATTTGTCTTCTGGTGAGGCCTCATGGGGGATGGCATGGTGGCAGAAGTATGTACATATGACAGAGATCACCTAATGAGACAGGAAGCCAGAGAGAGATTCAGTGACCAGACTTATTATTTTATAACTCACTTCCACAAGAACAACTAACTCACACCCTGAGACCCGGATGAGGATTGTACCTCCAATGACCTAATCACCTTCCACTAGGCTCCACCTTGTAAATGTTCCATCACCTCCAGTGTCGCCACACTGAGGACCATAATTCCAACATATGAACCCCTGGGTGACACAGTCAAACCATATCCAAACCTCAGGAGGATCTAAACTTTCCAAGTGCACTACAAAACAGGAAAATCTT
The DNA here is from genome assembly GCA_007922755.1 of Pedetes capensis. NCBI lineage: Eukaryota > Metazoa > Chordata > Mammalia > Rodentia > Pedetidae > Pedetes > Pedetes capensis. The sequence continues at coordinate 15,480 of VMDO01001917.1, read as the reverse complement.
TCTTTTTTTGAACTAGTGTTTTAATTGTACACATTTTTGGGGTACAGAGTGATAATTTAATTCATATATACAGTATATAATTATCAAATCAGGATTCTTTATACTTTTAAACACTTTATAAAAAATCTTGATTAACATGATGATAATAGTACATATTTTTTAGGTTTGCTGTGATTTAAAACAATTGCATACAGTATCGTGAGATCCATTATGGAATTTTCATAGAGTTGCATCCTGTATTTTGCCCTTATTCTCTCCCTTTTTACCACTCTAGATTGCTCCCCCTCCATCTCCCAATTTTCCAATCATCTTTTCCCTCCCATTCTCCCTCCCCTCCATTATGGGTCCCTTGTATTTTCCAATCTTAGATATATACAATTGTATATATGTGTGTATACATGAGTATATATTATTTTTACTTTAAGGTAGATCTTGCTTTCCCATATGAGAATATGTGGTCTTTCTTGAGTCTGGGTTATTGCACTTAAAATGATCTCTAGTTCTGTCCATTTTCCTGCAAATGACATAATTCCATTGTGTATCTATACCACATTTTTAATCCAAACATTTGTTGGACTTCTGGGCTGATTGTATATTCTTGTAATTGGGAAGAGTGCTTCAATAAACATGGAAGCAAAACAGGAAAATCTTGATGAAACTGACACTTGTGAGTAATTGCTTCCATCGCAGTGAGAATATATAAATGCAGCCATGAAGACATATTCACTGTCAGGGGAAAATACTCATGACCCGATATTAAGAGAGAAGAAGGGATATAAAATTTAGGTAGCTCAGGATTCCAATTTTACTTAAATAGTATGATTTTATTGGGAGAAGGACCTGGCAACCCCCTCCCAAAAATCAATCTGCCATTGAAAACCCTATGAACAGCAGAGAAGCACTGACAATAGTGTTTCCCCTGTTGTACAGAGGGTCGCTATGAGTCAGATACTAACTCAATGGCACCTAACAACAACAACAACAATATGATGTTATATGTGTGTATAAAACATATACATATCTTTTTGCACAGCACAAGACTGGAAAGAGAAATACTGGTTCCCAGGTAAGCTAGTTTTTTTCTTTTTTTTTTTTTCTTTTTCTTTTTCCTGGTACTAGGCGTTGAACCCAGGGCCTTGCGCCTGCATGCTCTGCAAGTGTTGGACCACTGAGCTGCATCCCCAGCCATTTTTTTACTTTTGAGACAGGGTCTCGCTAAGTTACTCAGACTGCCTCTGGTCTCGAACTTGCGATCCTCCTGTCTCTGCCTCCCAAGCCGCTGGGATTATAGGCGTGTGCCACAGCGCCTGGCTTTTGCTAGTTCTTCTTAAGGCTAAATATGTTTGATTAATAGTTTTATATGAAACGAGGATTTCTATAGAAGACTAGCTTAGTTGGCTACTGATGCATATGCAAGATGAAAAGTTCACAGACTTACAGCAGCGCCTTCTCTAGCCCACACTGTTTTACCTTTTTCTAATTTTAATTTTATAGAAGTCTGAATACACAGCCTGGAACCCACTGCTCTAGAGGTAGCCTAGTAAGAACTTGTATTTCCTGTTCCCTTCTCTCCAGCTTTCCCTGAATTCAATGATCTGGAAAATTCTGGTCCTGATTCACTGGGATGGTGCCCACTCCATCAGGGAACACTGCTTAGAGAGGAGAACTGCAGGTTCTTGGCCAGGTAACCTTCCATCTGCCTGCTACATAGAAGTGGGCAGAGAATGCTGGGCATTCAGAATTGGCATGGGAAGAGTACCAGGAAAAGGCAGAACATACGTATATGTGCTGATTAGGCCAGGAGATGAGGGTCCCAGAACAAGGGGAGAAGAGAAAAAGACATACCTGATCTTCCTGACTAGAGTGTTGGTGGAAGCATACACAAGATAATAACAACGAAGCCTTGAGAAACAAAACATGGGCAACATGGCTCTGTTAGGCTAGGTGGGGACACCTTGATAATAAAGAGCTAGCCAGTTGCAGGCCATGTATTCAAGCAAACCATTTAGTTGTCCAGTTTGTTTGTTTTTTTCTCTTTGGTGCTAGGGAAGCTAAACCCAGGGCCTCACACATACTTTGCAAGCGCTGTACCGCTGAGCTGCACCCCCAGCCCCTTTTTTATTTTTTCATTTTGAGTCATGGTCTCAATAAGTTACCCAGGTTTCCTCTGGCCTCAAACTTGTGATCCTCCTGCCTCAGCCTCCCGAGTTGTGGGGATTACAGGCATGTGCCACTGCATCCGGCATCTTGGTTTGGTTTTTCTTTCAAATGTCATCTGAAAATGTTCTATGGACAGGGCACTGGGTAAGAGCTGTGTGCAAGTACAAGCTGAAACAGATAGTAAAGTCTGCTCTACTGAAGGACACAAGAGATGCATATGGCTCTCCACTGTACATCCCCAGCAGAAGGCAATAAGTACGCTTGTTGTTGTTGTTAGGTGCTATCGAGTTGGTCTCCGACTCATAGCGACCCTCATAAGGTTTTCAATGGCTGTTTCGGGATTGCCTTGGGAGTGGATTGCCAGGTCCTTCTCCCACTTTTGCGGTGCTGGGAATTGAACTCGGGACCTCAGAGACTGCAGCGCAGCACTCTACCAACTGAGCTAACTACCAGCATAAGTACACTAAGATTGTTACAAATTGTTCTACAAGTTCAGAGGAGGAAAATTATTTCCTGCCTGGAGGAATGAAAGGTGACCTTCTTTTGGAAATGGCAATTGAATGGGGGCCTTGGAGGATGAGTGAAATAGAGATATGTGAACCATCAGGGGGAAGACAGCGACCAGAAGGGAAAGACCATGGGGAACAACCATAATGGAGGTGGGGAAACACAGCAGGCAGGGAAAACGAAAATAAAGCAAATATCTACATACCATGGGCCTCCGCTCCACAGAGGCGTAGGGTGAGAGAAAGCTAATGTTTTCAGGGGGCTTCTGAAGTGGAAGTATCAGTACTTCAGGCCAGCTGCCCTGGCCACGGGGGACCATAGCCATGCCACTCAACTGTTCTTGCTGATGTCCTAGAATGCTCAATCCCACCAGAGCCATAGGAAATGTCTCCCTGGGAATAGCTTCAAAGACAACTGAGAACACTTAATATCGTGGAGACAGGGCTGTGCTGCTCCCAGTTTTATCTAGGGGGAGAGCAGCAAGATCCTTCCGGGGAGGTAAATCCTTTCTTCTGTTGTTGTTGTTGTTTTCCAAGTGCTTGGGCATCCGATTCCACAGCCACTCTTCTCCTCTAGCCTATCTTTTCATGACTTTGGAGAGCAGTCTTCCTTATCTTAGAAACAAATGGCCTCCACCAGAGCTGAAAACAGCAAAGTCATTTATCTGACATGTGTTTCCCTGTTTGTTTTCTCCAGCCTTGAGACAAGAGTTGTGTCAACTGTGGATGGCTGTGCCCCAGTCACTTGAGAGACGTGAATCAATTTCCCAGCTGCATTTATCACTTGCTGCCTTAAATCAAGTCTAATCAATGCTTCCTTCATTTGCTATGGGCTGAAACCATATATAACATTCAGAAAACAGGCGGGAAAGGGGGCAGATCACAAACAAAACTTCCATCAGGGATTTAGAAGGAATGATCCGTTAAGGAAACATTTGGAAACTGTGACTTGTCCCCCTGACCAAACAATCACAGAGATTTGTGTTTATGAAGCTTACCTTGAATTGGCCTGACATGCAATGACATTACATGACAGATCAATTTATTCAGGGAGATTTCTGCATCTTCCAAGATTGTATAATTAACACATTCTGAAGATCTGGTGTATTTTTATAGTTTAATTCTTATTTCTTTTAGGAGTTTGTTTTGTCACTATTGACTACATAAGTTCATTTCCTGTTACAACATAAAAAAATAAAAATCTAGAATAAGATTGATATAAAGGAGCCCCTCACTTTTAAAATAAAAATTTTATAGTCTTATGACTAAAAACTTGACCCCTCTCTCTACTCCCTCCAATTCTTGGTAACAGAATCTGATCCACATAACCAAAGTAGATTTTTCATTAGCAGGTGTGGAAACTGCCCCCTCAGCTGTCCACCAATTTCGCACGTGGTAGGCAGCAGCCTTGTCTCAGTAAATCAATCTTGTGCCAATGAAAGATGATACAAGCTTAGTTATAGCACCTAAGGCTGACCATGCCCACAGAAAGGCCCTCATTATTCTTTAAGGATAATGGGAGAGGAGAGAAGGAGCATAGAAGAATAGGTCAATGATAATGCAAACCTAGAAGACGAGGCAGTGCTGTGTTTCATTGATATAATTAATATTTCTATCTCATTTGCTGAACTGAGTAGACACTGACCCCAAGCCTGTCTCTGAAGTGATTGGCAGAGCTGACTCATTTTACAGTGCTGACGCCCCCAGTGACCTATTGTTAGGTAGCTAAATAGAACCCTGTTCAGCTCTGGGAAGTCAGAAAGTAATGATGAACTCTTCCATTGGCTTTGTACTTTCTTCTTTATAAAGTGTTTTGAACATAAAGTCTCACAGTCCTGAAGCTAAGCAATAAAAGGACAGCCACACACTGCATGTTTTGGTTAACAACTCATCATAAATACAAGGGTGGTCCTATAAGATTATACTACCAAAGGCTGGGTATCGTGGTGCAGGCCTGTAATCCCAGCGACTCAGGAGGCTGAGGCAGGAGGATCATGAGTTCCAGGCCAGACGCATCCTGTGCAATTTAATGAGTCTGTCTCAAAATTAAAAATTAAAAAAAGGGGGCTGGGGTACACCTCAGTGGTGGAACACTTGCCTAAGTGTGCACAAGGGCATGGGTTCAACCCCAGTACAGGGAAAAAAAAAAGATTATATGACCCAATGACTTAGTAGGTATTTTGTATTGACAAAAATAACAAAATCACCTGTTAATGCATTTCTCAAAAGATAACCCTGTTGTTAGGTGGCCTATGACTAACATGTTAGTCCCATTTTCAAGACAATGGGAGAAGTCTAGACATTGCCATACTCCTGATGGGCTGGTCACACCTGAGCCGAGGCTCTAGAACTGAATTTTATGTCATGTCAACCCTGAAACTTCAGTTTTTCCCACTAAGCTATAGGTGGCCAGTCACTGAGATCTCTTTCCTGTTCTTTCCCCAACCTATTTTTTTCCCCCAACGTCCACAGTTCTTGGGAAACTCATATGGTTGCAAGAGATCCCTAAAGTTGCTTGGCAGGTTGTCTAGTTAAAAAAATAAATAAATAAAAGGCAGCACCTTTGGATATGTTTTGGGTTACAGATATGGTGTAGTATAGTGTTCTTAGTCCATCTTAAACAAAGACCAGGTAATGTGATATAAGAAAGCTTTAACCTCTGTGAACAAAGAAAGAATAAAAGAAATACCACAAACATGGAGTCTGAAATTAAAGAGCTTACTCACATCTTTAATACTCATGGGAGTGTATAAGGACCACCTTGGCTTTATGTCTGAGGATTATGTTTGTTCATTTTTTGAGGGAGAGAGTTGTTCCTAAGACAGGTCTCACTGAAGTAGATCCTGTCAAGATTCTCAAGTAAGGACAAACCGATGATAATAAGAAAAATTCCATGGTTTTCAACTTTTGGTTAAGGATGGATTTGCAGCTGGGCATGGTAAAAAGCACTTGTAATCCCAGAACTCAGGAGGTGGACGCAGGATCATGAGTTTGAGGCCAGCGTGGGATACATAGCTAGTTCTAGGTTAGTTTGAACTATGAGACCCTTCCTCAAAAAAAAATAAAAATAAAAATAACAAAATTTAAGAGTGGATTTGCTCAACTTGCTTGATTTTGGTAAAGGTGAATGACTGGAGTAATGGAAAATGCTTTTTGCAAATTGGCATTTTTGCCAATTTGAATGTGTGGAAAGGATGTACTTTCAATAGTCACAGGTAATGTGTGGAATGGATGTACTTTCAATAGTCACAGAAATTTTGAGGCTCCCCAGAGAGCCCGAGTAAAGTCTTGAACACATTCTGACCAAGGTATTACCGTGTTCAGGAGTTAACATGCATTCAAATTTGGCATAGTCACCCCAACTATTGTGTTAATACAAACTAGAATTTATGTTAGAAACACAAATCCTTACTTTTTTAATAAACCTAAAATAAAAGGAATGATACCTTTTCTCAGAATAAAAAACACTACTGAAATGAATAACAGATTTCATTTGTTCATTCATCTACCACATATTTATGGAGCACCAAGAACACAGCACTGATGTTCAGTGGTAACAAGACACAATAGAGCCCCACCTCCCCAGGAGCTTACACTGGGCACAAGGGGGCAAGGCCACTTTAAAAACAGTAATGGGAACTTACATTTCCAGCCAAGAGGGAGTCATGTTGTTGTTAGGTGCCATCAAGTCAGTGTCCAACTCATAGTGACACTATGCATAACAGAAAAAACACTATTGTTATGCTTCTCTGTTATTCATAGGGTTTTCAATGGCTGACTGTTTTTTGGGAGTGGGTGGACGGGTCCTTCTCCCAAGCCTACAGCACCTGGTGTTCCCAGGCAGTCTGCCATGCAAGTACTAACCAGGCCGGACCCTGCTTAACTTCAGAGATCTGATGGGACCGGATGCTACAGTGCTATAGCTGCAGGCTAAGAGGGAGTCACAGGGACCAGATTTGTCCTGTGGCCTGGCATAGGTAAAAAAGAAAAGCAGGAACAATATACGAAACAGTGGTTTTCCAGATACTGAGCATTAGGTGATGGAAAACCAATTCTGAGGGACGGAAAACAAATGAGGTGAGCCCTTATGACTGTCCCACACACTGCCTTGAGTGGCTTTCCCACTCTGCGAGAGGGACAATCCAGGCAAGGCCCCGTGAATTCCGGAGTTCAGGAGACAGAGCTGAGGACTTTGAGAGACCAAGACAGCTTCGGTTTGCATGACTGGTTCTAGAAAGGACAGAGCTACCAAGAGAGCCCTGAGCATCTGGAGAAAGGGGGTTGGGGGGAGGAAGGGAGAGGGGGAAAGAATGAGAAACAGAGAGAGAGAGAGAGAGAGAGAGACAGACAGACAGACAGACAGACAGACAGACAGACACATGCTCCTCCATTATTAAAAGACTAGTTAGGGATGAGCCAGGGAAAGGACCATCTGAAAGGATGAGAGGCAGGAGTGCTCAGCAGTCACACAGGGCACAGTGCCTACTTCTATCAGCCCCACTGGGAAAACGGGTAATTCATGGCACCTAAGTGGAACAGTGAGGGAAATAAACATTGAGGAATAATGAGCCCTAGACCAAGCACTGCTCTAGTCCTGCCTATCAAATTACAAAAACCAGACCTGCAAGGATCAATCAAACTAGCTCAAGTCACTTAGCTGCATCCCAAAACAAAGGCAATGAATATCTGTAGTAATATACATCCAGCGCCCAACAAGATGAAATTCACAAAGTTTGGCAACTGATCAAAGATGACAAGGAATGCAAGGAAGCAGGAAAACATGACTCATAATGAGCACTTGTATCAGACTTTATAAAGAACTCTCAAAAACTCCAAATAAGAAAACAAACTATCTTTTTTAAAAAGTGACAGGAGATTTGAACAAACACTTCAAAAATACATGTGGGTGACAAATAAGCATATGAAAGGATGCTCAATACCACAAGCCTTGGGAAAATGCAAATTTAAACTTCAATGAGATGCCATTCCAGGCCTGTTAGGATGGTCAAAACTAAAAGACTGGCCATACCAAGTGATGACAAGCACGTGAAAGGATCAGGACTCTTCTACTGCAGGTGCGTGTAACATGGTATAGCCAGGCCACAAGGAAAACAGTTCTGCAGCTTTTTAAAATGTTAAGCATATACCTACCATATGGCTCCGCCATGCCACTTCCAGATATGTACCTAAAAGAAATGAAAGCATACATCCACACAAAGACTTGCACACCAGTGTTCAGAGAGCTTTATTTGTAAGAACTGTAGAGACCTCCAAAAACTGGAAATAATTCAAATGCCCTTCAGCAGGTGAATGGAAAAACCTACTCGAAGAAATAGTATTTAGCTAAGAAAAAAACAACATCAAAGAGTCTTGATACATGTTACAACTGCACAGTAATTATATGGAGTAAAATAAGGTTGACTAAAAAACAGCACACATTGCATGATTTGATTTGTATAAAATATAGGCCTAAAAATCCAGACAATTGTGGTTACCTGGGGGCTTTAGGTGAGTGGCATTTGGTCAAGTGAGAGGGAAGGATAACAAAGGTGTGCAGGGACACCTGTGAATGACAGGGAGGTTCATTACCTTGACTGTGGTGACAGTTTCACCTGGTGCATATATACGTCAATGTGTCTCATGTTGCACACTTTAAATATGAACACTTTATTGTATGTTTATTTTATGTCAGGTATACCTCAGTAAAGCTAAGAAAAAATATGAGTGGGCTCTGCATTCTAGAGATTCTGGCAGTGGAACTATTATTCATCCTTAAATATTAAATATTACACTTAGGCTAAAATACTTCAGAACTTAATTTTTTCAAGATGTAACAAGAAACCAAAGGTATATACATTGGTTCGCTGAAAAACAATGTCGTATACTTGAAGAAAAAGTACAGTGGACATGAGGCTTTCTAATTCAGTAAACAAAGCCACAGCTCATCTAATTCCCTACAGTAAAAAAACCACAGGAGCTACTCACCTGGCACCTGCCCGCTACCTCTGTCCCCTACACTGCCGTGGCTCCTGGTGGCAGCACCCTCAGGCTGGGAAACCTGAAGTGTGGTCGTCAGCTCCTCCCCAAGCTCTTCTATCAGAGGCCCACTCGGCCCAGGAGTCCAGGAAGAAGCCAGAGGCGGTCTCGGGGTGACTTCAGACACCTGGCCAGCTAGGTCTCTGCAAACCCCGTGGTCACCCACGGGCAGGGCAATGCCCTCTTCCAGAAAGGAGCCTTGCCAACAGGTGACTGGCGCAGGCAGACTCCTGCTCAGATTGTCTTGTTCTGAAGCTGTGTCTTCAGTGCCAGATGATGTGGTGCTGTCTGACTCCGACCCCTCCGTGTCACTGGACTTGGGACTGGAGCCGACCGCCTCCTGCGTGGAACTGGGGTGGGCTGCTTTTCTGGCAGTTTCTTCTTCCTGGACAAGAAGCGCCGCTGCTTCCAGCTCCTCCAGCTCTAACTCCAGCTGGGCCTTTGTGAGGGAGACTTCTTTTAGGGCTTCTGCAAGAGCAGTTAACTTTTTGGACCTTAAAAATTATTTTAAGAAGAAATATTAGGATCACTCATTAACTAGCCTGAGGACAAAAGGATATAGAGCTCCAAAAAAAGCAACAAAGCTGTATCTATACTTCATTAGGCACTCCAGGGGAAATCTCAAAGCAGATCAAAGACATGTGTAAAAAATGAGACACTATTAAAGCATCAGGAAGAGATGCAGATTTTCTTTGTGACAGTAGAATGAGGAAAACCTTTCTAATGATTTAAAATACAGAGGCTGCAAAAGAAAAGCCTGAAAAATCCAAATAAGTAAATACCAACAACTTCTGCATGGCAATAAAACATAGCAAAACAAAAATACAAAACATCCCAACCCCCCCCCCAAAAAAAAAACCTCTTCATCATAATTAAAGTCAAAAGGCTAATGCAAAATTAGGAAACATATTGGCAACTCACACCACAGACCAGGGCCTAATCCCCCTAGCAGAGTTCCTAAAGATGGATATAACAATCTAATAGAAACATGGGTGAAAGATACAAATAGATAATTCTTGCAAAAGGAAATACAAATGACTCTTCAACATATGATGTCCAACTTCAAATAAGAGAATGAAAATTAAAGTTATATTGAGAAATATTTTTCATCAGATTGGCAAATATCCAGGGCTGTGGAGGGAAAGGCGCTTTCATATTCTGTTGGAGGGAGATTAAATAGCTACAACCCCCATGACAGGGAACTTGGTAATGACTTTGAGAATTGAAAATGCACATATCCTTGATCCAGTAAGCCCATGTTTGCAAAGTAAACACATGTAGCACATATGCTACATGACATGGGTCTGAGGTTTGTTACTGTGACATCGTTTGTAATACCCCCAAATGGGAAACAATCAACTGCCTTTGATAAGAGACTGGTTAAATAAGTTATGGCAAATCCATACAAAGGAAGACCCTTTGGCTGAATGTAATGAAGCTCTTCATGGACCAATCCAGATCAACTGACAACAACAAAAGGCATACCATATGTATCTGCTACTTCCCCTTTAAACAGAAAAGAAAGAGCAGGACAGATACAGAGATATGTATTTGTATTTGTTCTTGTACTTATCAATAAACTATGGAAAGTAAAAGATAGTAACTCATGCGGGGAGGAGAGACCTAGGAAGATGGAAGAAATCAGTGAGAGGAGTTCTTTTTTTTTCTTTTTTTGCATATTGTCTAATTTCTAAACCTACTGTGAATGTACTACCTGCTCCCTATTTTAACAGGCTCAAACTAGGTGTGGTGGCACATGCCTGTAATCCCAGCCATTCGGGAGGTTGAGGCAGGAGGATCACAAGTTCAAGGCCACAGGCAGCCTGTGCAACTTAGTGAGAACCTGTCCAAAGATTAAAAAATAAATAAATAAATAGGGGCTGGTGGGTATAACTCAGTGGTAGAGCGCTTACAAAAGTATGTGCAAGAACCTGGGTTCAGTCCCCTGGTACCATGAAAAAAGAATAGTTCAAATTGAAAAGATGGGGATGTAGCTCAGTGTTAAAAGAGTGCTTGCCTAGCATATACTAGGACATGGGTTCAATCTCCAGCACCACAAAAACAAAAAAAAGTGCAAATTTTAAAAAAGCACTATCATAGAGCCCCATGAGATTCGTTTATATCAGAAAATCATTTCATATTATTTCAGAGGAATTTTTCTCTAAATTACTTGCTAGAGTTATAACATTACATTATATTAGACAAGTAAGCTTCTTCATTAACTTGTATGCATTAATTCTTTTGGTTTTGTTTCTAAAGAATCAACATAATGCTGAGTTCACTTCTCCAAAGATTGTCCTTCTACTATTCTGAAGAGGAAAATCTGAGGTGACACTTTTTAAAAAGGTGGTAATGAAAATATAAACATGTTGACAAAGTTTCATGTTTCTTTAACTACAAAAATTAAATAACTGTACAAAACATTTAGTGGCTTTGAGACAAAATGGACAAGGGTGTGTTACCAGGATAAATTCATTGGCAAAAGTGTAGTCCATCTCCTGATGCTGGGGAAAGAAGGTGTCACTTCAGTAGAGCTGGCATGAATGGACTGAGCAATGGGAAATACTGAACAAAGACAGCGGTTTCCATCTGGGTGCCGACGTGTCTGAGTCCCTTTTCCTCCCAATGTTTGCTGATAGAATGAGTCTGCACAGGGATGTGCTGCCTGGCTTTCTGCTGCCCCTCACACATGGGATCAGGCCTGGAAGCATAGTGGCAGTTTCCATGATGGGCAGGAGGCAGAGAGAGGGGAACGGAACAGCAGTATCACTACCAGGTAACTCTGGGTTTCATACGGAAATTTTCAGAGGGCTTGGCAAAGAGAAGAATGGAGGCAGGTCAGCGGGAGGCTGTTAACATTTCAGAGGAAAGGTAAACCCTGGCCACATGTTCAGCAGTCTGAGGCATTTGTGAAAAAGTGTTGTTGTTGTTAGGTGCCATCGAGTCGTCTCCGACTCATAGTGAGCCTTATAGGGTTTTCAATGGCTGATTGTTTCGGGATTGCCTTGGGAGTGGGTTGCCACGTCCTCCCGTTTCTGTGGTGCTGGGAATTGAACTCGGGACCTCAGAGACTGCAGAGCGCTCTACCAACTGAGCTAAATCCCAGCCCTGTGAAAAAGTGTAGCTGTTGAGTAAGACGGTTGCAAAGCAATTTGCATCCACATTTAAGGCATTTGTAGATGATGGCTATCATATACTTTGAAACTTTAACTACCAGTGGAAAAGGATTTGGTCAGAGCTGGTGGGCCAGGTGGGAACATCTCTAGTCCAAGACCCAGCAGGCCTATGAACTAGCATACCACATTTCTCACTAAAGGGGAGTTCTCTCCAGGAACTAACTCACAGGTTTAAGGGACAGAGTGGTAAACTTCAGAAAGAGGATAATGCCTCTTACCAAATGATGATATTAGAAATAAAAAGTTATAAGCTTTTACTTCAGTGGTCATATACCTCCTTTTTTAAAATTTTACTTAATTTATTTTTTGCAGTGCTGGGGATCAAACCTCAATGCATGCTAAGCAAGCACTCTACCAACCCAGCAAAACCGTGAGCCCCTATACCTCATTTTTAATAGTCATGACAAATACTTTCAACAATATACTTCTCTACTGAGTAAGAATCTTGAATGGATCTTGAATGTCTCATGAAAAGCCATTGTGTCCCCAGCCTGTGGTGCTACTGGGAGGTGGTGAAACCTTCAGGAGGTGAGGCCTAGGTAGAGGAAGAAGGTCACTGGGGGTGTGCCTTGAAGGATATTGGGACTCTGCACTGTCTCCCCACCTGGCTTCCCAGGTGCCAGGGGTTAAACCGGCCTCTTTTGCCTTACGCTCCTACCATGAGATACCATGCTGCCAACAGGTCCAAAGGAAGATGGCAATCATGGACTAAAGCTTCTGAAACCATGAGCCAAAATAAATCTTTCTTCCTTATAAGCTGACTCTTTCAGGTATTTTGTCACAGCAATGGAAAGCTGACTAACATAATATTCTATAATCATAACTACACTTGCTCTTAACCACAACCTAGTCAATCAGTTTCATTATTCTGCCTACGTTAGTGAGCAAGTAGAAGCTTGGAGGGTTAAGAGAGCTGCTGCAGTTCCCCAGGTAACATAGGAAACCCAGCCTCATGACTCCAGGTCTTCCTACTCCACTGCAGGACCAGCCACTAATGCTTGGGCTATGAAAATTTCCTTTCTTAAGACCACATTCTTCACTTCTTCCCAGTTTGAGCTCCACTTAACACCTTCCAGATGAACGAGTTCTAACTTACATAGGCACATGATTCCTCAAATGAACTATGACTAACAGCTTATCAACACTGCATTACACACACGTCTAAGCTTTAACTATGGAGGTTTAGACAAGGAAGAAAAATTGAATTATTTTTGTCAATATTGGACTGGGAGGGCAGCTCAGTGGTAAAGTACTTGTTTAGTGTATATGAGGGCCTGGGCACCACAAAAAACCAATAAGTAACAACAACAGCTAAGCAGGGCCGGGCCTGGTTAGTACTTGGATGGGAGACTGCCTGGGAACACTAGGTGCTGTAGGCTTGGGAGAAGGACCCAGCAACACACTCCCAAAACAATCAGCCACTGAAAACCCTATGAATAGCAGAGAAGCACTAGCAATACTGTTTCGCCTGTTGTACACATGGTCGCTATGAGTCAGGACCTGACTCGACAGCACCTAACAACAACAGTAAGTGTCTTCTCTAACAGTATAAATGCAGAGCTTCAAACCTCCTCACCTGTAGTCCCTGTTCTTTTTAGAGAGCATCCTGACATATGGTGGGGCTTAGAACTATTAACAGGCAATGGTACCAGGCAGGAAAAAGGCAAGGATGAGCTACCCAACCCAAACAGGAACTTGTGCCTGGAACCAGCTAATGTAAAAGTTTTATCCTTTAGAGAAAAAGTTTATTTCTCACTTCTAACATAACATTGTTAAACTGTATAAGAAATGTTAAAAAAAAAAAAAAGAATTTGTATGTTCATTTTTGATCCTTTACCAAGCTGATTCATTTTTAGTTCTTATTATCCCACCTTTATTAGTTCAAGCTGGCTAGATTCCTGATTAATATTAAAGTTCTCAAAGAAACTCTCAATTTATAGAAGCAGCATTCTCTCTCCACCTATACAATGCTAGGATGAAAGATCATTAAAATTTCAAAATAGCATTGGTGTAGAATGTGACCAAAGAGTCTGAGGAATGAACTTTAGGTTTGTTGTTGTTATTTAATTTTTACATAGATAATGAAGAAGAAGAAGAAGAAGAAGAAGAGGAGGAGGAGGAGGAGGAGGAAGGAAGGAAGGCAGGGAGGGAGGGAGGAAGGGAGGAAGGCAGGGAGGGAGGGAGGGAGGGAGGAGGAGAAGAAGAAGAAGAAGAGAAGTAATTTATTCCTTTGGGGGAGAAATTATGCCATGTAGAGTAGTTGTTTGTTTTTCCAACCACTGGTACAATTAAAGTTGGTTCTAACCTGCCATTCCTTGTAAATTCTAGAATCCACCTCTGCAATGGTGTTACCATTTCAGAAAGCGACTCGTTTACATAGTGGTTTTTCTCTGTTATATTTGAAAAATAAACCTGGCTAGTTCATTTCAAAAAGCTTTGTCAGATGGCATTATTAGATAATCCAGACTCTCACAAACACCAAGTACATTCTGACATGCTCAATGAACATATACGCTGAGTTACTGCTTGTAGTTACAGCAAAGCTCTTATGTCTAAGAAAGAAATACTTCATCTGTTAAGAATGTATTTATAATCTGGGCATGGTGGCACATGCCTGTAATCCCAGTGACTTGGAAGGCAGAGGCATCAGGATCCCAAGTTCAAGGCCAGAGGCAGCCTGTATAACTTAGTGAGACCCTGTCTCAAGATAAAAAATTTCAGAAGGGGCTGGGGTGCACCTAAGTGGTAGAGCACTTGCAAAGTATACACAAGGCCCTGGGTTCTGCAACCCTCCAGTGGAAGGAAGGAAGGAAGGAAGGAAGGAAAAGGGAAGGGAAGGGAAGGAGGGAGAGAGAGAAAGAGAAAGGAAGGAACGGCGGAAAGAAAAAGAAAAAGAAAGGGAAAGAGAAAGGAGAGAATGAAAGAAAACAAGAAAGAAAAATAAAGAAAAAACAGAAAGAAGGAAAGAAGGAAAAAGAAAAGAGAAAGAATGAAAGAAAAGATAGAAAAAGAAAGAGGGAAAAGGAAGGAAGGAGAGAAAAAAAGAAAGAAAAAATAATTTATTACAGAGTGATGAAGTTTAAGAGAATTGACAAATGGATCATACTAATGTTATATCTCAATAAAATTACAACCAAAACAAGTTTTTCTTAGAAAGTTACTGGAAATATGACCATACCACCTAACTTTAAATGTTTTTTCATTCTTTGTGGATTTATGAAACAATATTCTATTTGGAAGATTTTTTTTTAAATTAGAGATTACTCACAAATTATAGTAAATATAACTACCGTGAAAGAGAAATGGTAACTGCTGAAAGTATATGCCACTGCTAAGGGCCAAGGTGATAGAAAATTTCCTCATGTGGTGAGTTTGTTGTTGTTGTTGTTGTTGTTAGGTGCCGTCGAGTCGGTATCCGACTCATAGCGACCCTCTGTACAACAGGGGAAACACTATTGTCAGTGCTTCTCTGCTGTTCATAGGGTTTTCAATGGCAGATTGATTTTTGGGAGCGGGTTGCCAGGTCCTTCTCCCAAGCCTACAGCTTCTGGTGTTCCCAGGCGGTCTCCCATCCAGGTACTAACCAGGCCCGACCCTGCTTA
>VMDO01001916.1:155416-185939 GCA_007922755.1 Pedetes capensis | reverse complement strand
AAAGATTTGAGAGGTACACGGACAATAATGAGTTGGCTCTAAAGTTAGCATATAACTTATCAAAGTCACCCTTGAAAATTCCTTCGTAAGACGACCACTGGAGGCCAGCGTACTGTCCTGGTTCAACAGTCAGCTGCAGTGGTTTTCTACCACTGGGCAAAGAACGAACACCTGCAGTTAGAATGTACTTAATGATCACATCTGATGAAACTCTGGTTTTTTTTTTTTGTTGTTGTTGTTTGTGGTACTGGAGTTGAACCCAGGGCCTGGCACCTGTATGCTCTGCAAGTGCTGGACCACTGAGCTGCACCCTCAGCCCATTTTTTTTTACCTTTTTGAGACAGGGTCTCGCTAAGTTACACAGACTGCCTCTGGTCTCAAATTTGCGATCTGCCTGCCTCCGCCTCCCAAGCCGCTGGGATGACAGGCGTGCGCCACCGTGCCCAGCTGAAACTCTGTATTTTTAAGCAATGGAGTTTATATCCCATGAAGCTCTAAGAAAGACAAGTAGGTACTCAGATGGAATAAAAGAACAACAAATGGGTCTCTTTTGTCTGGAAGCACTCTATAAACACACTTACTGGACGGGTGATAGTCACTGCATTATTTAAATCCGTCCATCTGTCCAGCCGACCTCTTGCTGAGCCCACTTCTCTCAGTTAATAGGAAGTATAGGCAGTTACGCTGCACTTCTATTATGCTGATGCACTTACAAGAAATTGGTGATTTCTCACAACTCTCCCTCCCACAATTCACTTCCGTCAAGATATTTCAGTGCTTTGAATAGTGCTGCCTAATGCTGGGATGATAACCAGCATAACCATGGACAGGCCAACCTCCTGTGCAGTCCTTCAGGCTCAAGGAAGTCCAGACAGACACAAAAATGTAAAGAAAGTATAAGGCAAAGTCCTGTCTCCACGACTGTATTTATACCTCAACATAAATACTCCGGAACACAGGTTAAAAGAATGCTATTGCTAATTATAAATCAACAGGCAGTAGTATGAATTAAAACTGGGCTAGTTCGTTACTTTAATAAGCCCACTGAAGCAGCTTATCGCACGGCAAAACTGAATATAAAGAGATCTGAGGATGCGGAAGATTGGGTGAGCGCTACCAATTCACCCGACCCTACTCTGCGGCAGGCCAGTATTCCCTGCCCGAGTCTCCGAGACAGCACACAGGTGATCCCCAACACGTAAGTCGTGGCGTATGCGGAAGTGCTGCTGTGGGCTGTCTACCGCATCCGTTACGTGAATCCTTTCTATTTCAAAAAAAAATCTTCCTATTACATTTATTTTTTTTCCTACAGCAATGAACTTTTTTGCATTTCTAGGGAGTAGTCCTGAGCTGAAGAAACAACAGAGTGAACCTAAAACAAAGCTGAAATTAATGTCGCTGTAAGGAGATGCTGGGCATAGAGCTCCTCCCCAGCCAGGACACATCAAGAACTGAAATGATCTTCTCACGTTCCAGGAACGAAGTAACTATTTAAAGTCCATCTGAAACAATCATCCTAAACTGGGGGGAGTTACATTGAGCATTCAGCCCTACTGACCTACACCCCACCCATAAAATACATTTGATAATCTAAAATCTTGAGATTTCATATACAAAAATTTCATTTTTACTAAAACTGCTAGATGTGATTTTTAAGTTTTCTCCACCCCTCTCCACATAAGGCAATGTTGTAATTATTACCTATACATTTTAAAATTAGATGTCGGGTACACAATCATTTCACCTAATTCAAAAGATTAAATCATTCAGTCCTTATCTATAGCCTAACCCCCAAACCTAAAGTCCTGAAGGAAAAGGCAAAACAAAACCAAACCTCCCAGATGCAGAAGGTGGGCCAAACCAGAGAATAAGACAGGAGTTTTAATGCTGAAGAGACTCATCTGGCCAGTCTGAAAATCTGCGTTTGTGTGTAAAGTGTTCTCAACAATCATCAATTAATCAGTTTTCTAAGCACACGGAGGTCTCCCCTCGGGTGAGAGCCAGTGGCCCGTTAGCTGGGCATCCCCGACAAGGGGCGCACTCTTCACGCTGAGCACAATGTGTGTACCTTATCTCCCCACTAGATTATTAACTCTCTGAAGATAAGATCTATGTTTAGCTTCAATTTGTATGCTCTGTAATACATACCAGAGCGCCTTGTACAGAAACTTAATATGTATCCTCTATAAACACACTCAGACACGCTCTCCTGGACTTACATTCACAGTGTATCCAAAACAAACTGTGTGATACAATCTTTACTATTTTTCCGCCCCGCTTCTCAGTACTTCCTGTTTTACCTCTTTTGCTAACTTCCCTTCTCCCTATTCCCTGGAGTCATCTACTCCTCTGTTCATCCATTCAAATAATGCAATAAATATTTGCCCAGTACCTGCTGCATGCCAGGTAGTATGGAAGGGGCTGAGGCTGTACCAGGGAACAAGCCCCTTTGCAAGCTGGGGGATGAATGGGAGTAGAGAGCTAAACAGGCAACTGCGAAACAATGAGGTAAGCATAGCAGAAGCAGCGAGCACATGAGGCGGTGAAGGACAGAAAGGGAAAAGAGAAGAATCAAAACGAAAGAAAAGAAAACAAAGACATTTAAGAGTGTTTCTCCAAGTTTTTGCCTGTAGCTTATCATTTCCTCCCCTGGTCATCCATCGCTCTCCATCAATCAACCATCTATCTGTCTGTCTATTAAAAGGATAAAATCTGCATGTGGTATAAGACACAAATGCTGTAGAAAAATAGATAATTGAGAAGTGAGTGCTCCTCCCATTTATCTGCCCGAAGGCAAGCTCCACTGCACAGTTACAGAAATCCCGGCTGTTCACGCATGTGGGTCTGCGCGCGCGTGCACGCGCACACACACACACACACAGAGTTACATCTTTTCAGTGCGACACTGAAAGGCAAGCTCCACGGTCTCCCTCCTGCCTCGGCCCACACCAGGCGCCTCCCTCTTCTCAGGGGGTGTGCAGATGCCCCGGCGGGTGGAACACGACTCATGTCCGAGTCACTTCAGCACCGCTTGCTGCAGTGCAGGCGTGTGTACTCGGCGCCGCTCCGTGGTTGGCCTCCACCTGGACACAGATGCGTGCTGAAGCGGGGCTGGAGTGTGTGTCGCAGATCCCCACACGAAGGTGTCATTCACGTCCCCTCCACCTCCAGAAGTTCAGTTGTGACCCTCACCGGATGGGCTCCCTGCCTCTCTAGGACGCATCCCCACATGCGTTTCTTCAGAACCTCAGGAAAAAGCTTCTCGAAATCCAACTGCAACCTCATCCTCAAAGCGTTCTTCCCCGCTGCCCTACCCAGGGCGCCTTACTCAACTTCCCCCGAAACTCGGCTTTGCCTCCTCCCTCTGTTCTGCCCACATCCGATCAGCGAGCTGCCAAGATGGCCCACCGCCGTGGTCCCCCGATAGCCATCTTCTCACTTTTCCTCAGATGCCTGGGCTGTCAGCACCTCCGAGGTTACGAATTCCCATCATTCAGGCGCCCCTTGCCCTGCGCTCACGCCCCGGTCCCTCCACCCACTGCCTAAAGCCTCTTCTTCCGTCAGTCCCCTGCTCAAGTCTCAAAAAGCTTACCTGAAATGTTGTATCACTTGGAAGGCATTGTCTTTAATGAAGTCATTAGCACTTGGGTCTTAAGTCATTCTAATTTATAATGTGCTCATAAGAGAAATTACAGACTCCTTCATGGCAAGGATAATGTCTTTTTTCTGGTTTTTTGTTTTGTTTTGCTTTGTTTTTTGGTGGTACAGGGTAGGGCGGTCAACCCAGGGCCTCACACATACTTTGCCAATGCTCTACCATGGGCACGCTCAGCCCCTTTCTAAATTCTTTATCTTGAGACAGGGTTTTACAAAGTTACACAGGCTGATTCTGGCCTTGAACTTGTGATCCTCCCGCCTCTGTCTCCTGAGTCGCTGGGGTAACAGGTGTGTGCCACCAATTAAATAAACCCACAGTGCCTAGGTACAGGAGAGTATTCACAAAATGAATGAAGTTTTCAAATGAAGTAATTCTTACATGTCAGACAATTCTACAGGAAAAAATATTCAGTGGATATTTACTTATTTTAGAAAATAAGAATATTTTGAAGTCCATGAGACACAAGCCTCTATTTAATAATTACATTTGTTTTGTTGTTGTTGTTGTTGTTGTTGTTGTTGTTGTTAGGTGCTGTCGAGTCGGTATCCGACTCATAGAAACCCTCATAGGGTTTTCAATGGCCGTTTCGGGATTGCCTTGGGAGTGGATTGCCAGGCCCTTCTCCCAAAATGTAAGCTATTTTCAGTTAACTATTCATATAAATTACATCTTTTCCTCATGTTGATTTTGTTCGAAAATAAAGAGGAAAAAGAATAAAGAATGAATGAAATGTACTAGTAAAATGACTGAATTTCTCTTAAAAACTCTAAGATTACTTTAATCTCTTAAATATAGTCATAGTCACTCTGTTATGTAGAAAAGAAAGCTCAGCCACAATATGCCTATGGAATACTGTTCAACTGAGTTTAAAATAGGGAAAATCACTTTTTCCAAGTTTCACAGAAAGCCTCTTTGAGGAAAAACTTTTTAAGAACTAATAAAACTTATTTTTCTGGTTTCTTTCTTTCTTTCTTTCTTTTTGTGGTACTGGGGGTTGAACCCAGGGCCTCACGCTTGCATACTCTGCAAGTGCTGGACCACTGAGCTGCACCCCCAGCCCTTTTTTTTTTTTTTAAGAACTTTTGAGACAGGGTCTCACTAAGTTACACAGACTGCCTCTAGTCTCGAACTTGCGATCCTCCTGTCTCCACCTCCCAAGCTGCTGGGATTACAGGCGTGCGCCACCGCGCCGGGCCTATTTTTCTGGTTTCTAAGACTTAATAATATGATTTCAGAAATCATATTGTAGTAAGCTTTTTACATTTAAAAATATAGGAAACAGAAGATGATTATGCTTCCCAACATATAAAAATAGCTAACTAGAAATAATAACACTCATTAGAAATTACTCACCTCTCTACTCAGCAAGAAGAGCTACCTAGACCACTGTCACACAGAGAATGGCTGTAACTTGTGTTTTAAGTAATGTTTTTGAAACAATGAAAATGCTACCATGCAAATGCTAGTGTTACTTGACTCACCTCTCCCCCATTAACATATTCCATCACAAAACACAAACGGTCTTTTGTCTGGAAGGAATATTTCAAGGACTTGAAATGAAAAAGAAAACAGGTTATATTATAATCCGACATTCTTATCATTCTAATCATAGCAAAACATAACACTTTAAATAGTAAGCATAATTGAAGAAATAACTGTTACTGTTTCTCATGAGTCTATTTGCCTCTTAAGACTGCTTATGTAAGCATTTGTAAGAAACCAAACAAATTTTGTTCAGCTCGGCCATAGGTCTTGTCGGGGGAAATGAAAACCAGAAGTGAACTTAGTAATGGCACGGGCATTCCTCCATCTACTGCGCCATCTCCTCGAAACTATGCTGGTCTCCAAAGTTCTCCTTCACACAACCCCAAAGTCCGGCCCACAAATGACTCCAGGGGACGCGCCCAGGGAACCCAGTGCCCACTGGTGCGTTTAGGTCTCTGATATGGTTTCAGTGCACCTTGTGCCCTCTCACAGGTTATGAAAAGATATGGAAATGCTCTCTCACTGCGCTGGACAATAAACACAGCAACAAGGACCAAGGTCAGTCCAGGTATTCAGTGATCCGATTGAAATGTCCACTTTAGACAACCCTAAAACTTTAAAAGAAGGTTTTACTTTTGAAAGTCTACCTGTTATTTTTCATCTTAACATACTGCTAGAGTCCGAATCATAGAAGACACTTTATAAATCACCCCTCTGTCCCAAGGAACCTAAGAACAGGACTAAAAAATCGGTTTCTTTCTAAACCTTCAGGTTGCATGCGTTGTTTGTACTCTATCTACGTGAAGAACACACGTAGGACGGATCCTACGGTTAATGCATTCAGTATTCCTCTCTTTCTTAAAGCACTCTCTAAGAAGTCTCATTTCTCTGAAATATATTCATGTGAGATTTCTGCTTTTCGTATGTGAAGACAATGCTCCTTGGTAGTTTATCTGAAGCCAACAAAAAAAAGAAAAAGTCTGTATTTAGTATTAAAAAATTTATTTTCCTAGAAAACCTCTTTAAGTCAACCATTTTATCACTTATTTGCTCTGTGGTTATTTTTTATTTATTTTTTTAATGGCAAGGAGATTCATGGGAGGGGATAAAGGTTTCAATAAATAGTACGTGGATAATGGGAAGGGTTATCAGTACATATGTACCATAAACTTAATCCATGCCTTCCAACAACTTCAAAGGAATTTGACTTAGGGTCTTTCCATAGAGACAACGGTTGACCTAAATAAGCGTTATTTTTCATAGTTTAGTTTCTACAACAAAACTCCCTTAAACTTAAAACGCCATGATCGTAACATCGGTCCCCTGTTCACTTACTGTTAAAAATGGGTGTCTAGTGTTCTTTAATACTCTGCTTTCTGTTAAAGTGTGAGCCACTTCATCCTGAAAAAGAAAAGGGCAGATTATTACATACACTGTAAGCACGAATAACAAACATTTCACTATTTCTCCAAAACGCAAAGAGATTATGCCTGGAGACAGAGAAGGATTTTAAAACATACTAACGTGTTTATTTTATTACTCAGCTTCCATTCTTCCCCTCTCCCCGAAAATCCCCAATTAATGATTTAATTCAGATGGATGGATGGTATAAGCTCTTACAAACTGGCTCATACTTGATCAAAGTATATCAATAATGATATAAAAAGATCAGCAACAAAAAAGTCATCAGAGACAGAGGAAATTACATGGTACACCTTCTTATTTTTAATTCCCAGACAGAGTCTGCCTCAGTCGCACAGGCTCCCTCTGGCCTCAAACCTGCGATCTTCTTGTCTCAGCCTCCCTAGTGGCTGGGATCACAGGCGTGCATCATGGCACCTCGCGTGATTTATGTTTTACAAAATTTAGCAATACTCCTTTGTTAAGGGCTGCAAAAATAGGAGGGATCAGAAATGAAGTGGCTTAGACTGCCATGATGGAAGAAAGGGCAGGAAAAATGGGGGTTGTTTTATTTTTGAGCTTTAAAATCAATGGCAATAACCTAATAGTGAGCATGTCTCCAACACAAGAGCAAATCAAAAGAACCATGTCCTCACATGCAGTGAGAAGGCTGAGGAGAGATGCCGCTGGCTTGTGATTCAGGATGCTAGGGAAGTTGAGTCAGTAAATTAAAGACCTGAAAACCATGAGTATGAAGTCTACTTAGAATCACACATTACAGTCTGATGCTTTAGAAAATACTTCTGCAGGGTCCTGCATACTATTTTGGTAAAACAGAGCCATCACATGTCAGTAAGGTTCATGAGAAGCTTGTTTTTTCCTAAATTCTATAATCTCTCTAATCCCAGGGAAAGATGTATAGAGACCAAAGCTAAGAGTGTTTCTTTGTTATAAGAAAGGAAGAAGGATTAATACAAGACGCCTATCCTTCAATGCTAAAATGTAATTTCTATCATATTTTACAGCTGATTAGAATTTTCCCCATTAATGCAAATTTCATGGTACCGTATTTCACATACTAATTAGTTTCTGCTGAAGATAAGGTAGGCACAAGCTAAAAAGTAAACACAGATGCCAATAATTCTTAATTACAGTTAAAAGCAACATGTCAAAACAGGAAGTTAAAAATAACCGTGATAAAACTTAATGGCTAAAACAATGTGATGTTTGATAAAAAGTCATTCGTTGTTCATGATAGAAATGAAGATTTTTGGAAATTCTTGGATTTACAATGTTAACTATAATGATGTTTCATGAAAATGTTTTTGAAATACAAATTCGCATGTATTCATCCGTGGTTAAATACTAAATAATGAGTTTTCAAGTCTAATTTCTTTCTTAGAGAGAAGCTTTAGGGAAATGGGATTTTATTTCTCGGGGACACGAGGTAGGACTGTCTTCAGATCCTCTCATACTTGTTTTCCCAATCCTTTCCCATCTACCACTCACCACCTACTACACATTGCTAAAATTCTCTCATCATTTGCCCCAGTCACTGTGCTATAATAGCTGGGTCTTTTGAGAGAGACAAGGAACAGGAGGCAGCGAGGCAGCAAAGACCATCTCTATTTTTTGCACTACTGGGGCCGGGGGGCATTGAACACCCAGGGCCTTGCTCTACCACTCAGCTGCACCCCAGACTCCTTTTTTATTTCGAGACAAAGTCTTGCTAAGTTGCTAAGCTATGGCCTCAAACTCACAGTCCTCCTGCCTCAGCCTGACAAGTCACTGGGATCACAAGTGTGTGCTATGGCCCCTGGCTACATCTTTATTAGCAGGGATACCAAGTGTGCAGCCTTCAGCCATACCACCCTGGTGTCTGATCTCGCCTGATCTCAGAGCTAAGAGGATCAGGCCTGGTTAGTCCTCGGTTGGGAGACCGCCTGGGAACACCAGGTGCTGTAGGCTTGGGAGAAGGACCTGACGGCCCACTCCCCAAAATCAATCAGCCGTTGAAAACTCTATGAATGGCAGAGAAGCGCTGACATAGTGCCAGGCATGGCATGGTGTTGGACAGTGTTTTGTTCTGTTGTACGTGGGGTCACTACGAGTCAGACTCAACTCTGCGGCACCTAACCACTACCACCAAGTGTGCATTCATCTCTCATCAAGTTAGATTTTATTATTCCCATTTATATGAGTCAACTGGGGTCTGCAGAACTAAATTGGTGAAGGCACAGGTAAAAAGGTCAGTATTAACTCTACGTCTAAGTCCAACATTAAAGATCCCTTCCATTTCCCGTGACTCGCCTCCCATCTTCAGACACCTCAGTGTCTGAAGGCATTTTTACTCCATTCACATTATTTCTCCTGTTTGGCCACAGGCCTGTGGTGACTGGCGATCAGAAGCCAGTCGAAATCAGAACACATCATGTCCAAAAGGATTTATTTCCTTCATCCTTCCAGAACGATAAATGAGAACTACAGGAGGGGGAGTGGGTGGGGGAGGCAGGAGGGCAGAGCAGTGTGACCATGGCCCCCTGATCTTTCATCCAATCACGGGGACTTTCAGTGGTCATCCCTTGCTAGTACAGTCACCTCGAGCCACGTGTTGGCCACTGGACACTCTTCCCGCTTTGGAGACGTCCGGCTCACCAAGCTGTCCATCTGGGTTCTAGCCGCCCCCTGACATCTTGAGCACGGGCCGCGGGGCCAACTTGCAACCTCCGCCCACGCGGCAGAAGCTGGGAAGTCTCCTCCCGCCCCTTAGCTCCTACTCTGCAGAGTTTTCGCCTTCGCAGAGAAAGCGGGAGCCCGAGCACCCGGCTGTCTGTGGTCACCGCATCACCTCCCGCGCGCCGTATGTGGAGTTTTCCTCCTCCTGCTCCCGGTCCACGTGTTACTGTGCACGCAGGGTGACGGGACCTCCTCGGACCACAGGTCTCGGTCCGTGTGTCGCTGGTCCGCATTGCCCTTCCTTACATTCCCTCCCTCTTTCTTCTGCCCCTTTCGATCCCCAGTCCTGGACAAGTGAGTCTCGACTGTCCTCCACATGCGATGCCATGAGAGATAAACAGGAAGTCACGGGAACGTATCAGCACCATTGCAGACCCCGAGACCTCGACTGAGTCTCCTGAGGCTCCTTTTCGCGCCCCTGTGCAGGCTGCTCCCCCGTCTGGAGTTGCTTCACACCTTCCCCAGGCTTCCCTCCTCCGAGCCCCTTTTGCTATTGCTCAGTGCCATCCAATGAGATCTGACTCAGCGAGACCCTACGCACAGCAGAACGAAACTCTCCCTGGCTTTGTGCCACGCCCGGCACTATGGCAGTGCTTTTCTGCTACTCATAGGGTTTTCGATGAATGACTGGTTTAGGTGTGGGCTGCCAGGTCCTTCTCCCATCTTTCTTGTGCTGGGGATCAAACCCAAGGCCTCAGAGCATGCAGAGCAGCACTCTACCAACCAAGCTAAACCCTCAACCCATATGCTTTTCCCTCGTTTAAATGAAAATGAAAAACTGGGAGGCAAAGGTGGCAAAGTTGAATCTGGCTTTTGAGGCAAACGAATCCGCGTCAGGACTGCAGGGAACCTGGGGTTTCTGGACCAACCTCCAGGGACTAAAGGCCACATGGACATCACTGGGTAAAACTTGGGTGAAGATTGAACCTTCCGGGGCTCCCCCGCAGAGGAGTACAACGTGCTGTGGTTCTAAAACCTAGTGGTGAAGTGCTAACGGAGACGACAGTCGGAGGACAGGAGAGTGACAGGGTTACTGGGAATAAAGTAAAGGTGTGGATGGAAATAAGAACGTCTGAATGCACTACTCAAGGTGGCCGCATCCTTTTCCTGACTATGTGATGGGGAAGGAAGTGGTGTCTGACCAGGAAGTGCCCTGGCTGCTGCCCTGCAGACGGGACGTGGGCTGGTTTGACTTTAACTAGAGAGGCTAAGCGAGAACCTAGAAAATCTCCTGAGCCCCGCAAAGACTGTTCGTTCTCAAGAGTATCGTGGACGATCACAGAGCTCGCCACCTGAATCAATGACACTTTAAGGTTGGAGTAGTGTGGCCAGCAATGTCACTTACCACAGCTTTCTGAATCCTGGGAAAAAGGCCACAGGTTCGCGCAGATTAAGGGATTATAGAGACTTGAATACAACAGTGGCAGCTACAGCTTCAAGGGTGCCTGGTGTGGCCTCAACAGTGGCAAAAATACAAAGACCGAAAGGAGACTGATACTGAGTGTCTGATCTTGATAACGCTGTCTTCTCGGTCCCAATCTCAGGAAAAACAAAAGCTGTCTTATGTTTTCAAGTGGGCACGATCCCAATTTACATTTATTGTAATGTCCCAGGGTTATGAATCTGCCATCTTCCTGTCATAACGTGTTTAGAAGGAATTTTGTCCTGATAGTATTTTGTCCTAACAGTATTATTAGTGTTTCTCTGCTATTCATAGGATTTTCAATGGCAGATTGCTTTTTGGGAGTGGGTTGCTGGGTCCTTCTCCCAAGCCTACAGCACCTGGTATTCCCAGGTAGTTTCCCATCCAAGGACTAACCAGGCCTGGCTCTGTTTAGCTTCCGAGATCTGACAGGATCGGACGCCACAGTGGTCCGGCTGCAGGCTGGGTTCCACAGGGAATTTACAACAAACTGCTCTTGCTGCTTGTCCACGAAAGCAAGTAAGAAGCACCAGTCCTGCTCACACTGAGTTTTGGGGGACACAAGTTCCTCAACTAATTGAAACTGATTCTGTAACTAAAGGATATAATATAATCTTAAAACCTGAGATACCCGGATGGCATGGATAATGTCAAAGACATGCGTTAAGGAAGGCCGAGGGGTTGGGGTTTAGCTCAGTGGTAGAGTGCTTGCCTCTCAAGTGCAAAGCCCTGGGTTCAGTCCTCAGCACCAGGAAAAAAAAAAAAAAAGAAGAAGAAGAAGAAAGAAGAAAGAAGAAAGAAGAAAGAAGAAGAAGAGAAGAAGAAAAAGAAGGAGGAGGAGAAGGAGGAAGAAGAAGGAGGAGGAGGAGGAGGAGGTGGAGGAGGAGGAGGAGGCGGCGGCGGTGGCAGGCCATGTCCAGACACATTCCCTTGTGAAGCTGAAATGGTTCCTGAGAACGTCCCCCTGGAGGAACGCAGGAGACCCTCACAGTGCACGAGAGCAGGCGGCCCCTCTTCCTCTCCCCTTCCTTCGAATCTCAGAGCCATCTGGGGGCTGTCAGATCCGATCGCCACATCTTCTTCAAAGGGCAGTGCCCTGGGAGGAGCTCGCAACTGCCTAGCCAAGAAGTGACCTGGCTCATGGGGGGACCGCAGCTCGTGGCAGAGAGCGCCGTGGTGGGAGGGCTCATTCTGCCTGAAGGTCAGAACCAACCGGACCCAGGGCTCAGGGCCATGCTGCTGTCCTTGCAGCGACAGGGGAACTGAACAGAAGCGGAAGCCCTGACATTGAGTGTGGACTGATGGAGGGACAGTGGCTATTTGCTGGGCCACGCAGAAAGGCTGATGGGCAGTAGAAGAGCAGACATTAGGGAACAGACTATTGATGAGGCTTGGTCCTACGGAAACACCATGGAAATTTAACGGGCACGCTAACCCAGGATGAGCTGGTGCTCATCAGAGCCTCCTTTAGGACAAAAGATGATGGGAGCAAACGGTGGGGACCACCTCGGCCCGAGAAATTAGTACATGTGGGCGAGCTGCCGCAGCCCCGAGACGGGCCGAGCAATGACAGCCCTCTTGCGCCCTGAGGCATGAGATGCCGGTCAGAACGCTGCTGTCTGCCAGGAAGAGGAAAGGGGCCTGCAGATGGCGGAGGGGCCTGTTACCCAGGAGGAGCCGCCCAGCCCAAGCCCGCTGGCAAGGACACCACCCTGGACCACTTCCAGTGTCCTCAGGGCCTCAACAGGAGTGGACGCTGAGCCGGCCTGAGCTTGCCGCAGCCAGCGATACGTGCACAAGCCCGACACACTGCAAGACAACAGGAACAGAAGGCTGTGTCCCCCACCCGGCTCCATGGCATCAGACCTAAGAGGCATCCTTTTCAGCCCACAGTGTGCAAAAAGGCAGCTAAGCATCCTACCGTAGGGGCAGAGCGTGCTCGATGCCATCTTCAGAGCAAGGCTGACAGAGCTGGAATGGGAAACTGAGACATTCTCCTGAAACCGGGAGAGAGAGAGACGGAGGGCCGGTGCACAGGGCTTCACAAACGTGGGCGCCCCCTCAACCCGGGGCCCCCTCTGAAGGATCACTCTATTGTCATGGAGAACGTGCGGAAGACAAGGTAGGCGAGGATGCCACTCAACCCCCTCCCAGGTAGCCCAACTCCCTTTCCTCCTACCTGAGGCAGGCGTCCACATCTGGGGCTCTGGGTACCAGAAGCAGAGATGACCTGGGAGCAAGAAGCTGCAATTCTACCTTCAAATTACGCCAGAACCCCTAAGGGTCAGTGGGACGGATGTGCCATCACCCCTTCTAGAAGAAGCACGGCCGGCAGCCTGTAGTGCTCAGTGGTCACGTCAGTCCCCCAACTCCGTAAGGATGTACAAATCACTCCCTATAGGCGGGAATTGGCACTGCTCTGCACACTCTGAGGCCCTGGGTTCGATCCCCAGCACCGCAAAAATGGGAGAAGCACTGGGCAGCCCACTCGAGAAACAATCAGCCATCGAAAACCCTGTGAGTAGCAGAGAAGCCCTGGCGTAGTATCGGGGGACTGTTGCGTTCTGTTGCACACAGGGTTGCGATGAGTCCAACAGCAGCAGTGGGGATGGAACAATGGGGGGGCACTTAGTACTGGATTTAAACACAGATGATGTCACTGGCTCAAGATCCTTGACTTAACTATATCTGCAAACACTTTTTCCCCAAATAAGGCATCAACGTGTTAAGATTTTTACCCCTTTAGGGGCAGAAGTCACAAGCACTTAACTGGATTGACTACTAAACATTTCAACGTTTCTTTCAAATGGTCTCACGAGAATGTGACTACATATAAGAAGAAAATGAGCAAAGGACATATTTCATTGTTTTGATATTGTGGCTTTTGATATTATGGTTTTTGATATTATGTTTTGATATTATGATTTTTAGAGATTTGAATGTGAACATACTGTTCTGGGGCCACCATTTAACCCAATACACTCTGCTCCCTAGACCCCCGATTTACGTGTGACCCACATGTGAAATACACTCATCCCATCCCAATATCCCGGAACGTTTTGAGCCGTTACAGTATCAACTCAAACCCAAATCTCTTTCAAGTATCATCAGTTCAAAAGTCGTAAATCTCACCGTCTACGTCAAGAATGGATGAAACTCTGGATAGGAGCCATCCTGGGCAAAACTCCTCTACATCTGCGGACCTCTCAAAATAGAAAGCAACTTATCTGCTTCCAGAATACAATACTGGCGAATGACAGGAAGGGAGAAGTTGAAAGGAATAGAAAGGTCGCTGATCCAAAGCAGATTTGAAACCCGGTGTGGGAAATTCTATTGCATTTCAGGTCTGTGCCTAATCCTCTGTCCTTTGCTTTCCCACCCTCGAGGCCCATGGGGGTCCCACAGGCCTCTGGGTCTGTGGTGCTTGGTCAGCCGTGGCAGCCTGTGTGATGCGGGTGGCTCTGATCCACCGCTGCACTGAGCAACAGGACCTCCTGAGCACCTCCAAGGGCCCTCGGGGAGGCGCCCTCCCCCAAATGGGCTGCTAAAGGTGATTGGGTGGGAGATGACCCTAGGCCGGTAGGAGACACAGACTCGAGAGGAGCTGGAGATAGAAGCAAATGTAGAAAAGGGCAGCAGTTTCGGGAGGGGGGAGGAGCAACGCCCTCCAGAGGAGGCTGCAGGTGCCAGAAGCTGGAAGTTCAAGCAGTGTATAAAGTACAAGCAAGCCACACACAAGACAGAAAACACGGCCAGACACCACGGTGCGCACCTGTCACCCTGGCAGCTCCGGAGGCTGAGGCAAGAGGATCTCGAGCTCCAGGCCAGGAGCCAGTTTGCACAACTTAGCAAAACCCTGTCTCCAAGTGCTGCATTTTATTATACACTATATTACGTAGTACATTCTGTTATATACTATATTCTACTAGAATATTTTACTTGGGAGAGGGGCTGGGGGTACAACCTGGTGGCGCAGCACCTAACAAACACGCAGGAGGCCCCGTGTTCAACCCCGCAGTACTGGATAAAAAGCAGCAAACGGAAAGAAAGAAAAATCCCATGGGCTAATCTGTCAAGTATGCCTGATTTGTCTACTGAGGGTACTGGGGTTCGATGCAGAGGGAAGACTGATATCCTGACATCATTCACGTGTTGATTATTTGTAAAGTCTAAACTGCATCGAGTCAGAGGCCGGGGCATTAAGGCCTCCGGAGGCTGTTTCGAAGATCACCATTTGTTTTACTTTCACCACTCAATTTGCACATCTAGTTAAGATGCTGTCCCACCCAACATTATATAAACTCTACAAGTTTTGAGTACAAAATCATTTATACTATTCTAATTTTTTATTTGGTAGGAAATTCAGAACCCTGGAATTGTTAAGGTCTGGATCCAAAATGTCGGCCTCACATATACACACACACACACAAAATTCCATAAACTAACATAATCAAAGTCCCCCGAATGCTCAAGGCCCAGTTGCCAGCTACGGAGCTTTGGGAAAGTGAGTGGACCGTGAGGGCTGTGATCCACTGACAGGTTCAAACTGTTTTGCTTGGGGATTTTTCACAGCAGTGGAAAGCTAACTAACATGGAAGGAAACGGTTAAAAAGCAACATAGTATAATTAGTGAGGAACAGCACAAGTGTATAGTAAAAATATTCTCCCAAACCTACAAACGTAGACATCGCTATTTCCTGAGGGGCATAAAATAGCGTCAGTGTAATTTAGGGGATGTTATAAACTTTCAGAAACCTTAGCATTGTAAATATTCATCACTATTACTGTAGCAGTACCTACAACCAGCATTTATTTTGTTTAACGGAACCTCTACCCTTTAGAATAGACACGATGCGCACAGACACATGTTCACACGGTGAGCGACAATGCAGTCACTAACTCGTGACCAGTTACCTTTGCGATAATGACTTCTTTCTTCAGAATCTTCATGGCGTAATACTTCCCACTTGCCTTCTCTCGGACCAAAATAACTTTCCCAAAAGTGCCTTTACCTAGTAGTTTCAAATAGTCAAAGTCATTCATTGTCTGAAAAATACAAATTAGAAAACCTACTATGA
Source organism: Pedetes capensis (assembly GCA_007922755.1). NCBI lineage: Eukaryota > Metazoa > Chordata > Mammalia > Rodentia > Pedetidae > Pedetes > Pedetes capensis. The sequence continues at coordinate 170,158 of VMDO01001916.1, read as the reverse complement.
AACATTTGGTACAGTTTATCGTTAGCATGCACGCACATATTCTCAATATCCACGCAACACTGCCATTTCCACTCATTGCCAAGGACTGGAGTTCCCATGGACTTAGTAGCGGGGCTCCCTTGAGACGATGTGAGAACCAAGAATGCCCCACACAGACACTCCCAAATGTGGCTGTGACAGCAGCATGTTTGCAGGAGCCGTTGGAGAATGCACTCCAGCAAGAGGAGGATGGGATCCAAGAAAGAAAGAGGTATTTTCAGAACTGCTGAGGATGACGCTGGAACTCAGGGAAGAGAGATCTACAAAAGACAGCAGTTGTGACTTCTGAGAAGCAACTGGTCCAATGCAGAACCAGAAGGCAGGCAGCAGTCAGAGGCGTCTCTAATCCATCCGCCTTTTTCAGTTTTGCTTCTCAGACCGATGGCAGCCACGTGATTAACAAGACTTCATGAGGTGGACCTGCCACCTGCCATCTACAGTCCCCGGTGTACACTGCAAGTGCTCTGCTGTGCAGGTCGACATTATGCTACAAACTTCCATTAATGCACTTTCCTCCCTCAGACTTTCGTTTCTGTGGACTTGCTTCCTTTTGAAATTCCTTTATCGTTGCTTAATAGGCTTTGGGGTGGAAGGGACCATAACTGTGTATGCTGTTTGTTTTCTTAAATTTGAACTCAGTGTAGATGTCTGTGAACAAGTTAAGCATTTGGGTTTTATCCTACAAACAGAAGTCACTGAATGTTATAACGCCTTTTGTAACTTTTTGTTTCCGTCTACCATCTATCAGAAGTAAATGCGAAGCCGGGCGTGGTGGCGCACGCCTGTAATCCCAGCAGCTGGGGAGGCGGAGGCAGGAGGATCGCAAGTTCAAGACCAGAGACAGTCAGTGTAATTTAGCGAGACCCTGTCTCAGAAAATAATAAAATCTACAAAATGGGCAGTGGGTGCAGCTCAGTGGTCCAGGCCCTGGGTTCAACCCCTAGTACCGCAAAAAAAAAAAAAAAAAAAAAAAAAAAAAAAAAAAAAAAAAAAAAAAAAAAAAAAAAAAAAAAAAAAAAAAAAAAAAAAAAAAAAAAAAAAAAAAAAAAAAAAAAAAAAAAAAAAAGTAAATGCAAGAAACGTCTCAGTGACTTCAGCTTCTACCTTAGGAAACAAGAAAAACAGCAAAGTAAACTCCCAAAGAATTAAAAGAAAGGATATGGTAAAGATTAGAGCAGTGAACAATTACATTTTTACAAGAAAGAAACAGTAGAGAAAAATCAGAGAAACCAAAAGCTGTCTCTTTAAGGTCTATAAAAAATTGAAAAACCTCTAGCCAGACTGATCAGGAAAACAAAGACAAGAAGATAACAAATTGCCAGTATCAGGGATGAGAGAGGGGACATCACTTCAGATTCTACAGATATTAAAAGGAACGTAAGAATATGATAAACAGCTTTATGCCAGTAAAATTAAAACAGACTAAATGAGCAAATTCCCTGAAAGCTTCAAACTACCAAGCTCGCTGGAGAAGTCACAGATACCTTCTTGTTGTTAGGTGCCGTCGAGTCGTATCCGACTCATAGCGGCCCTCATAGGATTTTCAATGGCTAACGGTTTCAGGATTGCCTTGGGAGTGGGTTGCCACGTCCTTCTCCCATTTTGCAGTGCTGGGAATCAAACTCAGGACCTCAGACACTGCAGAGCAGCACTTTACCAACTTAGCTAAATCCCAGCCAACATATACCTTGGAAAGCCCTATTTTTATAATTAAAATTCAATTTGTATGCAAAATCTTCTCAACCATGAAAACTCCAGCTCTACATGGTCTCATGGGTCATTTTCACCGACACTTAAAGAAAAAAAAAAAACCCACACCAATTCTATACCAGCTCCTCCTGAAAAGTGAAATGGAGAAGCAGCTGCCAATCCATTCTACAAGGCTGCCATTGTTCTGATACCAAAACAGATAAAGGTACTACAAGGAAACTACACACCAGGCCCTCCGTGTACATCCACGTAACAACGCTAAATACTTAAAAAGGGAACGCTTACATTCATTTAATATAATTTGTTGTTTCCTGTAATTTTGATAATTTTCTTCAAACATCAAGTTATAATGTCTTAACCATTCACTAACCTTAGTTCAAAGGAAAAAGGAGCAGATAGCAAAGTCCATTTATTAACTCAACTAAAAATCAAACATGTGGCTCTGAGTATATGGGATATAGTAACAAAGATAGTGTCATGTGGACAAATAACATGTAATGCTAGGTTGATTTAAGTTCACTAACAAAAATGGCCACCAAAGTATGTGGTCTCTGTCTCCAAAGATGGCTGTCTCCCCGTGAAGAGGTGGAGTCATCTCTCCCGTGTGGCCTTGCATCCTGCCTGGAACACAGACCATGACCAACGCCGCCCTGTGCCAGCTCCAGCCCCAGCCTTTAGAGTCTGGCAGCTTATGCCTTCCCCTTCCTGGAAGACTAGAAAACCAGCCCTGTTGCTCCAAGGAGCCCAGGTTACCTAGGTCCAGCTAGAGAGGCCGTGTGTGGAGGCTCCGGAAGGTAGGACTCCACGTGGACAGAGAACCCCACGCAGATCCACCAGGCTCCCGCAGCCAAAGGTCAGCATGGAGACGAGACCCCAGACAGGGGGCAAAGGCCTCTTGGGTGTCTCGGGCCTCACCCACGTGCTGCCGAGGCTGGCCGCAAGCAAGGTCCACACGAGACCAGCACCACTGCCACCAACCACCAAAACCATGAGAGGTCACACAGGGCTGTTGTTTTACGACATTAAATTTGGGGTAGTTTGTTCCCCGGCAATCAGGAGCTGAGCAACGGTCTTCTCATCACCCGCCATCACGTTGTTTTACCGCTCAGCTTCACTGGGCTGCTCCCTTCCTCATCTGTCATGGAAAAGCCCTAGACAACGACACACACTGAGTCCACAACTTAATGTCACAGAAAATAACACCGAGTTCTTGGGCATAAAATTAAAAAATAATTTGTAACCCGCTTTATGACATTTTCAGATGAAAAGCAATATTTAATTATAAAACAGGCCATATTCCTTAAGGAATGTAATTCTTAGGGACAACGAAGTTTAAAAAAAAATGACAGCCTTAACTGAATTTCACAACTTCTGTCAGTTTGTCAACCTTTAAAAAAATTGCAGAGAAATTAGTTAAAAAAATCTACGTGATATAATCAGAAAGAGATCTCATATATATTTTGACAAAACCTCAAAAAATTAGAAGGTATCTTTTATACCAAATGCTCACATTCAGATGGTACACACAGTAATTATCTAGTCTTTTCAAAATGAAACATAACCTATCTGAAAATGGTTTCTTCTTTTGGACAGTAAGGCATAAAGATTTAACAGGACTTTAATACAGAAAGCAGATGCATCAAGCTGGGTGTGGTGGGGCATGTCCGGAACCCTACCACTTGTTTTAATTCTTCTTCTTTTTTTGGTTTCTCGAGACCAGGTCTCACTGCGTAGCCCACGCTGTCCTGAAACTCACTATGCAGACCAGGCTGGTCTCGAACACACTTCCATCCTCCTGCCTCAGCCTCTGGAGCGCTGGATTACAGGTGCGCGCTGCCACGCCCAGCAAATCCCAGCACATGAGAGGCGGAGACAGGAGGATTACAAGTTTGAGGCTAGCCAACATAGCAAGCCCCTGTCCTCAAACCATAGACGAAAAAAGGGGGGAGGCAGAGACATTGTTCAGATAAATGAATCCTTCCAGACCCAGTCCTGGGAATTTCTTAGGGAAATATTTTACGTGGTTACACTGCCTCCTTCAACGTTAACGCAGCTGTTTCAGGTGAACAGGTCCATGTGCAGCCACCACAAGTGCTTAATAAACAGAGTGCCAAAAAAGTGCACACATGGTAAGAAAGCAAAAAGTCCTATCACAATTCTAATGCTCAACATGTACCAGGAGCAAAGATGGATACCTGTCACCTTTGACTTCTGCAACTACAGGAGGTCGCCATAGCAGAAGCAGCGGGACCTGTTGCTTTGCCAGGCCCCTGGGTCTTCCCTTGTGCACATCACACACAGCCACGCGTCTCAAACTTACCAGGAGTGCGTGCGACGGTCAGGCGTGTTGGAGGCTCCATTGCGCACTCGCGCCTCATTGTCACCGCACCTCCACAACATTCTCCAATTTCAAACACCTCTTCAGAACGGCCTTTGGCTCCTCCGAGCACAGCCCGGCCTCCACCAGTTTCCCTGGCGGCCCTGCCTTCTTTGACGCATGCCCTCTTGAGCGAACGGCATACTACACATCGCGCCTGCGATTCAACTCAACTTCCAAAAGTGACACACAGGTAAGCCTGCCTGGAGTGTTGTTGCTTTTCTGTTGTTGCATACATTTTTTTGGTATTCTCGGTATATTCAAATCACACACGCTGGAATATTTATTAAAAAAAAAAAAAAAAAAAAGAGTGACTCGGCGGGCACAGTGGCACACGCCTGTAATCCCAGCGGCTTGGGCGGCGGAGGCAGGAGGATCACAAGTTTGAGACCAGAGGCAGTCTGCCTCTGTAACTTAGTGAGACCCTGTCTCAAACCAGCACTCGCAGAGCATGCAAGCCCAAGGCCCTGGTCCAACACCCAGTACCGCAAAAAAAAAAAAAAGAGTGACTGTCTGGTCCACAAATTAGATTTTAAACCTGAATCTGTGACTGATAATGGAAATGAGGAACTTCTCAGCATAATGGTATCAGTACGCTAGCGCAGAAAAACATGAACTCCAGACACATTCGTGATGCAGGAACAAACTCAAGGAAGTACAGGGGACAAAGTCTCCCTTGAAGTTACCCTGGCCCCCACCTCTGTCCACCTGCTCTGGTGCCCCTTCTCCCGGGGAGGGGAGGAGCTAATCTGGTTAGGCTCTGGCTGAAACACTGGACTAGGTACTAGCTTGTCCTCTGGCAGTGCTGGGGACGGAACCGGGGCTTCACACGTCCTGGGCTAGCACCCCGCCCCTGAGTGACACCCCGGGCAGTGTCTCCAACACTGATGATGCCGCCCCTTCCCCCAGGAGTCAGAGCCAAGCACAAGGCCAGGTGCCTCCAGCAGGTGCGGCACTGCGTGGTTCCGACCTGCCTCCTCCTCCGCACGCGGGCCACTGCTTTGCAGTACCGTGGCCAGGCACTGGGGACGAAATCCCAAAGAGGGTCCGACTTAACTGGGACGCAGGAGACACTGCCCATGCTTTAGGTTGCGAGGTCATAACCAAGGGCTCCAGAGAGGCCTGCCTGGACAGTTAAACAGGAAGAGCTGTCTCTCCGGCTTTTTCTCCCCACGCTGGGCCCTCGCATACCTGATGGGGTGGGTGTATGAGAATGTCAGACTGGAGGACCGAAAAGGGTACTTGTGAGGGCCCTAACCAAATTCCTTTGAGACATCAGCTTTTAATTCAAACAGAGAATAGCACTTAAATCTGGCTGCCAAGTCCTTGCTCCTTTTCTGTACTACCCTGTCTGTCCTTCCCTCTCCAGGAATCCTGACTGGCAGAGCAGACACTGTGGCAACATGCTGTGACCACGGGAAGGAACTGCCTGTCTGCTCCACGCAAGAGATCGCAGCAACGACCTCTCTCAGCACAGCTGCCATATTCAGTAGGAATCCTGTTCATCTTCTTGTCCATTTCCTAAAGGCAGTGAGGCAAACATACCCTACAACTTACGAGGATTTTTTTTTTTTTCTTTTTGGTACCAGGGAGTGAGGCCTGGACCCAGGGCCTCAGCGTGCTTTGCGAGCTCTCTACCACTAAGCTGCACCCCAGACCAATTTTTACTTTTTATTTTGAGACAGGGTCTCGCTAAGTTGCGCAGGCTGCCTCTGGCCTCCAACTTGCGATCCTCCTGCCTCTGCCTCCCAAGCTGCTGGGATTAAAGGCATGTGCCGCCACGCTTGGCTTTCAAAGAGTTCTCTGTCACTATGCTAATACCAAATTTCAGGCCGAGGGTGTAGGCCAGTGTTAGAGTGCTTGTGTAACCTGCACAAGGCTGTAGGGACCAACAAAAAAATAAAAACAAACATTTCATGAATAATACTTGGAATATTTGTGTCTCTCCACCTAAAGATTAACTTATAACCTATTATAACAAATACATTCTAAAACATATACAGGTAAATGGCATGTTGATGCCTTTTCAACACCCTGGTCTTTAGGGTGATCTTCAAATACCATCTTTTACTTAAAGAAGTTGTTTTTAAGTTTTTTGTCACAGTAAAAAACATTATTTGCAAGTCCTACAAAATACCAATTCGTACTTATTCTGGAGCACCAAGAAAAGGAAAAGCCCCATTGGCTCAGGAGTAGCCACTGAGAGAAAAGCTGTCATTTCCCAGGCTGCTCTCGCTCCAGCTGACTTTACGGACTGACATTAAGGGCGCCAAGCAGGAAGCCAGCAGAGCCGCTTCCGCTTCAGCTTTCAGGAGAGCACAGGATGCCAAATGGAAAAGGGTCAAATCATTTTGGAAAACCCCTGATCTCTGAGTGTCTGAAATGGCACATCGGGAATAAGGTAGAAGCTGGGCACCGTGGCGCACACCTGTCATCCCAGCTGCTGGGGAGGCTGAGGCAGGAGGATCATGAGTTTGAGGCCAGAAGCAGCCCGCGTAACTTGGTAAGACCCTGTCTCAAAATAAAATGTAAGAGAGGGGCTGGGGTGCAGCCCCATGGCAGAACACTTGCCCAGGATGCACAAGGCCCTGTGGTCAACCCCTACATCTGTAAAACAAAAACAAAAACAAACAAACAAAACAAGCAAAAGGGGAGGTGGGAATGCAATTCATTAACCTATCTGCTGGTACATCAGCGACAACCCCCTCTCCAGCCCAACCAACATTCGGTGACCAAAAGTGCTGGCCAATGATCTGGTTTTAAATGAGAGCATTTCAGGGTCACCCGGGCAGAACGGTGCCCACACACACATGTGCACACACACACACACGCACACACACACGCGCACACACACACACACACATCGTAACAAAGGCGGCTGACCCGCTCACGAACCGCAGCGCCCAGAGTACTTCCTGGACGGTGCGGGCGAGGGGTGCGTGCTTCCTACCTTTCTTTTGTGATGCGTGGTGGACGCGTCCATCTCCTCCTCGCCTATGTTGTCGATCTGGGAGGTGGGACTGCAGCTCATCCTCTCCTCCTCCTGCCGCTGCAGCCGGTCGGCCACAGCCTGGATCGCTTCCGTCCATTCTTCCCTAGGAGACCAGGGCACCGCTTGTCAGCAGAGGGTGCTGGGGGACTTCAATGTTTCAGAAACCATGAATGCAACACAAACGTGGTCTATTCCTGGAAGGCCTCCAGCCCCCATCGTTTTCTACCATTGCCCTAAGGTGGAAGCAACCCGAAAAGCATCTTCACTGCAGGCCTAACACCATGAGTAGCATTTGTCGTTGGCAGGGGCCGTTCAGTCGGGTCTGACCCGTATTGACCCTGTGTACAACAGATCAAAACCCTCCCTGACACTGGGCCACGCCCGGCAGCACATCGGTGCTCCCCCTGCTATTCACAGGGTTTTCTTTTCTTTTTTTGTGGTACTAGGAGTTGAACCCAGGGCCTCATGCTTGCATGCTTTCCAAGTGCTGTACCACTGAGCTGCGCCCTCAGCCCATTTTCTCACATTTTGAGACAGGGTCTCACTAAATTATGCAGACTCCTCTGGTCTCAAACTCGAGATCCTCCTGCCTCTGCCTCCCAAGTCTCTAGGATTACAGGCATGCGCCACTGCACCTGGCTTCACAGGGTTTTCAATGGCCAATAGTTTCAGGAGTGGGCTGCCTGGTCCTTCTCCCAACTGCAGCACCTGATATTCCCAGGTGGTCTCCCGTCCAGGGACTAACTCCCATCCAGGGCTGACCGGCCTTAGCTTCCAAGATCAGGCAGGCTCGGACACCTGGGTGTTTATTTAGAGGTACGTTTTTTAAAAACAAGAGGACAAAATATTATTTTAAAATACAGTTTCCCGTGTATAAAATAAAAGGTCCTGGTAATCTCTAGCAATAGATTTTATTTTGAAATGTGATATAATACAGCAAGTGCATCTTATTTACACCTACTGTGTCCAAGATACATCTTTTTCAATGTGTTTATCTTTAACCTAGCTGTGTCTTTATCTGTCTTTTCTCCCTGCCTGTTTTATTATTTTAATTCCTTCTCAGAATTCCATTTTAGTTTTCCCGTTGGCTTTTTTTGGCTATCTCTTCTGCGTTATCTTACGTGTATTCTCGATTTCACACAGTCCACTTAGTAACGTGCTCCAGTGGCTTTTCGTGACTCCACTCCTCCTCGGATTACTTTGGTGCTCACCCTACCATCGCCCCCCCCCCCCAAGGAATTGTCCTAGAAATTGTAACAAGCATTGTCTTGCTGTTGTTGTCATTAGGTGCCGTCGAGTCAGGGTCCGACTCATAGGGACCCTCACAGGGATTTCAACAGCTGACTGTTTGGGGATTGCTTCGGGAGTGGACTGCCACATCCTTCTCCTGTTTTTGCGGTGCTGGGGATTGAACCCGTGTCCTCAGAGTGTGCGGACCTTGACTTAGCAAAGTCTATTATGTCCGTACTGCTGTCTCCTGCCAGAAAATATAGCAAACTAAAAAGACATTAAATCCATTTTTTCTCAACCTCAATTTATATGACCTTAAGTACTTTCGTTCTTTATATAATTAAAATACATCATTATTATTTATGAAATCAAAAATCATTTGGATTTATTGACTTATTTGCCATTTTAATTACCTTTGATTCCTTCTTATACCTCTCCTACCACCCACGATTATTCTTGTTCTGCTTAAGAATACTAAGCACAAGCTGGGTGCAGTGACACACACCTGTCATCCCAGTGGCTTGGGAGGCGGAGGCAGGAGAATTGTAAGTTCGAGACCAGAGGCAGTCTGTGTAACTTAGCAAGACCCTGTCTCAAAAAGTAAAATGGGCTAAGGATGCAACTCAGTGGTCCAGCACGTGCAAAGAATGCAAGCGTGAGGCCCTGGGTTCAACCCCTAGGATCACAAAAAAAGAATACTAAGTACAGATGTGCTCATGAGACATTCTATAAATCTGACTGAAAATATTGCAATTTTACTTTTTATTCCTGGAAAATATTCCTGTTTCTTAGCATTTACATGCTTCCAGCAGTTTGGGCCTGCCACTCCATTACTTCCAATTATTATTCTATTCCATATGTTCGACATCAGTTTTTTCTATTTTCGTGTCACCTTCTGGTCTACTGCTCCTTTGAAAACGAAGTATATTCTTTCTCATTAGCTATGTTTTTTAAAAAGTCTAATGGAACTAGGAGTTTTCTTTGTATTTTACCTACTTGGGATCCACAGGAGTTATGAATCAGTGGTTTGATGTCTCTAGCCATTTTATAAAATTTTCTGTCATTTTCAACACAAATCCACACCTCTCGAGACTCCAGTTAGGAAGTAGACCTCACCGCTGCCTCACTTTGTCTTATCCACTTTCATTTTCTATCTGTGTATCTCTGCATGTTTCATTCGGGATATTCTATTCTGATCTATTTTTAAATTCACTGATTTTCCCTAGGGCTGGGATTTAGCTCAGTTGGTAGAGCGCTGCGCTGCAGTCTCTGAGGTACCGAGTTCGATTCCCAGCACCGCAAAAATGGGAGAAGGGCCTGACAATCCATTACTCCCAAGGCAATCCCAAAACAGTCAGCCATTGAAAACCCTATGAGGGTTGCTATGAGTCGGATACCGACTCGACGGCACCTAACAACAACAACAACGACGATTTTCCCTAATGTAAGACCTAATTTACTATTAAAACCACCTACTGACTCTCATAATTATAATTACTTTATTTCAATTTTGGAATTTCCGTTTGTTTCTATTTGTACTTCCTTTCTGCTGAATTTCCCAGTCCTAATATTGGTGAACATGTTATGTAGGTCTTTTAACTCCTGCTGGATACTCCATTATCTGTAGCCCCTGTGAATCGGAGTGTACTGACTGCTTTTTTCCCTCTTTTTTGGCCACAATGTCTTAAATCTGTGTGCATGTATTTTTGGATGAGTCCTAGGCACTCTGTATGAAAAATGAGGTAATTTCAGGCCTAGTTAGACACAATCTAGAGGATATTTAGGTTTGCCTTTAGCAGGTTCCTAAGAGACTAGTACAAACAGATCAACTTAACCCAGTCTCAGCACCAAAATAATTCAGAGCAGGACTGGGATCCTCGAAAGATAAGTCTACGTCCACTGAACCCTTCCTACAGGGAATGGTCCTGACACGTCGACCCTAAGATAAGTCTACGTCCACTGAACCCTTCCTACAGGGAACGGTCCTGACGGTGTTGGACCTAAGATAAGTCTACGTCCACTGAACCCTTCCTATGGGCAACAATCCTGACGGTGTTGGACCTAAGATAAGTCTACGTCCACTGAACCCTTCCTACAGGGAATGGTCCTGATGGTGTCGACCCTAAGATAAGTCTACGTCCACTGAACCCTTCCTACGGCCAACAGTCCTGATGGTGTTGGACCTAAGGAAAGTCTATGTCCACTGAACTCTTCCTACAGGGAATGGTCCTGACGGTGCTGGACCTAAGGTAAGTCTACGTCCACTGAACCCTTCCTACGGCCAACAGTCCTGATGGTGTTGGACCTAAGGAAAGTCTATGTCCACTGAACCCTTCCTACAGGGAATGGTCCTGACGGTGTTGGACCTAAGGTAAGTCTACGTCCACTGAACCCTTCCTACAGGGAATGGTCCTGATGGTGTCGGCTCTAAGATAAATCTACGTCCACTGAACCCTTCCTTCAGGGAATGCTCCTGACCATCTTGCCCCTAATGTAGGGCTCACCAGGCCTTCTGTTCGGCAGCCCACAAGCCCAGGATGTGGCTCCGGTTCTGGGAGCCACTCAGTCTCAGCACCTTGGACACTTCCAGAGCTGGCAGGTCCCGCTCAGGGAAGTGGGCTCACGCTCTGAGCAGTGCTGTTATTTCTGTGAAGTTTCGGCCCCATGAATCTTTGGCTCTGTGGGCTCACGGATGCCTTTTCTTTTCCCCAGCTTTACTGGTAGCACTTGGCTGAGCTACTGAATCAAATCACCTAATTCATAATAATTGAACTAAATTTTATGCCACCATAAGGGGTGGGAGGAGACACCTGCGATAATGCCCCGGGCCATGGGACCCAGGGACTGAGACAGAGCAGCCCTGCTCTGGAAAAGAAGGTGTCTATGCCGCCCCTAAGGGACTCGGGGCACTGGTACTGTGTCACTGCTCCTCCATTCAGTGGCGAGGATGGTCGTGCTGCTCAGTCCTGATCGCCCCCACCCTCTCTGGGCTTGGATCAGCCCTCAGAACCCTTGTCAACGCAGTGATCCAGGCTGCGCCTCGTGACCGCGTGTAAAGGCACACCTCGGGACACCTTCAGCTGGCGCAGCTTTCTCAGAATCTCAAATACGAACGCAATCAATTCTACAATGTTATGAAAAGGGTAGGTTTTGGTTATAAAAATGTCTTTAAATTTCTTTTTTTAAAATCTTTAAATGTTCTCTGTTCTCTGAAGAAGTAGCACAGCTTATAGTGTGACCAAAGGTTCTGATTTAGTCTTTTATAAGCCCCAGTTATTTATGGCAGATTCCGGAAAGAGAACAGATAATTTTACAAACAGATTTGCATTTATTTATGAATGATGAAGTCAGCTACAGATACATCTTTAGATCGATTGTTGCCTTTTCAAAACTGTACAAAAGCAAGTCCCTTACCTTTCTTCTGGAGTGTCTACGTGAAATGTTCTCTCTATGACAGTGGTCCACTGGAGACATCGAATAATAAACGTGTTTGGCTTTGGTCGTTCTGTTTTCATTAACTGGCATTCTAGAAATAAAACAAAGTATCTCTTTACACACAGGCGTATTTAGACCATGAGGTAAATAGTTGACAATGTGGTGGTGGTTGTTAGGTGTGCTGTGGAGCCTGACTCATAATGACTCTACGTACAACAGACCCTCCCTAACACTGCCGTGCCAGGCACTGTGGCACTGTTTGTCAGCTGTTCACAGGGTTTTCAATGGCTGATTGTTTCGGGATTGTTTCTCCAGTGGGTTGTCCAGTCCTTCTCCCGTTTCTGCGGTGCTGGGATGGAGCCCAAGGCCCCAGAAAGGGCAGAGCAGCGCTCTAGCAACGGAGGCAAACCCTAGCCCCCTTTGTATCACCAGCAATTTAAACGCTGAAAGCTTTTGACCTGAACCAAACTTAAACCCTCTTAACCCTGAGTGTGCCCCACAACCCGAACCCTGTTTTTCACAGATTTCAGGCCCATCTTTCAGCCCATTATTCCTTCCCACCCCGCTTTCAAAAACCCCTATTAAACGTTCAGCCAGTAGCTCACTACACTGTCTGACACACATTTCACATATGTTAGTTTGACCCCAGGGGCTCACACCTCACACGTGCTTTGCAGTACTCTAGCACTGGGCTGCCTCTTCCACCCATTTTTACTTTTTATTTGAGACAAGGTCTCACTAGGCTACGTAGGCTGCCACTGGCATCGAACTTGAGATCCTCCTGCCTCTGCCTCCCAAGTGGCTGGGATGACAGGCGTGCGCCACCGCTCCCAGCTGGAAGGGTATTCTGAATACCATACCTAAGCGAAGTGTAAAGAACTCAAATCTGGAAGCTTAAAGGCTGTGTAATACATTGTCAGAATCCCAGTGATTATCAATTACTGCAATTTTCAAGGCTGCTGAAATGAAAACAATAAAAGCTATTACTTTAATTACCATTCTTGAGCAGACCACTGCAAAGGAACTATTTAGGAAAGAATAAAATATTTGTATTTATGCATGGGGCAGCTTGGAGAAATATTAAAACAATAGTGTGATGACCCGACTGGTTCTCTCAGTCAGCGGCTGGGTTACCCTCCTGCAGCACTCACAGACCCAACATGCACGAAGCGGTAACTGCAGGCCGAGCACTGATCCGGATTCTGGGCATGTAACATGGGAAGGAACAGCATGCCACAAACTTTACTACTTTGTTATTCCAGGGGACACTGTTTGCGGATTTAAACTGAATTTGAAATCATGGCCGGTGATGTGAATTCCTCCTAGCAGTTTTCTTTAATGAACGTGGCTGCCCCAGATATCATGATTGACCGAGAGCACGTCTTCAGAGCCAGCACTTTGTCCAGTGACGTTCTTGTGCGTGTTCACCCACGGTATGCTGCCTGCTGTGAAACACACACACACTTTAAGAGTTTTCTACAATACGAGGAACTGCTCTCCACAGACAGAAAAAAAAAAAAAATTCTAGTGAAAAAACACCAGGTCACTTGGGAACAATAATTAAAACTCAAAAATAGGGGATTAGGCACATTGGTTTCTTGCTTTTATCTTACTTTTTGCAATGCAATAGCCATGGCCTTTAAAAAGTATGGAACAATATATGGGACATATAATTCACCACTTTCAGTGTATAGTTTGCAACACTGTGAAAACATGTAATTTCTATTTTAACCATTTTTAATTAATAAATTCAAACTTTTGTTGGCAAGTTTTTTTAATGTATTTCCTTATTTACTTTCATTGTACAAATTCTCCATATTCACAGTGGCCCCACAGTTAGAGACCCCAAAGCCGGGTTTGAGAAACAGTAAGAAGCCCAGAGGGAGTGAGGTAAGTTAGGGACAGGCAGGAGGTGACATCCGAATGATGCTCAGTGACGCACCACTTACTCTACCGTATAGAATGAAGCAGATAAGGGCAACTAAGAGCACCCCCATTCCCACAGCACGGGGGTGGAACCCAGAGGCCGAGGCACTCTAGGCAAGTGCTCCCCTACTGAGCTACGCCCTCACCCCCGACTAAGACCTTCAAACAAGCAGGGCACCCACTGTGGCGCACACTTGTCATCCCGGCACTGGGGAGGCGGAGGCAGGAGGATCACAGGTTGGCAGCCGCAGGAGCCTGCGCAACTTAGCCAGACCCTGTCTCAAAATAAAAAGTTCAAGAGGGGCTGGGGTACGGCTCAGTGGTAGAGCACAGGCCTAGCGTGTGTTAGAAGTTCAATCCCCCAGCACTGTGAGTTGGACACCAACTCGATGGCACCTAACAACAACAACAAATCTCTAAGAAAACTTTCCGGGAACATTTTAGTCACAATATAATTTCTTGTTATTAATTCTATTTTTCTCATAACATAATCTCAGCATTTTAAAGTTCACTCCCCTTTGCAAACAAGGTTTACTTTATGCTCTCTTTCCACCCCGATTTTTAGATACTTATTTCTAACAGTTTCCTCAAAACATGAATTGTTCATATTCTAGAAGAAAAACATACACATGAGCTGAGCATGGTGGTGAATGCCTGTCGTCTCAGCTACTTGGGAGGCCGAGGCAGGAGGATCTCTTAGCCCATGAGTTCAAGACTAGACTGGGCAACGTGAATCCTCTCTGCCGATGTGTGTCTTTTCAGCGTCCCATTCAACTTCTCATCTTGCAGGGAGGGAAAAAGCCATGAGAAATGTGTCTTAAGCATGTATGTGCATTGTTGTTGTTAGGTGCCGTCGAGTCGGTATCCGACTCATAGCGACCCTCTGTACAACAGGGGAAACACTATTGTCAGTGCTTCTCTGCTGTTCATAGGGTTTTCAATGGCAGATTGAGTTTTGGGAGGGGGTTGCCAGGTCCTTCTCCCAAGCCTACAGCTTCTGGTGTTCCCAGGCGGTCTCCCATCCAGGTACTAA
>VMDO01001916.1:24408-155316 GCA_007922755.1 Pedetes capensis | reverse complement strand
TGCATGTTGCTGTTGTTAGGTGCCTTTGAGTCAGTATCCGACTCATAGCGACCCTCTGTACAACAGGGGAAACACTATTGTCAGTGCTTCTCTGCTGTTCATAGGGTTTTCAATGGCAGATTGATTTTTTTTGGGAGGGGGTTGCCAGGTCCTTCTCCCAAGCCTACAGCTTCTGGTGTTCCCAGGCGGTCTCCCATCCAGGTACTAACCAGGCCCGACCCTGCTTAGCTTCTGAGATCTGAAGGGATCAGATGCCACAGGGCTACAGCTGCAGGCGAACCAGTGCATAGATATGTTTAAATAGGTCTCAGAAACATAATTTGAAAAGAAACATATTTAAAACTTAATCATTCTTGTTAAAAAACCTGCCATAATTAACATGTAACCAGAGGGTCCTAGAGCCTATTCAGGTTTCTCAAGGGAAGTCAGCTTTGCTTATTCCTTGGTCACAGTAAAATTACCTATTAGAATGAAGAGCCACTGATAGGAAAAAACTAGAGAGATGACTCTGAAGTCACAGAAGCTTCAAAGAACTTATGAGGTAAACAGTACATCTGTGAGCAATGCAGTCTAACAAGAATACTTTACCACAATGTCCTGCTTTCATAGAACCACTGAGAAGTTCAGAGGGAGCAAGGAGTAGACACAATGCTACAAGTGAAACTATGTATCTATCTTAATTACCTCACAAGAATCCCCTATGGAAAGGGAAACTTTATCAGTGTGCTTTTGGAAGCAGTAACTGTTGCTGGTTGGATGATTCAATTATCATGAACTATTCTGGCATGTTTCAAAAGCACTGCCATTTTAAAACACACAAAGTGTCTAAAAATGCAACCATAGTAATAGGATCCGAGTGCACGGGTTGGGGGTGAGGGAGAAAGACAATGACAAATTGGTCCAAAAGGACACTGAGACTTCATAGTTGGAAGACTATTGTGCTGACAATTAGTAACAGAGGAAGCAGAGCACAAAACCAGTGAATGAAAAGGGCTGAACTGGCAGTGAAAGACCTCATTATAGTGCAGAGACATTATTGTAACAAAGGGGCGATGTACCCTCCGCGAGGAAGCTTCCAAACAGGCACCTCGTCCCTTTTCTCTTCCTCTGCATTCCATTTTTCCATTAGCATCTGCTTGATTATGCATTATTTCCAACCCCAAACAATTCCTCCACATCTTTTCTAAATGCCAAGGCTTAAAGGCCCTTCCCTCCACTCTGGCCTTAGACCTCATTTAACTCGACTCAAAATATAATAAATGCTTTAAAATTGCCAACGATATGAGGGGGAACCCCAGAAAGGTAGGGATTTAGCAGGAACAACTCAGAGGAAGCAACGAAACATACATCCTTCAAGTCCAATTTGTTCAGAATGAGATGATTATGTATAATTTATCAAAAATAATCCAGAGGATCCTGCCCCTAAAAAACTCCATTTCCCCTGCGACCTCCGAGACGCAATCAGAAGAGTGATGTTGAAACCTTTGCGGGCCAGCGCTCCTCTGCAGTCAACCTCAGTTTCTCGGGTGCAGCCGGCCAACAGCTCTGAAGACATCTTCACATTCCAGACGGGAAGGACAAGACCTGACCCATGGTGTCAATAGACAAACCAGTCTAGAGTCATGGGTACCCATACCTTCTCCACTGCCCGACTCGAAAATCTCTGACTCCAAGGCCCAAAAGTACTCACAGACACTTAAGTTAAGCGTGGCATGGAAACACCCTGGCCTTGACCGGCGGCTGCGAGTTTTCCTCCAGCTCCAGCACTTGAGACGAGCCTTACTGCGGGGAATCCCAGGAGCCAGCGCCTCCAGATGTGACAGAGATGCCTTCCCGCGACGCTGTCGCCAGGATTAACGGCACGTCCATCCCGTGCCCAGCACACAGGTGCTAACAAGCGGGGATTTATCATCACGACTTCTCAACAGACTGAGTCAGGAGACTGTCGCTGAGTCTTAGAAGACAGGATGTTAGAAAGCCTTCGATGGAACCCCTTTACTCCACATAGGCCGACTCTTGAGTCCAAGGGTGGTTAAGTGGCCACCTTGAAACTGCGTCATAAATTACCACATCCGTGTCTGCCTGCTCCAGCGTAAGTGCGTCACTGCGCACAATTACACCTCGAGAATGAAAGCCCGCTATGGCGCACTGTGTTGCTGTGGGCGCTCCCTACACAGACGTGGACAGACCTGGCATCACGCCCCACATATGAATGAACACATTCAAACCAGCGTCAGACCACAGCTACTTGCTGAGATCTGGGGAAGTCTGCTATTTTCTTTTTTTAATCTAAGCCTATTTCATTGTCTGGTTTTTAAAAAGCAGTATTTATGTTGTTTTTCTGATGGCAAATGTGTTATAGGAATAAAGAATGGAGTACACAGTAGGCATTTAAATGTCATTTCTCTTCCCCTTACTTCCGTAAATCTTTATCAATTCCCAAGTATCAATATTAAGACGGGATTACAGCACCAAATACAATGGGCATACAATCATGGTTCTAGCTTTAGTTTTAAAAACTAACTACACACAATCCTCTACTTTACAGAGGCTAAAAGTTTTAAGCCAAAAAATGATGTACTAAAAAACATTCAATGAATAAACCTAGTAGGTATCTGTACTCAATCAAAAATTACCAATAAACTTAAACAGGTCTCCGATGAATATTCTTAGAAAGACATACAATCAACTGTTTTTACCATTCATATAAAAAAGTATCATGGAAGAAAATGCTGGAATCAGTGATAAGATAAACAACATTACAAGAATCCTTGGCTCAGCATCAAAGATTGCCTAGCATTTAGGAGTGCTATACATTCAGTACATTTTTACCTGAAAAGCTGAGATATGCTGACCTGTTAATAAGCAAGGGGTTAGAGTTTAGATCTGTTGGAAGAGTGCTGCTCTGTGCTCTCTGAAACCCCGGGTTCAATCCCCAGCACCGCAAAAATGGGAGAAGGACCTTGCAGCCCACACCTGTAACAATCCCAAAACCATCAGCCATTGAATACCCTATGAGTAGCAGAGAAGCACTGTCAAATACAGTGCCAGAAAAAGAGCCCCCAGGCTGGAAGCCATTCAAGAAATGACTGAGGAGGAGTTGTCTCCTCAAAGTAGAGTCGATCTTAATGCTGGGAATGGAGTAAAGCCACTGGGACCTCCTTTTGCTGATGTGTTCAACTCAAAATGAGAACACAGTGTCTGCAACAATGGGCTCAAATATAAAAAGATCATGTGCATGCCACAGTGTCATTTACTGTCTTGTTTTCTTGTACTTAGGGTCCCTATGAGTTGGATGTGACTCAGGGGCACCCAACAACATCAGGACAATACTCCAGGTCACACACTGCTTCTGGTGCGGCAATTTTTGTGAAATAAAAACATGACAGTGTGTCCTCATCTCCTTCATTCACTGGGTCTGACCTGTCCGACTTCTGGCTCTTCTCCAAAGTCAAAATGACCATGAATCCATTCAGCACAGAGGCAGCCAAGAGAGCACAACTAACGACACTCATGAAAGACAACTTCCAGACGCCTAAACTGTCGATGTTTATGCACTCCATTTCCCTTTTGATGATTCTAATTTTCCTGGATTCATATTACGTCCATTCCATATTCCAGTTACCAATGGATGTTTACAGTTATTTCCTTCTCATAGGGTTTCAATGGCTAATTGTTTCAGGAGTGGGCTGCCAGGTCCTTCTCCCTAGTCTGTCTTTGTCTGGAGGCTCAGCTGAAACCTGTCCACCATGGGTAGCCCTGCTGGTATCTGAAATTCCTATGGCACAGCTTTCAGCATCACAGCAACACGCAAGCCCCCACAGCACGACAAGCTGACAGAGACATGGCGGGTGGGACTCTGGTCCTTTCTTTTCTTTTTGCTTCCTGGCCACAAGGTGAGGGGTTTTGCTCCGCCACACATTCCCACCACGCTGTGCTGCCTTATCCCAGGCCCAAAGCAATCAGGCCAACCAACCGTGAAGGGATCCCGCAAATTGGAGCCAAAAGACCCGTTTTCTCATTTTAAGGACATTCCAACGAGAGGGAAGGGCACAAATGAAGACAAAGAGCAGAAAAGCCGTACAGGCTTCTGGCGAATTATCAGCAGCACAGTGCTGCTTGAGCCCAGGCTCAGAGCAGAGGAGACAAGAAGGAAGAGCTGAGGGATCTGTGCGGGACATGCTAAGGAAGCTGGGTCTCATCCCGTGGCCGTGAGAAGCCAAGGCAGGGCTTTCAAAGGGGAATGGCACAGGCTGCGCCGTTCTAGAAAGATCACATGACAGCCCTGGGGGGCAGAACACGGGTTGGTACAGAGCAGAGCCTGGGAATCTCGTTGAAGAGTCTCCGGCAGCGAGGAGGAAGCCTCACTCCAGGGCGATCACAGACCAAGGAGAAATAGATCAGGGTGGGATTAAGATAGAAGGGAGGAAAAGGCCTGGAATGGCCCCACGTTTCCCCTCAGGCAGGGAGGAGTACTGAGATACTGAACCTAGGAGAAGAAACCCACGGTTACCTCGGCCTGAGCTTAGGACGTGTCGAGTCCAAACGCACTGAGGACAGCAGTGACCCGCAACCAGGCCTAATGCCGAGGAGGGCAGCCCAGGCGGGCGGCACAGTGTGGGGGGAGCGACACACAGGGAGGAATGGGAACCTGAGGACCTGACGGGACCGCCCGGGGAGAAGGATCAAATGGGAAGGCGGCCTGGCCAGAAGATGGCTTCATACCAAAACTACCCACCGTGCAGGGCAGAGAAACTACCCCAGAAGAGGAGGTGGTGATCCACAGAATTAACAGAGCTGAGACAGAAATCCAGAGAAAGAAAGAACCGGAAAACGTCTGCTGACATAAGGCGGG
The DNA here is from genome assembly GCA_007922755.1 of Pedetes capensis. NCBI lineage: Eukaryota > Metazoa > Chordata > Mammalia > Rodentia > Pedetidae > Pedetes > Pedetes capensis. Next base: position 150,461 of record VMDO01001916.1, on the reverse strand, counting down.
GTCCGGCACCTGCTCCAGCCCCAAATGCAGCACCCTGGCACTTGAGAAAACAGTGGAAGCAGGCAGGCCCCGCCCCCGCCCCACCCACTTCCCCAAGCAGGTCGTCAACTCCTCATTCCAGGGTGCCCTCCCTCCTCCTAGAGGAAAGAAAAGTCCTTAGCTCTGAACACACAGGGGCACCTTAGCTCTGAACACACAGGGGCACCGAGAGGGATCTGGACCAACGGGTCCCGCTGAATCCCCCCAGTGTATTGCTGTCAGCTTACACCCCCTTCCCCATCACACCGCCCCACCATTATCTACCTCTTCATCAAACCTAAGCATAAAAACACCACATCTGCACGCTGCCTTGGGTCTTCATTTCCCAAAGCTCTCGTGCCATGGAAAGCCTATATTAAGTGAATTTTCCCTCGGTCATCTGTCTTTTGGTATAAGGACCTCAGCCATGACCCTAACATGGGTAGAAAAAAATATGTCTTTTCCCCAACATTAGAAATTAGGTGGCCTCTGAGAGCTTGCAAAAAGCATGTGTGAGGGCCTGGGTTCAACTCCCCAGTACCGCCACAAAAAGAAAAAAAGGAAAGAAATTAGGTGGCCGCTGAAGAACTCACTGAAAGTGGTCTCAGTCAAGCAGTTGAGGCAGGAAGCCAGACTGCAGTGGCCAGGAGGAAATGGTGGGTGCACGGTGGCTTTGTGGAAAATTTCAATCAGAAGGGAAGCAATGCACAATCGAATGAGGGCTGGAGAGATCAATTCTAAATCCCTTCCAGTTCTCCTAGGCTCCTTTCCTCACAGGGGTAACAAGTCACTTTTGGTGAACTTTTATTAAAACTCATGGAGGTCAAGTCTGAAGGGACACTTTTAATCATCAGAAGAACTAGGGGGGTCAAATTGTGGCTAAGAAAGGGACGCACGCCCCGGTAACCTTCTCGGCAGACCTCACAAGTTCCTTGTAAAACAATCTTTTTAAAAACAGCATGCTATGGGGCCACAGCAAATGGGAAGGTATTGGTGAAAAACCTTCTCTTGTTCCAATGTCCCTTAATGTCTCATGAAAACATTCTTTGTCACTTTCTGCCTGGAATATCCTTTTCTTCTATTTTAATTCACTAAACTTCTACTTAATCTTCAATGGCTTGCAAAACGTCCACCTTACACAATCACAAACTCTTAGGGACAAAGAAGGGCCTTCTCAATCCACTGAATTCACGTTTCTACCATGCTGATGACAGAACTAAAGATCAGAGAGTTTCACAGAATAACCAGCCCGAGGTCAGACTCTTAAGCTTGTGTCTAAGTCAAAATCTGAACCACTTCTTTAACTTGTGCCCTTTCACTAGATCCATCACTTCCTTAGGTGATTATTATTTATGGAATCTAAGGTTCCATTCAGCTACTCAGGAAGTTGAGGCAGGAGGATCGCAAGTTGAAGGCCAGAGGCAGCCTGTGCAACACAGTGAGACTGTCTCAAAATAAAAAAGCAGCTCAGTGATAAAGCACTTGCCTAGCATGCGCAAGGCCCAGGGTTCAATCTCCTGGTGATGCACCAAAAACAATAAATAAAAGTAAATAAAAAGTTTAAGATTACAATAAGCTCGAGCTTTAGTAATAATAAATGTAAGGTAGTTTATTTATTGAAAGATCCAAGTTAACGATATTCCTAAAAACTAAGGAGGTGACCTATGGCTTTACTTCTAAGTTTGCGTCAAGTACCAACAAGTACTTGGTTATATAAGTGAAGATTACAGATGTCAACTAGTACTTATTTCACGGATAAACTGACTGCCAGTCACTAAACCAGATCTGTCCCCCAAGAGTACAGCATTTATTTCAGCCTCTGCCAGTGGAAGTATTGGAGCAGATGTTGGCAGACTGTGACATACAGTACGTCTTTAAAACTTCCTGGGGTGTGAAATTTCATAAGGTCAGAAAAAATGCTGCATTTTGATCAGCAGATACAGGAATTCTGTACTTTTCCAAATTACTTCAGATGAACCAATAGAATTGCTAGTAACATGGACAAACTCAGACACTATCCTTGCTTTAGGCGGGACATAATAATAATATGTGTGCTGCTAATGGTTTAAAAGACAGCTGCTATCACTTTAAGGCAAATGTTCACCTCAAAGAGCTTTAAAATGAAAATATATCCTAAAATCAATACAAAATACAAGACATTTCAATTAGCAAAAGGGTTTCAAAATAATTTCTTACTGAAACAAAACCATTACTACCTTAGTAAATATTTTGGTTATGGAAAAAAAACAATTTCCTTAACTACAACTTATTTTGTGCTATGTTCAAATACAGTATTTCTAAATAAGGCATAAAGGGTTTTGTTGGATATTTATAAGAAAGAGATATTTAGCCATATAACAAAATCTCCCTGGGAAGTGATCTCTACAGTGAGCCACTGGTGTCTTCTCCTATAATCAGTCAAATGACCTAACACTGTGACAGGAAGCTTCGATTAGCAATGTAGTAGGAATTATTAACATCTTACAACCAAGTGCAAGAGAACAACCAATTCAAACGGCCCTGCTTTGCATTTTCTAAAGAAAAACTTGAGGCGCATACCTGAGGAATTACACTCGTCACATTCAAGTCCTAAAATTTAAAAAATATTAAACTATACTGCCCTGCCTGAGATTTTACACTATTGAGAGTCCCTACGCTAACGAGCTGAAATTTCTATCAAAACTGAAAATGTCTCTATTAACTATAAACCCAAACCTTTCCATAGGCGCCTCAGCTATCCTAACATATGTGATACACAAAGCCACGCAAATAAATATCAGGTGAATCAACAATGATAGTGAACTTACTTGCCACGGAGAAGTTGTTGAGGGGATACGGTAAATCCACATCTTGAGGTTTCTCTTTATAGCCTATGAATGAGCCATCTGTCTTCAAAAGGAAGTATCTCGGCCTCCAGTTTTTTATATATTCTCCTGCACGAGGAAGGCACGTGTGAACGTTGAAGAAAGTGAAGCCACGTTTATGCAAAAAAATAAATTACAGTACAATGTATGTCCTACAACACTGGCCTCCCAAAATTTACTTAGACAATTTTCTTTTAACTTAGCTTACAAAAGAAAATCCATAAGCCTACAATTAAGATTCAATAAAACCCAAACATGTTTTGTTTTTAATGACTTCACACTTTGATAATTCATTTGCACCATTATTCCTTCAGAGAATCATTCATCTGAGCACACATTTTGTTCAGTTTTTCGTTTTATCACATGGTTATTAAAGCGTATTTCCAGTCATTTTTAAAAGCCTTGGTAAATCAGTCACACAGTATTTATGAATTTTGATGAAAGACTCTTCTAAAGGAACAGGAAATAGATGCTTCTCTGCCATGTACCATTCATTAATTATGCAATTTTTTTAAAGGCGTAAAAAAGTGAAATTTCATTGTAAATTTTTTTCTTTTTTGAGACAGGGTCTTGCCATGTCTCCCAAGCTGGCCATGAACTTGTGATCCTCCTTCCTCAGCCTCTGGAGTGCTGGAATTACAGGTGTGTGCCATGACGCCTGGCTTTCACTGTGGTATCTTTATATTGTTCTTCACAGGAAAGTAACCTCTCATACAATACTGTACGTAAGTCAAGAAAATGGAAGAACCTGATTAGTAGAGACTACAGGCATCCTCACACTGCAGACACACACGCGTAACCAGTAAGAAGTGCTCCAGGACCACGACGTGATGGCCAGCAATTAGGCTGGAATCACGTATAAGCTTCCACCAGCCCCCACACAGACGCTCCCTAATCTCAAAAGCACAGATGCGCTGTGACACCGCCAGGGCTGGGTGGTGCCTGGTCTCACTTCCCGGCTCTCCATGGAATATTCCTACCTTGTTGAATCTCTAGTGCCCAATCACGGAACTATGAGGAACTGAGAAACGGCTCCATGTTTGCTACCAGGCACCTTCTCTTGACCCAAGCTCACATCTAGCATTTGACTTCTCCCACTCCCTATTCAGGGGCTGGGATTTAGCTCAGTCAGTAGAGCACTGCTCTGCAGTCTCTGAGGTTACCAAGCTCAATTCCCAGTACCACAAAACTGGGAGAAGGATGTGCCAACCCACTCCTGAGACAATCCTGAAACAATCAGCCATTGAAAACCCTATGACGGTCGCTATGAGTCGGACACAACTTGACAGCACCTAACAACAACAACAAACTCCCTATTCATCAGCAGCCAAGCCAATGTGGACTTCCTGCGCCTCCCAGCCAGCCCGCCCTCAACTGGAGCATTGATCCCTTACGTCAGACTCACACTGCCCAACCATGTCCCCCGCCCATCCTAACACATGCGTCACCTCCACGTTCATTCTGCCTGTGTACCACTTTTGGTCCCTCTTATGCTCAAAAATATTCTGTGACTCAAAGACTCTTACCATAAAATGGAGTCTCACCCCAATACTCATTACAGACATGGCATCACGGCTCTGACACAGCAGCTCTCAGACTCACTTAGAATCTCTTTACACTCTTCAACATTACAGAGAACCCAACATGGCTCTGTTCGTATAGATTATGGTACATCTGTTATGTTTAATGGATGAGAATTTGAAAAAGGAAACTTAAAACCTTTTATTATTTTCTTTAAAAATAACAATAAACTCATCACACGTAACACAACGTATTTACACAAAGATGATTTTGAGCCAGGTGTGGTCGTACACACCTGTAATCCTAGCACAGGTAGGAGGATCACAAGTTTGGGCTACGCAGTGAGACCCTACCTCAAAAACACAAAACAAAAAATTCAAAAAAAAAAAAAAAAAAAAAAAAAAGGTGCAAAGAACAAAACTGCACTGCATGTTTGCAAATCTCTAATGTCGGACTGAACAGAAACAGCTGGATTTCCTTCTGTTTCTACATTCACTCTGCCACTATTCGTTGTTTTGGTAGAAATACCGGGGAGGGGATCTGGCTCAAACAGGTCTGCAGCTGGAACAGGGAAGCCTGACCATTCAAACAGTTATAGATATACATCTTTATACTACACCAGAATCCCACAGGGGAGAGTTTCTAAAAGGGTAATTGCAATGTGGAATTTGAGATTTTATCGATGAACTTCCTGTATCTATTCTACGAAAACCCATTCATTCATACAACCCTGGGAATGACTCTCTTACATTGCACAATTCTTTGTAACATTGTGCACTGGTCCTAGAGAAAACACTGGCAATTTATTGACTCATGCTGAGCTTCCAAACGTTGAGGCATTTCATCCCATTACATCTGTTACCACTATTAATCTCATCAAAAAGCAAACACTGAGCCTGGCACTGTGGCACACATCTGTAATCCCTCTGTCTGGAATATCCTCCTCCTCCATTTTAATTTGCTTAGCATCTACTTAATCTTCAAGGGCCTGCCAAAAGTTCACCTTACATGATCACAAACTCTTCAGGACAAACAAGGCCCTTATCGATCCACTGAATTCACATGTCTACTATGCTGATGACAGAACTAAAGATCAGAAAGTTTCAGAGAATAACGGGCCACAGGTCAGACTCATAGCTTGTGCCTAAGTCAAAATCTGAACTACTTCTTTAGTGCCCTTTCACTAGATTCATTATGTTTTAGGCATGATTATTCTTTATAGATAATTTAAGATTCCAGCCAGCTACTCCAGAATCTGAGGCAGGAGGATCGCAAGTTCAAGGCCAGAAGCAGCCTATGCAACAGAGCAAGACCCTGCCTCAAGATAAAAATTATAAAAGGGGCTGAGCGTGCTGCTCAGCAGTAGCGCACTGGCCTAGCATAGGTGCGAGCGAGGCCCTGGATTCAACCCCCAGTACTGGGGGGAAGAAAAGTAAGTATTGAGAAGCTATCAAGCTCTTGAAGGTAGGTACAGTTTCCAAAATTCTGTTTGCTTGGGCTAAGGTTTAGCTCAGTTGGTAGAAAGCTGCTCTGTGTGCTCTGAAGCCCTGGGTTCAATCCTCAGCATCGCAAAAATGGGAGAAGGAGCTGGCAGCCCACTCGTGAAACAATCAGCCACTGAAAACCCTATGAATAGCAGACAAGCAGTGACACAGTGCCAGGAGTGGCACAGCGTCGGGCAGTGTTTCCTTCTGTTGTGCACAGGGCTCACAACGTTTGCTTAAAAGCCAGTTGAAAAGCCCAAGCCCTCGGGTTCACACCAAATTCTACCCAATCTTTCAAGAAGAATTAATACCTACCCTCATCAAACTACTCAATAGAACAGAAAGGGGGAGTATACTTCCAAAATTGTTCTACAAAGCCATTATTACCTTGGTACCAAATCCAGACAAGGACACCATTAAGGAAGAAGGACTTTTCAGCTCCATTATCATCTTAGGGACCACCGTGCTAAGCGTGGTTTGTCAGAGACCACATCCTTTTTCTTTTTAAATGAGCAGGACCACGCTTCCCAACGAGGTTCCTGGCATTCTGGCTTCTGTAGTGAGCTATGTGACAGACCCTCAAAAGAGGCGTGCACCCTAATTCCTAAAACCTGTGAACACTTCCTGACGTACTAGAAAAGAACGAATAGCACCTTATTCGGAAAAGGACGTGATTAAGTTAAGGATTCGGAGAGGGTTTCTGCAGGATTATTCGTGGCCCTGAAATCAACACAAACGTCCTCGTAAGGGTAGGCTGACACATGGAGAAAAGAGGCAATGCGGCCCTGGAGGTGAGGGCTGGAATGACTCACTACAAGCTATGGAGCACCTGCAGCCAACAGCTGGAACAAACTGGGAATAGGTTCTCGCCTGGAGTCCTCAGAGGGAGCGCGCCCTGCTCCCATCTCGTTTCTAACTTCTAAGCGCTATTACCAAAGGTGTGTGCGGTACAAAACCAAAACAAACCAACAAACAAAACAGATAAAGACCTACTGCCCATGAGGGGAACACGGACCCAGTTAATACCTTCTAAATGCAAAAGGACAAAATTCACGTCACACAAACAAAGCCCTATCACTCCTACAAAGGGTAGAGAATTCTATTTGTGGGCTGTGAGGTTGGGAGAGGATGTTTTCTAGAGGTCACTTAGTTGTAAAGACTCCAGATTCTGGAGCTTTGCCAACTTTCTTACAGGACTCAGAAATGTATTTCCTATAATTTATTAAACACTCTCAACATGACAATAAGCAGGGTACAAATAAGACTTTATTTTGGCTTCCCGGCTTTGTCTTTAATAACCTGAGATGGGACAGGACAGAAGTCTAGATTCACACTTCCTACCCACACGTTTTGAGTAGATGTTCAGGCAGATCATTTTATTGGCAATGATATACATTCAGTTTGGAGACTCACAAAGCTGACCGGCCTGGTATCTTATTGTTCACCTAATATCAAACTGCTGGTAGTGGTGGTGCATGCTGGTAATCAACTTGCTGAAGAGGATGGGGCAGGAGGATTGTGAGTTCAAGACCAGCCTGGGCTACACCATAACGGGAGAAGGACCCAGCAACCCACTCCCAAAAACCAATCCACCATTGAAAACCATATGAATAGCAGAGAAGCACTGGCAATAGTGTTTCACCTGTTGTACTAGAGTTGTTATGAGTCAGACACAGACTCGACGGCACCTAACAGCAACATCAAATTGCATGTGTTAATATCTTCAAATGAAATTAGTCCACACAAGGGCAAGGACTCCAGATCCACACAGCGTGAACTTATTCCCCTTCTGTCTCAGCTTCCTCATCTGGAAAACGGGAGCCATCACAGCGCTATCTACCCACAGGGTTTCTCTAGGGGCATGACGTAAAAGCTCCTAGCCTACTGCTTGGCAGACACCAAGTGTCTGACCTTGTTATTAAATGGAAGGGCTGCTGATTGGGATAATATAACTTACAATCAGTATTGTACTCCTTCAGGAGCAACAACTAATACATTGTACTCATTCAAGGAAACAATTAATAAATTTATCCGATCTGCCAAAAAGTCTCTTTAGCTAGTGATAAGTATGTGAAACATGTATTTCACCTAAAGAAATGAAAGGCAATGCAATCTCTAAATATAGCATTAACTTAAAGAATATTAGAGAGGTAAATGGTATTTCAAAGAACAGCGCAAGTCTTAGAATTTTCTGACCTTTTTTAATTTCTGAGATGAGGTCTCAATTACATTGCCCAGGCTGGTCAACTCCTGGGCTCTCACAATCTTCCCACCTCAGCCTCCTAAGTAGCTGGGACTACAGGACTGCACCACTACACCCGGCCTTTATGAATTATTTTTATTAAAAGATATACTCAAATGTACATAGATCAGTATTTTAAGAATTTCCAAAGAGCAGCCTTAACCCAAAACTTGGCAGCTTTCAGTAAAAATAGATTTAAATACTTTACAAAGTATCTCTAGCCATACTCTTGAATAAAAGGTTTCATGGGTCAATTTTTACCTCAAACAAAGGTTTAATGTTAATATCATTATAAAATCTACATAATTTCATGCCTCCCAACATAGTAAATACCTAGCTATCTACTGACAGATGTCAACCAAATTTACACATAGAAATTACCTAAAAGAAAATATGGCAGACGCTTTTTTCCACTAATGGACTTCCTAAATAAATATTAGCCCTGCAAACAATACTGAATATACAATTCATAATTTGATATGTCTTATCTTAAAACAAAATATTATTACAAGAAAAATGCAGGATGATAAATATAGTAAAACATCTGCAGTCTTTGAAACTGTCTGTCACATTTTTATACAGAGAAGTCCAGTAAGTCCTAAGTGGAACCCTGTTCCCACCTCTCAGAGAGCAGAAGCATCCTTCCCACTGGACTCACCTTTGTCCTATGTTATGGATGAATTGAAAATAATCCTCAAGATTTTATTTTGTTATGGACAGCGCAATGAACTACCATCATCATTTTTCAATCACACAGAGATGATATTAAATGTAATTTTTAAAAATTAAAGTATTTTTGCAAATTGTAGGTGCTCATTAAATATTTATTATTTAGATTTTCCATCTTTTACAAACTTAAATGTGTAGGGGACTGTGTCCCTTTTACTGAGTCTTTCAGATATGTTCTTTCCTTGCCTTTGAGCAAATTAAAAGTGCTAAATTCTACTGTGATACCTATGCACTGTCACTGGCAACTTTTCATCAGTCAGATCTGCATGCTTGTTATCTGAGTAACTTTTGAAAATTGGAAGATGTCCAAGGCATTACAGATCACTCAATGAGCACCACAGATCAAAAAATATTCCATGTAAAACATGTATTTAGAATTGAGGAAATGGGCTTCTGATAGATTTCATTTGTTTCAAAGCTATTTACTGTGAAAATCTATGCAAGCATAAAGAATGCAGCAATGAACAGTCCCACCCTCATCCTGCTTGGAGCCGTATAGGCAGCTGTAAGAATGAAATGCTGGAGACAAAGGGAACAGGTGAGTGATTTTAATTCAATGTAAGGCTGGGTTTGGCAGCATGTGCCTAGAGCCCAGCTGCTCTGGAGGCTAAGGCAGGAGGATCGCCTGAGCCCAGGAGCTGGAGGCCAACCTGAGCAACACAGCAAGTCCCTACCTAAAACAAATCCAAAATGAAAATAAAATATCTCCCATTTCTTTTTCCTTTTGTGTGCGTGCGCTCGCAGAGAGAGAGAGAGAGAGAGAGAGAGGGAGAGAGAGAGAGAGGGGCGGATATTGGTCTTTGAGCATGCCAGGTCTTGGAGCATGCCAGGCAAGTGCTCTGCTACAGAGCTACACCCAAAGTCCCTTTTTCACTTTTCACTTTGAGGCAGAGCCTCACCGAGTTACACTGGCCGCCTCGTCCTGGAACTCGCGATCCTCCTACCTCAGCCTCCCAAGCCACCACGATTACAGGCGCACCTCAGCCTTTCAAATGCGCTGCTCCCTTGCCCTTTGGGCAAATGGCAAGGGCTAACTTCTCTTGGGACCTCTACCAGTCAGCCATGGCCACATCTCCTATTCGCTGGCATGTCCAAACAGCATCTTCCGTGGCTGGAGAAAGGATGCTCAGCAGTATTTGCTGGTTTGAGACACTTCAGTGGCAAAAGCTGAGAGGCCGTCAGTGTCTCAGGAAAGCACTTCGCCTGGCAGCTCTGCCGATCCCAACGCGAGGCCCAGACGCCCCCTTCTCGGACAGGTCTGTCCGGTCCCTTATCAGCCCAGCAGCTGGCCACATGGAAAGCGTTTACAATTTTGGTGATTCTGCGTTGTGCTTCCAGGATGCCTGAAAAGATTTCCAGATGTACTCACATTCTTCTGCTTTGCCACATATGTTCTTGCATGATGATTTTGAAAAGTACATTATAGTCAAGAAATTCTGCTTCTACTGCATAATGCATGAACTTGTCGTTTTCATATGAAGCGCAGTTTGCATACCTACCTCCTACCGACGGCTGGGGCCCGTGTTTTGCTTTGAAGCTGCAGCAAGGACGAGGAAAGCATCTATGTACTGAATACCGCAAGACGTTAAGAAGCCAGCTCCCCCAAGATCTCAGTGTGCCCGGCCTGTCGTGCCGCTATCTATGGTCCCGGCTTCAGAAAACACATGATTGTCGCCTACCTTTGAGCCTACCTTTGAGCATTCTGGTGTTTGCTTCATGGTAGTTTACAAATTGGTTAATCAAATACCAGTTCGCACTAATTTTAAGAAACATTATACTCTAAACCAAAAGGTTCTTAAAAACAAGAACATCCTAATGGAATCAGAGCATCAGATTTGACTCTGGGAGCAAGGCGAGGTGAACGGGGAAGGCAGGGAGGGAGGGGGAAGAGAACAAAAGCACCAGACAGAGGAGCCCACGGAAAACAGCATCCTGGCACGCTAACGAGGCCCGAGCCACGAGGTTGGTTTACTTAGCAGTGGTGATGTTGTGGAGAATTACTCAATCTGCACGCAGCTTCCTGCTGGGTTAAATGTGAGCTAAATTATTATTTTGCTTATATTTACACCCTTCTCGACTGTGAAAGCAGAGCATTCTTTTCCTTCTACTTTCTGTATCAACTCTCCATTTCTGCACACGATACTGCACCAAACAGAAGCCGTTTCTACATGACTTTAATGAGGTGCAGCATGGAGTTGGAAGTATTACAAAGAAAAGGGCCGATCAGAAAAATATAACAATGAAAAACTTTAACTTCCTTAGGGTAAATACTCTCCATTTTATCACACCATATTCTCTAAACGTTTAAATCGACAGAATATCCCACAGTATGTTGTTGTTGTTGTTGTTGTTGCAGGTGCCGTCGGGTCAGCGTTTGACTCATCACCACCCTACGTACAACAGGCAAAACACTATTGTCAGTGCTGCTCTGCTATTCATAGGGTTCTCAATGGCTATTTTGGGAGTGGGTTGCCAGGTTCTTCTCCCAAGCCTGCAGCACCTGGTGTTCTCAGGCGGTCTCCCATCCGAGGACTAACCAGGCCTAGCCTGCTTAGCTTCCCAGATCTGACGGGATTGGATGCTGCAGTGGTATAGCTGCAGGCTATCCCACATTATAAAGTGCAGTAAATAACATTAATACGTATCAAATATGGAAGCAATGTATCCATAACACAAACCTACTCACCATGTTATTATCTCCAGCACCTACCACAAAGCAGGCTAGCAATAGCTACTAACTGAATAAATAAACCTACTACTATTCAGAGTAAGGGGCTGGGATTTAGCTCAGTTGGTAGAGTGCTGCTCTGCAGTCTCTGAGGTCCTGGGTTCAATTCCTAGCACGGCAAAAATGGGAGACAGATGTGGCAATCCACTCCCGAGGAAATCCCAAAACAATCTGCCATTGAAAACCCTATGAGGGTCGCTATGAGTCGGACACGACTCGATGGCACCTAACCACCAACAACCATTCAGAGTAAAGATTATCGTAGGTCAGAAAAACTCTGAGATTCTCACTGTACCACAACCCTGCAGGGCTCAATCTACTTCCTGGTTAGGACGTGCCCTTGGAGAAGACACACGGCAATAATGGTGTCTCCCCGTGGCAGTTTTGGCAACGGGCAGACAAGGCTGCGGTGATTTCTCCAGAAAGGCGTCTGTACCCTGGGAAAAAACTGTCAGGTATTCCAAACCACCCCCCTTACTGTAGTTGGCAGAGCGCTGCTCTAAGCTCTCTGATCCCCAGTACCAGGAAAATGGGAGAAGGACCTGAAACAATCTGGATAACAAGCAGCCATGGAAAACCCCAGGAAAGCAGAGAAGCCCTGACACAATGCCGGGCGTGTTGTACACAGGGTCGCTATGAATTGGACCCAACTCCACTGCACCCAGCAGCAATCCCACTCCTCTAAATCACTGCTTATACAATAAAAATTAAACAGAACGGGCTTTACGTTAGCCTGTCACCACAAGTCTCTGCCCCAGTCAGTTTCTAGAGGCAGGCGATCCCACAACCCCAGAGCTCGCACCCACGGCCTCTCTCCTTCCGGGGCGGGTCCACACCCTGCGGAGCTCCCCTCCTTCCTTTATCATGGTCACGGAGGCTCGGACCGCAGCAAGTTAACGGGGAAGGAAGAAGCGCTGAGACAGAGACAGAAAAGGAAACTGCAGCGTCCCAAGTGAGCCCTGCGCTCAGGCTTTGCTGCTGACCAGGCTTCACTTCCGCCCGGTGGTGCTGAGATGCGTCCTGCAGGGTCCTCGCTGTACAGATGCCCCAAGACTCCGATCGCAGGGAGCAGCGAGCAAAGGCCAGGAAGGAGACTGGCACAGGTCTCCTTCAGCTGACAAAACCCTCCTCCGCCAGGCTCAGGCTTCCGGTGGCTGGGAGCGCCCCCCCGAAAGCCAAGCGGCCCCCAGTCAAAGGCCAGCTCTGTCACTCGCCAAGGATGTGACTCCTCCACGTAGCTGTTAGCTTGTCATGCTGTGGGGGCTTGTGTGTTGCTGCGATGCTGAAAGCTATGTCACTGGTATTTCACAAACCAGCAGGGCCACCCACGGTGGCCTGGTTTCAGCTGAGCTTCCAGACTAAGACAGACTAGGGAGAAGGACCCGGCACCTCACTCCTGACACAATTAGCTACTGAAACCCTTATGAGTAGCAGAGAAGCACTGTCAAACATAATGCCAGAAAATGAGCCCCCCAAGGCTGGGAGGCATTCAAGAAATGACTGGGTAAGAGTTGCCTCCTTGAAGTAGAGTCTACCTTAATGACAAGAATGGAGTAAAGCCCTTGGGACCTCCTTTGGCTGATGTGGTACAACTCAAAATGAGAAGAAACACAGTGACTGCAACAATGGGCTAAAATAAAAAAGATCGCGTGCATGGCAAGGTGTCAGGTAGTGCTTCATTCTGCTGTACTTTGGGTCACTATGAGTCGATCCAACTCAGTGGTACCTAACAAGTAAATGACATATGGGACATGTCACTTAATTTCTCTGTGCCTCAACTTCTTCCTCTAGAAAATGGGGACAATTATAATGAAGAAACAGATTAATGTTTATAAGGCACACGGAACAACATGGGCTCACAGCATTTCATAAACATCTGTTAACTGAACAAAACACTTCATACCATAGTCAAAGAAGCCAATCAAGAGAGATTTAGTGAATTCCTAATAGGCAGACTACACAAAAATAAAGGCAGTTTTTAAAATGAAAAGGAATTTGCTATTGCATTTGTCCAGATTATCGCTGTGCCACCATAGCTGAGCAAAGGAGGTGCTGCTTGTTTGTATGTAAAACTCCAATTTCTGTTCTTCACTTTGCTTCTGTCCCATTTTCATCCACCATTATCATCAATTCTGTATCACTTATACTTAACTAATTAAAATCACTAGTTAAAAACTGACAATCCTCTTACAGAAGTCCTCTTTAGGGGTAGAAGTCACAAGCACTTAACTGGATTGACTACTAAACATTTCAATGTTTCTTTCAAATGGTCTCATGAGAATGTGACTCATATAATAAAACAAGCAAGGGACATATTTCATTGCTTTGATATGGCTTTCTCACTCTTTCTCGTACGAATTAATCATCATTTAATCTCCAATACTCTTAATTCTAAGATATGTTAAACCACACATTACTGTTAGGCTTTTAAAAGTGCTCAGGAATAGTAGCATAGTGCAATTGCTGGTATATTCAGATATAACCATTGCATATTTACTGAAGTAAATTATTCTTGATTTATACTTTAAAGACTGATTATGCTTAAGTTTTTAAACTGAAATGCTTCCATTTAAATGAACATTGCTCTCTCTATATATCTCTAGAAGGAGGGCTGCAAGTAATTCGAAGTACTGGAACATCGACTATCAGAGACAGAAAGTAAAACACACCCAAGGAAGATCATCTTAACTTCCTCAGGTAATCGTGTCATGTCCTTTAGAAGCCCAGCCAACGTGGCGATTTGTGGCCAGTCGGTCATCTGTTACCATATTCTCAGGAAAGAAGGAAATGTGTATAAACGCTGTCATCAAATCGAAATGCACAGACTCATTTAACACTTTTGGGAGAACAGAACAAGTCAAAGAAATGCCCCCAACAGACCCTGCGCTGCTCAGTTACTCCAGCAAGCCGGTCCTCCTCCCCACATGAGCCCACAGACAACCCCCAGAGAGGCTGCCTCTGCACCATCAAAGTGAATTTACGCACCTTGGCCCTCTGAGGGCGGTGTTACCTAACACAAAGCCAGGGATTCCAGAAGCCGGTCTTCACCTACCCTGCCAACTTTTTGAAGGCGGGTATAATTTGTTCACGATACAGAAACGTTTCTATCTTCATCATTTTCTGTACTTGTATAAGCATAACAATGCTTGTTTTCAAATGGTGCCATGACGTGGGAACCCTCCAAAGTACAGTAAAGTTACACAATGATTCTGTACTGGGTAAATAACGTAAGTACCCGCTGTAATGCTCTCTGTAGAAGGGTTTGGTTCTTTTGTTTTTTTGTTTTTTAATTTGTGGGGCGTAAGAACTTACAATCATTTGATAAAGATAAAGTAATTCAGAGATTCATAAAGTTAATCTCAACATTTCTTCCTAAAAGCAGCCAACACCCAAAGGGCTCATTTGTTACAAGTTGCTCATTTATTAATAAAAGAAAATACAAATGACAAATTGCCAGTGTGGGGTCAAAGCATTCACTCAGTTCTCATAACTTATTCTCAAAGTTTACATGGTATAATTTACTTTGTAACCATCTAAGTGGCTGCACATTGGGAACCTATTTCACAAAAGGGAGGGAAAACATTTTCTGCAAAACACAACTGTCTGTCAACAGACATTTCACTTAAGAACATTAAAAAATGCTCATCTCCTTCTCAGAGTCTTCTGTGTAAGCTAACTGATTATCCTAGTCTACACTTCGTGCCATTAACTCTTTAAAAAGTCAAAGGAAAAAAAAAAAAACCTTTGTCTTTAAAAAAGTGACCCACTAAAGAGAGAGAAAAATTATCACAGGCAAGTAAATAGCAAATTTACTTTTACACAGCAAATCACCTAGTACGAGGTCATCATTTAGTAGAAATGTGCTTTTATATCTACTTTTAAGAAAAGTCCTTGCTTCTATAGCTCCCCACAAGGGAATTATGTCATTCTCTAGCATAACGTTAAATAAACTAGGTTTCAAAAAATTTGTATTACTAGAATTAGTTTTATTCTTTTCAAAATATATACCAAAAATTTTAAAGTCAAATTAAAAGTATATAATTAAATTCCAAATCATTTTTAATAGAACAAAAAGTGCAATGACCTGTCTCAACAGAGTCATGTGACCACGCAGAAAAAGAAGAGAAGGGAAGGAGGGTCACTTTACAGAATCCTTACATGCAATAAATACATATTCTGTAGTTTAACAATCTTTTCAGAAAGACACCAGAAAACAGAAAAGTACAAAATTAAGGACTTTGACACCTTGTTCCAGGCGCAAATAAGTGATGCGCTTAACCAAGAAATACACAAACTTCTTCACGGTTTACGCCTTCCCTGCCTTTGTATCTTAATCATTTTCTGTTCTAAGAAGTGCTACCAAGTTTACCAACATCTTTAATCAGATTCTCTTGAGACTAAAAACACATTAAAAATCTTAAGCTAAAACATTTCTCGAGATGCCTTACAGAATGTGTCAGACAGTGAAATACTCTTCTGTTTTTAACATACTGGCCAATATTCTTAAAAAATTACTATTCAAGCAAGATTTTTCTGGGGCACAATTCAAATGCATCTATATACCATTAGAGCTAGAAATTCCTAATTTTTGTCTTAGCTATCCTGAAGATACACTAAACGCGGTTTCATTCGTTTGTGAAAACGCCTTCGTGGTATTTTTGAAGAGCTTCATCCGCATCTACGACACAACTGCTTACAGGCTATAGGGCAGTTCCACTTCTGTAGATTACAGAAGTTGGTTTTGGTAAACAGAGCATTACTGTTTTAAGAAGTAGACTGTACACCTAATACCTGCGTGAGTGAGTATAGGCATTGGTCACATGTCTCGTTAAACTCTGAAATATCCTTAAATTAAAGTAGCACTGCATTCAAAACGAGGTGTTGACTGTTTCTTGTATAACCCCTGTCTTTTATTATTTGAGACTGGACTAGAACTCCTGGCCCTCTACCCCGTCCTCTGAGCCACTCTTGGACACTCAACGAGGCAGCTCTCCCAAGGGCTCCGTCCCTTGACTTACCATCTAAAGTTACCCAGCAACACTGAATAGAGTGACTACTTGGCAAAAGCAACGGCTTGAAAAGAGAGACTTTCAAAGCCACCAGCCGCCCGTGTGGGAGTTCATCACACTCTACCGTATCTGACCCCCTCAGGGGCACCAAAGCCATCTCCCCCCTCCTCCTCCAGGAAAGGGCTGCTCATCCCAGAACTTCCCTTCCTATCTTGGTCTGCAAAACAAAGAGTCCCAACAATCAAATAATGCTTTCGAACTTCATAAGGAGCTGAAATATTATTTTTCTTGTTACCTGCTCGCCATAATCACATTTGTTAACCCTAACGTATTCTAAAATCTCACTTTAGAAATAATTGTAAACCAAATACAGCTTAAGTATTGGCTGCAGCAGAGGAAAATGTAGCTCCAAGATAATTTGGGATTAATTTTAAATTAAAAGAATGGATACGGTCCTCCAGCAATCTCTTACTCAATTTTCAAGTAGAAGAATTATTTTATAGGATAAAATATAAAATCATCAACATCTCATCTCCTAAATATTTATATTTTTCCCATACTCTCTTTAAACAATTGAGTTCCCCCCAGTCTTATGAAATGATAATAAATTGCTAAACAAACATTAAATTTCAAGAAAAAACCTTGTGTGTGATCATTCCCTTAAAATGGCCTCAATAGTCTGCATAACTTAGGGAGACCCTGTCTCAAAAAGTAAAAAAAAAATGGGCTGGGGGTGCAGCTCAGTGGTCCAGCACTTGCAAAGCATGCAAGCATGAGGCTCTGGACCACAAAAAACAAACAAACAAAAAAACAAAAAAGGCCTCTAGAACTGCATGGCTCCCTCTGCCATAGTGCATTCTATAAAAACTAGTCACTGACCTCCAAACTTGCACTAACATCTCATGAAAATCAAGTGTCCCTACCAGTTCCTATTGAATTTGTTCCAGACACTCTAAACGACACTGAGTCACCCAGATCTTTGAACCGCAGTTGCTCCCTTCTCCTAACAGATAAAGAAATTCATGCTCTAAGAGTCTGCGTGGCTTTCCTAAGTTCACCTGTCCAGGTTAAGTGTACTTGTGAAATCGGGGCATGTTCACTTCAAACCCCAAGCTGTGTGCATTCGCCTGTGCTACCAGGACTTAGCAGACCGTCCTGGAGGAGGAGGAGAGACCCAGCCAGCGCGGCGTGGGCAGGCAGGCTCTCCCCACTCCAGCCTGCGACAGGCTCTCGCTCTAATCCCGCTACCTGGAACACGGGACGGTGCAGTGCCCCTGACAGGAGGGATCCGGCTGGACTGTGAGACTGTGACCTGTGCCCAAGGTCTACACACGGTGGCAAGGCCACGCTCCAGCCTCCCACACAGGAGACGGAGGGAGTCCGGCGGGGCCGACGAGCACGGATTCGAGTCCTGCAGAAAGCTCTCCTAGACCTGCCTCCTACCATATGAGGGGTAAAGCAGCGAGTCCCTCCCCACGGCGTCACTGGATGCTGAGCTCAGGGGACAGCCTGACCCTGACCCACACCTCAGGCACCCTCTCCTGGCTTACTGATGACACACCAACACCGTAAGTGGTTCAGGAAGCATGGTTTACCAAAAGCCAAACAACCTGCAGGCTTCCCCCATGTTTTCTTTTTTGCAATATAAACCCAAAATGGGGTGTGGGGTGGGGGCAGGGAAAAAAGAAAAAGGAAACAGAAATTAGGGTGTCTCTTCATTTTCCGGTCAGTCCGCTCATAGTGAGACTGGTTCTAAAGTTTTACAAAAATTTGAGGTGTTCTAGAAAGTATCATTGAAAAATGTTACCTACCATCACCATTTCCTTTCAATGATTTAACATCAAAGTAATAAAACAACACTTAAATAAGCATGTAAATAATAATACTCAGCTTTTAAAAGCCGTCCAGATATAGCCAACATCCAACACCTGATGATAAAAGTGGAACAGAAGAAAAGGCATGACTCATGAATGCTCCAATGAAAGCGGAGGTGTGCTGGCACAAACGAGAGGAGGCATAACCAGGACGGCCAGAGTCCTACCTAACTGTTGTACAACTAGGAGCGTGGCCGTGCAAGGCCCTGTGGAGTTCCACAGCGAGACGGATCTGGCGTGGCCTCACCCCTAGTGGCAGACTACAAAATGAAGCAACCCAGTTTCAAATGCTCATTCAAGGACTGACCAGGTGAACTGAGAGCGTGGCGGTTCACCTGACCGGCCCCGTGACCAGTGACCAGCTCACGCCTAGCCCCGAATCGGTCAGCTTCCACCTACGTGGAAGCAGTAAGAAAGTTCTAATCCCGTCTAAAGAAGTTGCTTTCTAAAACCAGACAAGGAAGGGCAGAGGAAGTATTAAACCTCTCGACTAATTAACGGCTGAGGGGAGAGGGCGTGCGGGAAAACAATGGTAATTGGTCTGTCCCAGGTTAACCAACCCCGCGCACACTCTGTCTGCCTGTGCGCAAACAGCAGCAGCATCCTAAACCGTCTCAAGTTCCAGCCATTATCCTGGCCGACATCTGCACATGTTTATGCGTCTCTCCAAACAACCTCTCCAACACCCTGCTGGAGCTGTCATTTTTTTCTTCTCCCTATCTGGCAGATGGCAAGTCAACAATCGGCATCAACAGCAGCCGAGTATCTCCCCCTCCAGCCTCTCCCCCCCCAAACAGACACAATAATAACTTCTTTGTGCTCCCCTACAATGCAGCTGCTTAAACCATTTCGCTACAAGGCTGCTTTGCCTTAATAAAAAAAAAAAAAAAAAAAAAAATCCCTTCTGTCAAGTCTAAAAAGCAGCATAATGTTAAGCAAGCTAAAGCCACAGCACAGCTGCAAACGGGCAGACACATTGACAGCTCCTCCCTTAACAAAGCCCTGTGAATTGAGGGGGGTTCATCTGAGGCTCACACAGTAATTAGTATAAAAAAGTCCGACAGCCTCTATTATGCGAAGGGGAAAAAAAACTGGACAGGACTGGGCTGCTGTTTTGCGTCAAGAGTTCTGCTGCAGAGTAGATAAATCATGTTGGGTTTTTTCCTCTCTTTTTAAAGACAGTAATAAGGAGGATGAGAGAAGCTAATTTGAAAACTTGGACACAGTAATTGTACCATATGGCGAGCATTTATCCTTCCTGAAATGCACGCTAACAGTCACTTACATGCACACTGCTTTGTTTTACAGTTGTTATTCTCCCTACCATATTCATAAAGTGGATCTGAATATCTGATGCTCCAGAGAAGTTGTGTGTAATTAGCAGCGGAACTGCCTAGGTTTAATTTATTGGCCGTACACTGCAATCCAGTAAGATGCAAAACAAAATTAAACAATGTGTCCACTTTGTACAATGTTTTTTCCTTAACTCAATAAACATTAATGAATCCAGGTTCGCTGGAGGGATTCTGGGCGGTGAATACTCTTGAGAATTCCAACAGAGTACACTGACTGTGGAAGAGATGAGAAGACCTTTCCACCTGATCGTCCTTACCGGAGACCACTGCCCACACGTTACTCTCATTCATACACATGTATCCGTGAACCCAGAGGCAACCACTTCCTTGTATGCGCCCCAGTTTTTTTTAAAGAAATTCTCTCACTTATTAACGGGAATTAAGTAGTATATGCCGAGCAAGCATCGTGTGAGGGCAAAATACAGAAAAGTTTTCCCATGGATGAAAAATGTAAGCAGAAACTGACAATACTGTTAACTGTCTACTTCAAAATCCAGTGAGAATCTGCCTACTATTGGAGAAGAGACTTCCAAAGCATCAGTGCATTACTTATCAAGGCCTAATACGCACCCAAATGACACTTTTTCTGATAAGAAAACTATACAAGAAATGTAAAATTAATCTGATGGTTTAAACAGAAGTGAATTCATTTTAATGCCACCTGTGTTTCCCTTTAGACCAAAATGTTCCCTGTTTCTCTCCTTGCCGTAGGTAGCTTCTAAACACTGACATTCAACCAGAACTCAAAGGAAGCCCTGAAGTTTTACGGTGTGCCCACAAGCATCCTTCTGATCAACAGTTTTGCACCAAAAAATTAAAATATTTTGAAGAAATTTTACTTTAATCCAGAACCCAGAATCCCTACCTGAGCTTGACGTAATCTGTCTTTAAAAGATGTACATCAGCGGTAATATCCCAAAACCCCTTCAGAAGATGGTGATCCCACCCATGAAATTAAACATAACTACCTTCAGAAGGAGCAAGAAACGCAGAATCGGGACACAGAACCAACTGGCTGGAGATAAAAGTATTTCGCTTTTATACACTGCTTTACATTTTACTCAACAGTTCCAAATACTAATCGGTCTTAGAAACTCATTATGCCGCATCAGGATTGGCTTGACATATGCAAATGTTTTGTTTTGGAAACATCTGACCAGCAATAGATGTCTGATTCTGTGTACTTTCAAACCAGGTGAATCCTACTGTGTTGACAAGGCCATGACCCTATAAACATCAACCTACAGAAGGGGTAAAATTATTCCCTTTCCAAAAAGGTGCAGAGAAACATTATATACTAACTATTCTGGCAATTAAATGAGGCGGGAAAAGAATGGCATTGTTTAGAAAATAATGTTATGGCCAAATGATTGCTTTCTTCATCTCATGTGGTAAAAAGTTATCCGTCGTGGAGAACTGAGAACTTGACTTTGTTTAGGAAACCACGGTGAG
This sequence comes from Pedetes capensis, assembly GCA_007922755.1. Taxonomy (NCBI): domain Eukaryota; kingdom Metazoa; phylum Chordata; class Mammalia; order Rodentia; family Pedetidae; genus Pedetes; species Pedetes capensis. The sequence continues at coordinate 129,185 of VMDO01001916.1, read as the reverse complement.
GACGTCTGTGAGCTGAAAACTCCATTTAGTTACCCAACAGCGAATATAAGACCTGGGCGTCTCATGGAGTGACGATAGGCCTGACTTCTGAGAAGATGCTACTGTATCTGATCAAAAGTTTTCTCAGCTAAATCTATCAACTTCTAAACTATCTGAAACTATGTTGCCTTATGTCAACAAGTACAAAAAATTTAACTGTCCCTAGCAATAAATTAAAAGTATTTTTAAAAGCTGCTTCTAATAAGCAGCATTGGCCAGGAGACAAATAGTTTTTTAAGGTTTCCTTTGTGTAATCACAGTTCTGACGTCCTTTGCCTCAGGCAGTGGGGAGAATGAAATTCAGATAGACCAAGGCTATAAGAAAGGTTCAAACGTTAGAATTACAGAACCCAATTATGTTAGGTCTGGTAAGCATTCTCACTGGGATTCACCAAGAGTTCGTACATGTCACAAAAGTATCAAGCTGATGCAGGTGTGCCGAGTACCGAACACCATTTATTATGCATGGAGTACTCCTGACCACTTGCACGTATTTGGTCAAAACTGGGACACGCCACTAAGAAAAGAATGCAGTGGTCCACTACTAATGTATTGGCTACTATGAAGTTTTCATTTTCATAATAAAAGCAAATTAAGTGACAGGAATATCTGTCATAAAATCTTAAACTGGGAGGCTCTAGAAGTTAAGAAGAAATGGTCACTCAATAGTTTACCAAGATGATGTGGAAAAGAATGGGGAGAAAAGAGGTCGTGTGTAGAACAGTGCTCAGGAGCAGGTCTCAGCCGAGGCTGCACCCCTGGATGCTTGTGTTTAATCTCGGGGTTCCGTCAGGGCTGTTGGTTGCCAGGAGCAGAGACCCACTGAAGCTAATATAACAACACTAATGGGCTATTTGGGGCTGGGATTTAGCTCAGTTGGTAGAGCGCTGTGCTGCAGTCTCTGAGATCCTGAGTTCAATCCCTAGCACCACAAAAATGGGAGAAGGACCTGGCAATTCACTCCCAAGGCAATCCCAAAACAGCCATTGAAAACCCTGTGAGGGTCGCTATGAGTCAGATACCGACTCAATGGCACCTAACAACAACAACAACAACGGGCTACTTGTTGTAAGACAAACACCAAGCCACTTGTGGCGGTGACACGCGTAATTCCAGCACTCAGGAGGCAGAGGCAGGAAGACCAGAGTCCACAGCCAGTCAGGAGCACACGGCAAGACCCTGTCCAAAAAACCGGCAAATCCCCCCAAAACAAAGAACACACACATCACGTCCCAGGTGAGGAGCTCTTGTAGCCTGTGTGCGAGCTGGACCTGGAGAGGGATGGAGGGAGGCAGCCCAGGCACGGCCTGGCTTCCACGGAGGAAGTCCACGTGAGGGTCTCAGTTTCGTGGCGTCTCTGAGTCTCGCCTCCGTGTTTACCCTCGTGGTTAGCAGTGGACCACAGCATATCTTCTCCGTGGTGTGCCCCAATTTTGACCGAATGCTTCAAGGAATTAAGAGCACCCCATACACTTATAAATGGCATTTGGTACGTGAGGCACCACTTTTGAGGATTTCAATTACGCCCATGCAATAAGAATTACATCCCTTTGTCTCGATCAGGGATTCTGCAAGGTCTGGCATCTGTCTCGCTCTTTCCGTCCCCCTATTCCCTCTCATGGCCCAGCTGCACCTCTCTCACCCCAGTACCCCGCAGCAACTTGGCTTGCTCGGGAAGTCAGCTTGCCCCGCCCTCCCTGGCCATCCCACACTAACACATCATGGTTTCATTCCATTTCTTAGCTGCTTCAATCTTCCCCCTCCCCAATTCCTTCCAGAAATTCTAGGGTCAAATGTGCACCAACCAGCTTGATGGGGGACAAGGATGTCTACCGCAAAGAAAAGGAGGGGTGAGCAGAGCAGCTTCTCTTAGAAAGCGCTGCGAACGTGGCCTGGTGCACACCTGTGATCCTAGCTACTCAGGAGGCTGAGGCGCGAGGATCCTGAGTTCCGGGCCAGAGCAGCCTGTACAACTCAGTGAGACCTGCCTCAAAATCAAAAGCAGGCTGGGGGTGCAACTCAAGTTAGCGGAGCGCCTGCCTCGTATGCGTGAGGTTTGATCCCCCAGCACTGGGGGGCTTTCCCTTTTGTAGATGGCGCACAAATAATAATGGAGAGATGGCAAGCTGAGAATTGCAAAGCTATACCTAACTGGTGAAAAAAGAGATGTTGCAGGGGATGTGGTCGAGTGGTAAGAGTGCTTACCTAGCATGCGTAGGGCCCTGGGTTCCATCCCCAGTACGAGAGAGAGAGAGAGAGAGAGAGAGAGAGAGAGAGAGAGAGAGAGAGAGAGAGAGAGAGAGGAGGGAGGGAGGGAGAGAGGGGAGGAGAGGAGAGGAGAGGAGAGGAGAGGGGAGGAGGAAGGAGGGAGCGGGAGAGAGAGAGGATGTCGAGCTTCATATCACTGGATTCACGCGCGCGCGCACACGTATATCACACATATACGGAAGTTATTCTAAGAGAAATCTGAGTTTTGAGTGAAAGGTTATACCAAATTGCCACTTAGGCCACTTCCAACATGAAGACTCTAAGATGTAATGATTTTACACATTAGGAAACAGGATTTAGAGTCGGTAAGAGACACGCTAACCATCAACCAGTTCCTTCTGACCTCAAGTCCAGTGCTTCCCCAGCTGATTCAGATCATAAAGCATGAGCTCTACATTATACTAGTAAGAAATCGTGAAACCTCAAATTGCCTTTAACAGCACTTCTGTATTAAAAATGGATTACAGGGCTGGGTATGCAGCTCAGTAGTAGAGCACTTGCCTAGCAGGCATGAATAAGGTCCTGGGTTTGATCACCAGCACTGAAAAAAAAATCCCCTTTGAATATGCAACGTAAGTATGAGCCTCCACAGCATTAAAGCATATGCCAAGGCTCAGTGCAGGTCTCTTACCACTTGCTGAAAGAGACCGCCATCTGAAGCAGAGGCAGCTATGAACCGGTGAGAAAAGCCCTGCGTGTTCTAGCCCTTGTCACCACGCACACTACCTGGAATGTGGATGTTCTTAAACCAATGACTGCGCATCTTCTCTCTGCTGTCATTTACATGGGGGATGGAAATCGGAAACATCAGGTCAAACAGTATATTATAAATTTATACCTATTATTAATTCTTTATTTTATAGCTTAAAAAAAAAACCTACGGCAAACATTTTACTTATCTATTTTTTTTTGCTGTCTGACAAAAATCCAGTTTGGGGACCCAAAAAGTTAAAATTGTTATCAACTAAACCGGATGCGGTGGCACACGCCTGTAATCCCAGTGGCTCAGGAGGTGGAGGCAGGAGGATCGTAAGTTCGAGACCAGAGGCAGTCTGCGTAATTTAGCGAGACCGTGTCTCAAATAAAGTAAAAAAAATGGGCTGGGGGCACAGTTCAGTGGTCCAGCACTTGCAGAGCATACAGGTGCGATGCCCTGGGTTCAACCCCCAGTACCGCCAAAAAAAAAAAAAAAAAAAAAAAAAAAAATTATCAACTTCAAATAGGAAGAATATTAGTAAAATTGAATTTTTCCTTTTTAACTATTCTATCCAATATTTCACAGATCCAAAATTCAAGATAGATTTCTCCTATATTTAGTCATCTATATTTAGAAATAGACACAATAAATACACTGCACAGTGTATTTTACAGGTGCATAGAACAGCCACGTTATGATTATCTTCATGTGCCTAAAATCCAGAATGGCACGTTAGAGAAGTAACTCGAGTCATGGACCTAAATCCCAGCACACACAACATGCAGGTTTGCCACTCTGTCTTGAACAGCCTCCCTTCTGCAGGTCACGCCTGTCAAGACAGTCACTGCCATGGTCAAAGTCCCGCCCACCCGGAGAGGGCCTCTGTTGTTTAATAACATCCCCCACTTCCCCAGCTCCGAGGCTGGCTCTCCCTACCTGTCACACCAGACCCCTCAGGATCTCTGAGACTGTGTGGCACCAACTCCCTAATACACCATTCTGAATTCCCCTCACTGGGCTTCCTGCCTCCGCACCCACCTCCCCTCTAACCGAGCTCACCTCTGTCCTCTCGCCTGCCAATTCCAGCCCATAACAAACGAGAACTAAACTTTCAGTTCACGTGGCACAGGTAATGCTGGCTGCTGAAAGAGGCCAATCAGGGTATCACCATGGGAATATGGCAGGTCTCCCAAGGGCTCAGGCACTGGGGCGTGGCTGCCAGGCGTGGGTTTTGGGGAAGTGACGGGATCCTGAGTGCTCTGACCTTACCAATGGATCAGTCCCTCCATGGAATCCCAATATGGCGGCATTAGTGGAAGGTGATGAAGATGAGGAGGGAGGGACCAGTTCGAGGAAGGAGGTCACTGGGGCTGTGCCCTGAGAAGGTGTCTCTGTCCCCTGCGCCTTCTCCCCGCTTGTTGGCCACCCCGAGGTAGCAGCTCTGCCCTTGCTCCCCACACCAGGATACTCTGCCTTGCCTGAGGCCCAGGGTGAAGGAGCCAGCCAGCCATGACCTGGAACTCCTAAGAACAATGCACACAACACATCTCCCCTCCTGAGCACTGGCCACCGTGATGAGGTCTGACTCACACAGTGCCGTGATTACTCTAGGCTTCTGGAAAATCAAAACGGCTGGTGTTTCTCCTCCACAGAGTGACTCAAGGCCCCAGACATGGTCCTGGTAGAGGCTCTGCCACCTCCTTGGTTTCATGATAGCCATCGGAAAGGAGAAGACAAGGAAAACAGAAGATGTCCATGAGCCAAGCCAGGAAGGGGCGCATGTTACCACCGCTCCCACTCAGTAGCGGGAACTGTCACCGCTACTACCAACTTCCGGGCACCTAGGAAACAGTGTCCATTTGTGCTAGGGCCCGGGGGCGGGGTAAAAGTGGTGTGGGCAAATGAATTTAGTGAACAACCAGCCAATCTTTGCTCTGCTGACCATCTAGTTTAAGTTCTTAAATAAATTCTCACGTGACTACCTCAGTTTTATGACAGACACATAAGAAATGAAAGCAACTATACAATTAAAACAATTCAAATGGCAAATCTTATGTATATTTAGCAAAATGGGAGGGAGACAGAGAGGAAAGAAGGGAGGGGGGAAGAAGGAAGGAAGGAGCGAAAGCATTCTCTCCTTCTGACTCTTTCTGGTGTGGCCAAGCATGTATGGATGATATGGTAAAAAGGCATTTCACCATAAAAAATACTAAATCCAAGATAAACTAGCGTCAGGTAAGCATAACCTTCACAGGCTTCATCGTATCACATGGGGGTCTATGATTTTTTTAATCCTAAACTGCATCTTAACCTGACTTAACCTCATTTCTCTGATCTAAAGATGTGAAAAGAAAAAAAAAAAAAACAGATTTGGTAATCATCACAGTGTTGCCTTAATTCAAGAGTGAAACCAGTTAGAGAGGCGCTCTCCACAAATATGGGTGGGTATCTTTTATGATTATAAAGTAGATAAACATTAAGGGTTGATGCAATCTAAATGCAGGCAGCTCTTGCCCTTCTTTTATTTTCACGGCTTCCCAGATGTTCTATTTCTAAAAGCTCCCGGTCTCTCTCTCCGGAAAGCGAGCATGGAACAGTCAATCTTTTAACAGACATACCACAGCACACTAAGGGCAACAAGGTCACCACATATAAACAAGGAGTACCTTGATAATTGTTTGTTTTTCTCGTGGTGTTTACATCATGGACAGAAAAGAGAATTGACCCCGGAAAATACATTATTCCAATGTAATCCTACCTGTTTCATACCTTCTATTCACAGAATCAAAGAACATCAGTACAAAAAGGAAATTGATACAAGGGCAGCATCGAACTTTCTGCTGTTCTCGGGCAAGGTAAATCACAGATAAGATTACCCTAGAGGGAACATTTTAAAATAAAACTAGGCACTATGATAATCTTCATCTTTTGTACCAGATTTAAATTTCTACATTCTACACAATAAGATCTCTAAAAAGCCAAGCATAAGACATTCCAAATCATTTCGGAACATATTTGAAAATGAAATATTTTAATTTCAGTCACTAAAATTTATACAGCTTAAAAGGTCACAGGTGTTACGTTTCTCTCATGAACCAAATGTTTAACATTAAGAACAGACAATGTATTTCGACACATACTCATAGTGCCAGTATTGCGCTGCTGATGTAAGTTTTTATTATATTATGCTTACATTCTAACTGGTTACCATGAGACATACACACTTCAAGGAAAAGGTTATACACATGGAAATAGCAACTACGTGAGCTTACTTCTTTAGATGAAGTCTTAACTCCATTGCTGCGGGTCCACATGAATTGTAACATTCTAAAGTATATTCTATGATCATACGGAAATGAAAAGCTAAGGGAAAAGCAACATATTACCACGACTTGTTTTACAGAAGGTATTTTCCCATCACATAGTGATGAGTAGGTCCAGCGACCATCACACCTCCAGACCAAAGCCCACAAGTCAAAGAAGCCCTTTACCCAAAGCACAGAGTCAGCACGTTCTTCCAAGAATAAATTCCAAACTGAAGAACTCTGGATAAGAACGCCCTGCTCAATCCCCACTGGAGAAGATGGAAAACGTCCTTCTAAATGGAGAGGAATGACGTAAGGATGCGTGCCTTCGATAAAACATCAACTCACTCAGAAGAAGAAATATTTTTAAAAATCATACCTCAAATACTATATTAGATGCAAGCAGCATTTAAAAAACTACTATACAGGTACCTTGCCGAGGAAGTAATCTTTCTCAAGTAATGGAAGAAATAAGTCTGGGTACCCATTTTCAAAATTATCAAAGCCAAGCTTCATTCAGCACTTGTTAATTTCATTTAAAACGTTCATGGTGGAACTTTGCACATGTTCTCTTTTTTGATACGTTACTTTATAAGTAACTGCTGAAAAGCACGTTATAAAAATGACTAGGTATTGTTATACTCTAAATAAACCACAAATATTTCACCCAGCTCTTCCCAGGCCCTTCCCAAGGAGCATTATTACAGTAGCTAAGAAGCCGGCCGACGGGAGGAAGATGCTGCCGGCTGGCAGAGCCGCGCGCTCTGAATACCTTCGTCTCACACTCCGATCAGGAGCATCTGTCCGCCAACTGTCAAGACACGGCCCAGCCTAGGAGTTTTCCTGAATCCATCACTATTCATAGATGTCTGTCACTACTCCAAAAAAAGAAGAGAGCGAGCCAGCCGTACTTTCAGCACTATTTCTTTCTCTCTGTGTCCTTTACCACTTTGACGCCAGTCCACTGTGAGTCCACTGTCGCTCCATCTCCAGATCTAGGAATGTGGGCCACGTATTCTCTAGAGATTACAGCGCGTTCCCCGAGCTGTGTTAACACACCTCACCTTGTATTACTTCTGATTCCTATGCTCCGAACACCATGGAGCCACCAGCCCCCAGGGAAGACGCACAACAAAGAATGAACTGCCTTATCAGCTGCTTTCTAGGTAACACTGCAGAAGTCAAGCTGAAGAGTTCTGTCTCTCAGGAAACCCCACTCAAAACTGAATCCTGCAAAATGCGCACCTTTTTATTTTCCAAATCAGATACAAAAAATTCCATTTTATAATGTATAAATAGTCATCAAAGGACTGCCCTTAGCAATGCTGTTCTGGGAGCCAGGCACGGTGTCACACGCCTGTGACCCCAGAAACTCGGAAGGTAGAGGTAGAAGGATGTGAAGTTCAAGGCCTGGGGTAGCCTGTGCTTAGTGAGACCCTGGCCATGATTATAAGGAGTGGGGGCTGGGGTACAGCTCAGTGGTAGAGCACTTGCAAAGCATGTGGAAGGGCCTGGGTTCAAGACTCCAGGAAGGAAGGCGGGAAGGAGGGAAGAAGGAAGGAAGAAAGAAGGAAAGAAGGAATCGGGAGGGGAGGAGGGGGAGTGAGAGGATGGGGCGGGGGAGAGAGAGGTGCTTCTCTGTACCACTGTAACACTTCTGCATGAGACAGACAAGGAAGAAGCCCCAAGACCCTCAAAAGAAAAGTCTACACCAAACAGCTAGGCATATTGGTTAGTGGGGGGCAACTGCCCACATGTGCGAGGCTGTGGGTTTGATCTCCAGCACCAACATAAAATATAGAACACACACACACACACACACACACACACACACACACACACACACAAAAGGACAAGAACCAAGAGAAAGTGCAGGTGGGGAAACAGCAGGAATCCAGGGAAAGGTAGGATGACCTCTTACTGAGCTGCACGTTTACCTCGCTGCAATAAGGAGAAGAGCACCCAAACCACACACGGGGTGGCGAAAAGAATGCAAACACGCAATGCTTATTTACAATGAAGCAAAACGCTTACTTTACCTACCTTGACACGTTCTGAGTATTCACAAACCCTTTATGATGATGTTCAGAGCAATGGGTACAATGCACACAGCTCATGAGCTCAGTTGTTAGGCACCTGGAAGACCAGGACAACTAACGTCCCTTTTGAAAGGTCAGTGCTCATAAAAGCCTGGTGCAAGGCGAGTTTCGGATCTGACACCTCCAGTGCCCATGGGTCTATTATGCTCGCGAGTGGCGATGGTCTTTTCAACTCTATTTTGATTGCTCTATTGCTGGGCGCGGTAATACATCCTCAGTGTGAGCGATCTGGCAATACAACTTGAAAGTAACTCAGTACTCAATATGAAGGCCAAAGCCATTCCAATTATTTATGAAAGGCAGATAATAACATGATTGATTACACTGGGGTGCCAGAAAATGTATACACTTTTGTTAGGGGGGCAGTCCTGGGAAGCTGAACCCAGGACTTCATGTGTACTTTGAAAGTGCTCTGCCACTGGACTGCACCCCTAGGCCCTCCCCGTCTTTTACATTTCTTATATTGAGATAAGGTCTCACTAAGTTACAGAGGCTGCCTGTGGCCTCTAACCTGCGATCCTCCTGCCTCAACCTCCTGAGCCACTGGGGTTGTGTGTGTCACTGTGCCCAGGCTGTGTGCGTACTTTAAGGGATGTTACCCATGTATTACTTTTCCAAGTTGAATTGCATTACGGTAACAATGTGTAGCGTGACATCCACTCAAAAGACAGCTTTAATCAAATGAATGCTACCGCCACTGTTACCAGGGAGACAAGGGTTGCGCAGCAGGGGCCAGGAATCTGGCAGCAAAACTTTGGTCCTTACATGTGGCATATGAATGAGTTTACACCCGACACAGAAGTGACAGGAGGGAACTTAAACAAGGCTTACCAAAAGGTGATGCACCTCTGAGGCGCGATTACGGAGAAAACAGGCACCTGGAGAAGTGCAGGTGAACGGGGAGAGGAACCCGGAAAAGCCTCGGATGTCTCTATTCCCAGGGAAGGTAAGGCCAGGGGAACAGGAGAGTAAGGTGGGTGTCTAGAAGGAGAGTGCTTGACACAGATGGAGAAGACGGCAGGCCTGGGAGGGGGAGGGCGCAGAGGAGAGGAGAGGAGAGAGGAGCGGCGCCTGTTCCTTCTGGTTTCCCCAAGCTACGAGGCGCCCAGGGTGCCCCAGCCTTGGATGCGGAACCCCACACTCTGCCTGGAAAAGCCCCCTGCTGTGGACCAGGGCCTCTGGAGCCAGGGTCTTTGTTCTGTAAAAGGGGTTCATGGATGGGCGGTGCCCACAGGTGCATCCAGTGTTCTTAGGGATCCGCCGGGCACAAGGCTTCGTCCATCCAGGCAGAATGGCAGAAGCCAGCTTCACTTCCGCCGTGCACAGGCAGGACAGCCAGGGTGGTGTTGAAGGAGGGCAAGACAGACCTCATGTCCCCGTAACTCGAGCAGGTTGTGGAAGTGCAAGACAATGTAGGCGCGAGTGTGCCACGCGGCCTCCAACACGCCTGACAGTCCCGCGGGTGACCTGCACGAGGGGCATCGGGCCTCGCACAGCGCCTCGTCCCGCTGCCTCTGTCTACTGTGGCGACCTCGTGGAGCACCTCTTGTAACTGCAGAAATCAAACGTGCCTTGCATTCATCTTTTATTGGTATATATTATTCCATTTTAACAATTTTTCTTCCCTTTCTTAAATGTATATACATTTTTAGGACCCTCTGCATATGTATTGAGGACATTTAAGTAAATTCTCATGGTAAAACTTTTTTTAATCTGTGAAAATAAAAAATGTTAGTGTCATGTGACCCACAGAAGCATTTTACATATCTAAGGTGAACTCGATTAATGCAAATAACAAGTTAAAATACAGTGGATATTTCACATGGTTGCTTAGTTAGATCTAAGTTCAGTTTCTCTAACTTACAACATTCATTTCTCACAGTAGCAGGTATCGATTTTCCTGAAAAACTTGAAACTGGGGTTGCTCAGCTTTATCAACCAACATTCCTTCTCGACCCAAGAGAGTTCTTTACCCATGAACAAGCACTCGGCCCCACGGCCACTAAGGAGTTGTCAACCTAACACAAGAAGAAAAATGCACCAGGGGCGCAGGGCTGGAGACGGGGCAGAGCGCTGCAGGCGGAGTCAGAGCTGCCCTCTTTCAGGTCCTCACAGCCCCGAAGGGCAGGAAGTCCTCAAGAGAAAGCAGATGAGGATTCGGGAGAGGCAGTGACAGAAAGGAAGGGACCTGTTTCACCCAGACACCGGCACCTTTCCACAAACTCCATCACTATAAAGTCACAGCAGAGCAGACGCAACCCCACCTCCACGTCCGGGCAGTGGCTCTGCCTGGGCAGAGCAGGAAGATGCCTGCAGTGCACGAAGCTTCCCTCCCCAGGCTGCGACACACGTCTTCTACGTCCCTGGGTTACGGAAGAGAATGAGCAGTCCACACCTGTGTAAATGGGAGACGCTGACGTCTAAAGGGAACCCGACCTGAGGCAGGACAGAAAGACAGAAAACCTGGGGACGCTGACAGGAAAAGAGCTTCCACTCCAGGGTCTGGCTTAAATCTACCAGCTGAAAATCCAGGACACTGACACAGCCACCAGGAAGAATCCACTCCCGGGGCAATCCCAAAATAATCAGCCAGTGAAAACCCTACAAGGGGGGCTATTTGTCGGGCATACCTCCAAGGCACCTGACAACAGCCACCACCCAGAAAACCTGCTGTGAGGACCATGTGCATAGAGACATTGTTTCCAGAGATATTCTAAATGGAAATATTGAGAGCCATACTTAGGCTAGGGTTTGGCTCAGTCGGTACAGTGCTCCTCTGTGCACTCTGAGCCCCTCAGTTCCATCCCCAGCACCTCGAAAATGGGAGAAGGATGTGGCAGCCCACTCCCAAAGCAATCAGCCATTGAAAAGCCTATGAATAGCAGAGAAGCACTGACATAGTGCCAGGCACGGCACAGTGTCAGGGAGGGTTTCGGTCGGTTGTACACACGCTTGCCATGAGCTGGACCCAACCTGATTGGCACCCAACAAGGGTGGAAATGTATGTGACCTCTGAATTTGACCTTTCTCCTCTGCAATCCTGTGCTTCCTTCAGAACCTCAGCAGCAGGATTACGGGCCATGTTTGTAGTCAGCCTGTGCCCAGACAACTCCCCTGTGATTCTTATCTATAAATCTATGCAGTGCACCTCTAGACCACCTTATAATCTCATCCCACTAAAGGGAAGTTTTCAAATAGAAGGTATACCAGAATATTTCTACTTAATCTTTAAATCCTAAACAACAGAACTTCTTCTTCCTGGCACCTCCCTGTCCATAACAGGAGGTTTTTCCAGGCGGAGCTTGATGCTCGGTGCCCAGAACTGAAATCACATGGGGCTCATCCTAGGTTAAATAAAATTAGAAGGAACACACATCACAGGCTCTTTTAAGAGGGCTGTATCCACGTCTTGGACCTCTTCTGTGATTCTTTTCTCCTTGTCTATGAGCACCTGCCCTTACTCTTAAGTATGTCCCTAATAGGCTCCACTACTTTGTTTCACTTTTTGGCTCACACTGAAATTCTTTTCCGAGACAAAGCCAAGGACCTGGCTTAATCTGCGTAGAATTCCAGACAAGGGCAACTCCTCCAACTAGGCCACAACATTGAGCTGCATCTCTGGTGCACAGCCAATGACAAACCGACATAACATTGAGGCTGAATATACATTACTGGTCAAAGTCAGGACAGGCAACCAAACTGTTATCCATTAATAAAGGAAAAATAAAGGGAGACAAGGAACATTTAACCCTAGGGCCAGTTTGTACACACCAGCCTACAACACCTTATTAGTATAAGGGTCCATGTGTTAACTGTAATTTAGAGGTTGAAAAATGTAAAGTTGAAAGCTTTTTTTTTTTTTGTATGTGTATTTGTATTTGTATGTGTGTGGTACCAGGGGGCTGAAGGCAGGACCTCGTACACACTTTGCAAGTGCTCTACCACTGAGCTGTGCCTCCAGCCCATTTTTTATTTTTTATCTTAAGATGTTGTTGTTGTTGTTAGGTGCCGCCGAGTCAGTATCTGATTCATAGCGACCCTCTGTGCAACAGGGGAAACACTATTGTCAGTGCTTCTCTGCTGTTCATAGGGTTTTCAATGGCAGATTGATTTTTGGGAGGGGGTTGCCAGGTCCTTCTCCTAAGCCTATAGCTTCTGGTGTTCCCAGGCGGTCTCCCATCCAGGTACTAACCAGGCCCGACCCTGCTTAGCTTCCAAGATCTGACGGGATCGGATGCCACAGGGCTACCGCTGCAGGCTATCTTAAGATAGGGTTGTGCTAAGTTATACAGGCTGTCTCTGGCCTTGAACTCACAATCCTGCCTCAGCCTTCTGAGTCACTGGAATTATAGGCCGGTACCATTGCACCCCATTCCTATCCTTCTTGAAAGAATGTTGTTGCTGTTGTTAGGTGCGGTAGAGTCTGGTCCGATTCATAGTGACCCTATGTACAGCAGAGCAAAACACTCCCTGATTCTGTGATCTTATTGTTTCAGCCCATTGTTGCAGACACTGTATCAATCCATCTAGTGGAGGGTTTTCCTTTTTTTCATGGGCATTTAGAACTCATGAAACCAAGTTTCACATCCTCTTAGTCTAAAGAAAAAGAATTTCCACCCTTATAATTCAAACTATTTCTAGCAAAGTTGAAAAGTAAAAACAAAAACTAAGAAAATCAAACAACTATTTTATGAGCATCAAACTCAAAAATTTAATTGCTCAGACTTGAGTATTTAAAAAAGTGAAAGAATTACAATACTGATTTGATAGTTAGCTATAAGCAGCTATCAAATCAATATTATAATGATACAAGTTGACTCATATGGAACCCAGCTATATTGCTCTAAAATAAGTGAACTGACAGTTCAGCAGTCTGAAGTAAAAGGCTGCAATCCTATGACATTCATAGTTTGAAGGAAACCATAAATAATGTGAACTCTTGAAGACTAAAACCACTACCTCCCTAAACTTACTGTCTACACTAAACATGATTTTGCTATTCTAGGAGACTGGTTCAATTGTTCATTAAGACAACTTTCAGAAACACCCATTACCTACTCAGTGGGAAGTATCAAGAGTCCGTAGGATTCTCAGAATCCCAACAGCCTCCAATCAGAGCGCATGAGGAGCGTCCCCTGACCCCGGCCTGCCTCTCAGTCTCTGCCACAGGGAAGCGCGGCTGCGGACCCCTCGCTCCACCAGCTCTGGGTGGTCTGTGCTGATTCCTGCCCCAGCAGGGCAGGTCTGACAGGCCAGTCATATTCTTTGATATATAAAAACGCGTAACTGGGGTTGGGGACGTGGCTCCGGGGTTGAGCACTTGCAGAAAGCATGCGTGAGGCCCTGGGTTCACCTCCCCAGCACCGAAAAGCAGGTAAATAAATAAATAAACAAATAATATTTCAAATGTCCCCCAGGAGCCATCTATGACCTCAAACATCACGCTGTGGGAGGTGCCGCACCACACCGCACCCCACCTGCAGTCAGCCACCTGCAGACTTCTCGGCCCAAAAGGCCACCAGCACCTGCCGGGGGACAAAAGTGGCCAGCTGCTTTTGCCTGCCTTCCTTCCTTCCTTCCTTCCTTCCTTCCTTCTCTCCTCCGCTCTGCTCTGCTCCCCACTCCCTCCTTCTCTCTCTCTCTCTCTCTCTCTCTCTCTCTCTCTGTCTCTCTCTCTCTCTCTGGTGCTTGGGGGCTGAGCCCCCGCCTTGCCCATACTCTTTGGCACACACATGACCACTGCCCTTTATTTTTCATGTTGAGAAAGGGTCTCACTGAGTTACACGCGCCACCTCTGGCCTTGAGCCTCTGATCCTCCTGCCTCCGTTTCCCAGGGGCCACTGTGCCCGGCCCCTTTCCTCATCTGTATCTTAGAAGTGTCATTTCTGCCCGCAGTGCCAAATCAGAACCCTGACTGCGCTACACGATGTCCTGTGGAGGGAGGAAAGGCATCGTCAGACCACTCAAATGCTGGCCCAGTGACCAGCTGTCCACAACCTCGCTCCGATCACGCGAGGAGGCCCGAGAGGACCTCAGCATGGCCAGGTCAGGGGAGGACACAACTGCCCCAGCCCCCGGGCTTGTCAGAAGGCCTGTGACCCTTGCTCGCACCACACTGCAAGACGCAATTTTGAGGTCTACCTCTTCTCCCGGCAGGGCCAGTTAGCCATCTGGTGCAAAGCCAGACATGGAAATAAGAAAATTCATGTTGCTTCTTTGCTTACGGGACAGATTAATGACTGAAACCTATAGGCGTTTTAAAAAATTAGTCTAAAGTGTTTCCAATGTGCACTGAGTTGAATGTTTCTCAATCTTTGGAATAACTAAACATGTCTAATACATTCTTCTTTTTTTTTTTTTTTTTTTTTTGTGGTACTGGGGGTTGAACCCAGGGCCTCACACTTGCACACTCTGCAAGTGCTGGATCACTGAGCTGTACCCTCAGCCCCCCCCCCCTTTTTTTTTTTTAGACAGGGTCTCGCTAAGTTTCTCAGACTGCCTCTGGTCTCAAACTTGCGATCCTCCCACCTCTGCCTCCCGAGCCACGTGCGCCACTGCGCCCAGCGCTCTAATACGTTTTTAAATGATAACCTCAGGGTGGCAGTGTCGCTCACCCGAGTAATCTCAGCAACTCGGGATGCTGAGGTGGGAGGATGCCAAGTTCAAGGTCAGAGGCAGCCTGTGTAATTTAGCAAGACCCTATCTCAAAATTTAACAAAAAAAAGGGGTGGGGATGCAGCCCAGGGGTGGAGCATTTGTACAGCCCTGAGTTCCACCTCCACTACCGCAAAAATAAAAAGAATAAAATAACCTCAGACCGAGTCCCACGTATTTGAACCATCGCTTATGAACGGCTACTGAAGAGTGGGAGACACTGCCACCGGTTCATTAAGAAGAACAAGAAAACAGTTTGTCGACTGATAGTGAAAACAAGGGTTCTGGAAATTAAAGACTAAACGCCAGTGGACACACAGTGAGCACCTCCCGGAACAGCACCGCGGCCCGCTATGGCTCTGTGCGCTCGCCTGTCGGCGCTGCCGTGGCTCCGCGGCGCCTCCAGGGCACCAGCCTGCAGCTCATTATGTGCGTGCAGGCGATTATCGAGCACTTGTTGCGCCGCCGCCTCTTTCACACCGCCCTCCAAACAGCAGCCTTCCAGAGGAGAAGAGACTGCAAATTTATTGAGAGAACACTGTTAATCCTTTGGGGGAGAGAGTAAATGTAAACAGGACGACTCCACCTAAGGTGCTTTGACAACAACAATCATCTGCATAAACACATGCTCAACAACGAACAGGTGTTCCCGTTCACAACTAGCACCCATCTGATGCTTCCGAGGAGGCATTACACACAAACTGCTAAAAGTACTTTGAAACCAGCTGCAATTACTGTAATTAGCTGCTCTCCTGCTCTTTGTTTCCTTTTACCTGTTCGGTCCTGTGCTGTCCCAATTCACACACTCCATGCAAAGTCACCAGTTCAGGACGTTCACACTAAAGGTGTAAGAGGGCTAACTGGACTCGATTTAAACTAATTCAACCAGGACGTCCTCCAAGACAAATCAAGCGAAAATACTAAAAGCAAATCTGGGAACTTTCTGTAAAATACACTGATGAGACACAAGATAGCTACTTTTCAAAAGATGTTTAAAAGTGTGTCCCAGAAAAGACCCAAATTATTGTCTGATTGGTCGAACAGAAGGGAAAGAGAAACATTCTAAAAGTCCACCAATTAAAGATTAACACAGAGAGCTACATATCCAAATAGAATACTATACAGCAGTTAAAAGGCATGGCCTAGCAACAGCTTACAGCTACAACTACATAGCATGGATGGAGGATAAAAACATAATACTGAACGATCCAAAGGAAATTTCAGAAGGCCCAAATGTAAACAATAACCATCATAAAAAATATATAGTGACCAAATCAGTATCCATATAACTATAAATTCTAAAGTCAGGATTTTCAAATGCATTAATACAAAGCCTAGAAAATACTAAAGTCAAGTATGGCAGGAACAATTTGGCGGAGTCGATGCTCCTAAATGCAGTGATGCATCGATACACTGTCAAGTGCACAAGGACTGGGACTGCGTCTACCCTGTGAGCCTCAGCATTTCCTGTACCCAGGCAACGCAGAGCAAAGACAAAAATAAAAGCTCACAGAGAAACCGAAACCCTGGAATGCTGTTCCCAGCAATAGTGTAAACCGAAAAAAAGAAAAAAAAAATACCGGATCATATTGTGCCGTAGCCTACAAATACCTATGCAAGGAGGATTGTAGTAAGGTATCTGAAACCTGAACAGCTTGCTTACACCAAAATAACTAGCAACGCCATTTTATTTTTACCTTTGTGGTGCTGGGGCTCCAACCCAGCACTTCACATACCTCGGCACGTGCTTGACCAGAGCTCTCCCCTCAGCCCAGCCCCCTCTGTCGTAGCGGGAAAGACCCCGTGCTAAGGTTTCCCTTAACGGTTTCTGACTTCTCCTCGTCCTCGGATGCGACTGTGGCACATCCCGCACAGCCACAGCCACGAGTGGCCTGCTCTTGCCATGGTGACCACTGTGATCATTGCCGGCGTTCATCATGACATGGTGTCCGGCGAGGCCCATCCTCTTTCACGAGACTGAAGCCGTGGACTCGGGAACAGGTTCAACACAGAGTCCACGTGGAAGACAAGCTGTAAATTCAATGGGCGTCCTGGGGTGCAGAGGAGGAGGATGGCAGGCGTGTGAGGTGCGGGCGGGGAAGACCAAGCAGAACAGCGGAATAACCGTGAGGCTGAGAAGAAACCCCGCCAAACCCTACTTAAAAAGTGAAGCCACCTCCCTTTGCTAGTGCTAAGCACAGACAAACCCTACATAAATATTAAGTGCGGTGACTGGTAACTTCAAGGGAGATGCATTTAGCTTTGATTATATTTAGCTTAAATCATCTGCCTCATACTTATTTTTAATTATAAAAATAAGAAAATGCAAAAACGAGTTAAAAAGCTTGATACGGAGGTAAAAAAAAAAAAAGTGTGCTTTGTAGTCAGATACCTGCATTCAACTCTTGGGTCTGCAAATTATCAGTATAACCTAGATCATGTTAATCCTTCTGACACTATTTCTTTCACTGTAAAAATTAGATAATAGTCACCAAATAAAGTTGCTACGAGGCTTAGGTTGTATAATATATAAGGCAATTTGCACAGGACTTGGCAGTTACTATAATGAGTAATCATGGTATGTTAGGAATTACAATCATGAGTCATTAGTGGCCATAGTAATCAGTCTTTAAATTCCAAAAAACTTAGGTCAAAGAAAAGACAGATGGTCTTAAATGCCTGCACTTAATGCTCAATGTTAGTGGAATTTACTAGGGGCAAAAGTACAAAAGCAATGCTGAAGGAGCCATCCTGGAAGAAAATGGAAAGCAAGAATAGGAAGAAGACTGTCCAGATTTAAGCGTCAGGAAAACAACAGGTATGGGGCTGTTTGGTACCCAACCAACCCAGAATGGCGAGCACAGTCAGCACTGTGGGGCAATCTTAGCTGCGTCAGGAGCCTTGGAAAGAACTAAGCGCTGGGACGAAGGAGTGGACACGTAACTACACAGAGAAAGTAGGGGCAAAAGCCAACTTCAAACGAAACGACAGGGACCATGACTTTGTCCAAGATTCATCTACATAAAAAAGCCCTCCAAGTCCATCTAATTGCCCTCTGATGGACGCCACCCATACTCTGCTGCTTTCACAACAGATTACACCCGTGTGACTGGTGCTTCATAGACAGCAGCACTGGCCAACTCTGCTGAACTTCGGCACATTCAGACTGCTGTTGTGGTTGTCAGGTGCGACCCTGTGTACACAAGAGGAAACAGTATTGTCAGTGCTTCTCTGCCGTTCATAGGGTTTTCAGTGGCTGATTTTTAGGAGTAGGCTGCCAGGTCCTTATCCCAAGCCTACAGCACCTGGTGTTCCCAGGCAGTCTCCCATCCAAGGACTAACCAGGCCTGACCCTGCTTAGCTTCTGTGATCTGACAGGGTTGGACCCCACAGAGGTACGGCTACAAAACAACCTGTGAACCCAAAGTACTTCTCTTCACAGGACCGCTTCCAGCCAGTCCCTTCCTCACACCCTACATCTGGCCCTACAGATCTATTTCTACTTCCAGAAAGGTGTGAGACCCCTTCCTATCCCATAACCTTCCCCCCCCCCCGTGACCTGCTTCCACTCACACAGCACCCGGAAACTCTGCCTTCGGGTCTCACTTTAACCTTCACAAGCTGTCTGTCAGCTTGTCACACTGTGGGGTCTTGCGTGTTGCTGTGATGCTGAAAGCTAGGCCAGTGTCTCAGATACCAGCAGAGCCACCCATGGTAGACTGGTTTCAGCTCAGCTTCCAGACTAAGACAGACTAGGGAGAAGGACCCAGCAGCCCACTCCTGAAACAATCAGCCATAGAAAACCCTATGAATAGCAGAGAAACACTGCCAAATAGAGTGCTGGAAAATGAGCCCCTGGGTTGGAAGGCATTCAAGAAACGACTAGGGAAGAGTTGCCTCCTCAAAATAGAGTCGACCTTAATGACAGGAATGGAGTAAAACCCCTGGAACCTCCTTTTGTCAATGTGGCACGACTCAAAATGAGAAGAAACACAGTGGCTACAACACTGGGGCTCAAATATAAAAAGATGGTGTGTGTGGCACAGTGTTGGGGAGTATATTGTTCTGTTGTACACAGGGTCACCATGAGTCAGACCCAACTCGACGGCATCCAACAAGAACCACCACCATCTATCATATAGTAACTGTATGAGCTTGGACAAGTTAGTTTATTTGTGTCTCACTGTAACTCACTTGCAAAATGAGTGTAACTGTGCCCATAAGGTTGTTGTTGTTGTTGTTAGGTGCTGTCGAGTCAGTATCCGACTCATAGCGACCCTCATAAGGTTTTCAATGGCTATTTTTTCAGGATTGCCTTGGGAGTGGATTGCCAGGCCCTTCTCCCATTTTTGCGGTGCTGGGAATCGAACTCAGGACCTCAGAGACTGCAGCGCAGTGCTCTACCAACTGAGCTAAATCCCAGCCCCATAAGGTTGTAGTAAGAAGTAAATGAGAGAATTCATGTTCAGTGCTTAAAACAGAGCTTGTCACATAGAAACTGCTCAGCAAAGTACAGCTACACTGGGCGGCTCTGAGCCCTGCCACTGCTTCTACTTGTTTTCCTACCATAGCACTCACCAAAGTGTAGAAATTGTTACATTTTGCTAAGATGAAAAAAAGGTTGCTGATGTTGTTAGGTGCTATCGATTTGGTGTCCAACTCATAGAAACCCCACGTATAACAAGTGAGACACTATTGTCCGTGCTTCTGATATTCGTAGGATTTTCAATGCCTGATTGTTTTGGGGGAGTGTGTTGCGAGTCCTTCTCCCAAGCCCATAGCACCTGGTGTTCTCAAGGGGTCTCCGATCCAAAGACTCACCACCCTGCTTAGCTCCTGAGATCTGACGGGATCAGATGACAGGGTGGTACAGCGGCAGGCAGATGAAAAGGTAGAAAGAGAAATAAAAAGAGAGAAACAGTAGAAAACAAGGAAAAGTGGGTACTTAAAGTAGACACAAACCAACAAAAACAGAAAAAGAAAGGGCAAAGGGCTGATTCCCCAGACATGAGCAAGGTAATATGTGAGTCTTGCTTTAAGGATTTCAACAGTTTTCCTCGGGTCTAAGGAGATGCTACACTAAACCTAAGGCAACGATGGGAGCCCATAGGAGACATCGCTGGACCACAGAGATGAGCACCACATTTTCTTACCACTCAGATGCACAAAATCAAGGGTAAGGTGGGCTCCCCACCCGAACCTGGGAATCAAAAACGCATGTGCAACTGAGCCAGCAGTGAATTGTGAAGATTCCCAAACACTGGACTATACTTAGGTCCTTCTTCCAAACAGGCTGTCCCTTTAACGGTCCGCAGAGCAGCATGACGGCTGAGACTACGATCGACTAATATGCTCAAGTTGCACCCGGCACAGCGAAGGCCCAGAGAAGTTAAACAGAAGGAAGCCAGCATGAATGGACTCTTCACCAAAGAGAAATGTTTGTTTTTGCAGGTCCACGCCACCATTTTTTCCACATTTGCATCCTAATGGTCCGCCTTGGTCTCCCCATTATGCGGCAGCTCTTTACAATACCGCCAGCTCCCCTGACAACTGGGGTCCTGTGCCAGAGGGGCTTTGTCTAAATCCAAAAGCTGTGCCTGGCCGTGCACTGAGCCCGGTGGCTGCCTGTGATCTGAATGCCAATGAAGAGGACAGACCCCGCTGTCTAACAAGCCCAAGACTAAAAGGTCCCTCTGAGGTCAACAAACTGTCTCGACGACTCTCATGAGCTTAAGAGACTGGAAAATGAAGCTAGAAACGCATCTTATTTCTGAGGGGGACAGCGGAGGAAGAGAATTAAACATTTAACAGGCATCGGGCACGTCAGGGCTTCAACTGGGACTCAGGGAGGGGTGCGGTGGCCTTCGCTTGTAAACAAAGTGCTTGTTCTTACAAACAGGAAGAAACCCGGCCTTCACCCAAAAAGTAAGTGTAACTACATTTCACATCATGGAATCTGAAAATGCTCAAAAGTACATGAGAGCCTTGGGCCCCACTTCCTGCTTGGTAACTGGTTGAGGGAGATGGAGATACAGTGAGGAAGAAACTACAATGGTGCAGCACAACATCGTGAAATCTGCTGCGCAGCAACCAGCTAAGAAATGCAGAACTACATAAAGAACCAGTTAGTAAGTAGTACCTACTGAACAGCAGCCTGCAGCTGTAGCCCTGTGGCATCCGATCCCGTCAGATCTAGGAAGCTAGGCAGGGTCGGGCCTGGTTAGTACCAGGATGGGAGACCGCCTGGGAACACCAGAAGCTGTAGGCTTGAGAGAAGGACCTGGCAACCCCCTCCCAAAAATCAGTCTGCCATTGAAAACTGTATGAACAGCAGAGAAGTACTGACAATAGTGTTTCCCCTGTTGTACAGAGGGTCATTATGAGTCGGATACCGACTCAACAGCACCTAACAACAACAGCAACTGAAGACCAACCATTAAAAATGCCCTTTAAAAAGCCAATGGTAGAATACTGTTTGAACTACACAACTTCAGTTCAATTGTCAATGAAAACTAATGCACACGGTTTTTAAGATGTCTGATTTGCTATTCAGCTACTACACATTTCCTTTTAACCTAGCGGGTGAAGGCTCCCTCCTTCTTCCTTGTACGTAACTCACCTCTCTCTTATTTAATCAAATGCCAACTCCTACCTACTTTACCTCCTAGGTAGCTTTCACATTCATGCCCTTACCTAGCGGCCGCAACCCCAGCTGGGATCACCACTGTCTCTCACTGGGTGCCTGGGTGAGGCTCCTAACGGATTCCTGGCCACAGCGGTCCAATAGCTACGCAATGTCACATAGGTATGGAATTTAACATTTTCTGAAAGCCAGGCATACTTAAACCAGTAAAAAACAAACAAACAAACACGAAGTTAAGAGTAATTCATTTTATTTAATCAAATACATCCAAAATATGATCATTTTAACATGTAGTAGAAAAAATTTTCGGTTGTTCTCACATCAGGAATTCAAAATCTATTGTGTGTAGTAAATTTCCAACAGCTGAAGTGAAAATAATAAATGAAAAAAGGACGAAAATACTGAAGGAGGAATATTTTACACTGCTCTAATTTTTTAATTAAAATTAAGTACAATTTATCACCCGTTCCTTAGCCTCACTCCCCACACTGGAAGAGCTCTGTAGCCCCCTGTGGCTCCCGGCTACCGGGCTGGACAAAGTGGCTGGAGGTCTACAGGTTTGGCCTCCTCTAACCCAGACTCAGCAGAGTAAAAAGTGCAAATTACCTCATGCCATGAAAGCCCTCTGCCCATTTCTCACTCAGCCCCTGGCCTAATCCAAACCCTCCAGAGGTCCTCACACTCATTCCTCCTCTCTGCCACCTGCCCGTCACACGCTGCTCCTTCCAGGTCCTGGCCCAGGCGGGCTCAGCCCCCTTGGCCTCAGGCGTGTGCCCTTCACCCTCCGCCTCTCCATCCAGTCACCAGGCCACCTCAGCCCCTCCCTCAGCTTTCCACTTAGGCATCACCTTGTCCTCCTAGGGCTCTGTGGGTCACTCCCACTTGCTCCTGCCCACTGCGGTACCTGCTCTTCCCCAAACACCTGGCATCTGGGGGCCCTCATTGGAACCAGTCCCAGAGGGACCTGAGCTGCCCTCCATGTGTGCAAGGCACGGTCTCGGGTCTCACAGATGCCAGGAAAGTCAGAGTCCTCCCGGAATCCGTTTCGTGCTTTCACTATATCACTTTACAGACAGAGTGGCCCCAACGGAAACTGCCAAATTACCACTTCAATGCCAAGATTCTCCAGCCTGGAATGGATAATGCCTCAAGCACCTTATGCTCACAGACTGCTGTGAGCCCACTGGAACTCTGATTGTTGTTGGGTGCCATCAAGCTGCGTCCAACTCATAGCGACCCTATGGACAACAAAAGGAAACACTCCCTGACACTGAGCCACGGACACGGTCTTTTTTATGTTTGAGCCACTGTTGCAGCCACAGTGCTCCTGAAAATCAGAGAGAATCCAGGGCCCAGGTGCTAGTGAGGAAAGCTTTCTCCCTACTTCTCAGAGGGGGCCTTCCTTAGTGTAATTCCAGGTCTCTCCACCTTTAGTTCCGGTGAGATGGGTGCTTCATCTGGCGAAGTAAGTGGGGAAGAAATCTTGGTATGCAAAATTCAGCTCAGATCCTTTCCTTCCTTTAAAACTGGTGAATTCTAGAAAATGCAAATCTGCCTTTGTCCCTCCATGCAAGGGATCAGCAAACCACACAGGCTAGGGGCCTGTGTTCTTAAATAAAGTTTTATTGGACGGCGGCCACACCCATCAGTTTCACAAGGTGTCCACGGCTGGTGTTGTGCATTACAATCACAGAGCCAATGAGCAGCTACAATTGCAATGAAACCTTTCTACTCTGCAAAGATGTTTACTATCTGGTCCTTTAAGGGACCCCAACTCTACAACCCTTTCTTACTCACGCAGCCTGATGTGTGCTTGGGAAAGTCTGCCTAATTCTGCAGTTCAATTAGCAGGTCCTTTGGCTCTCACACTAACACCTCCAGTTTAACTTTTACCATTAGTACAGTCGAGCCCCTTGCGGACGGTTTTGCTTTCCGTGGGGGCTTCAGTTGCCCGCAGCCACTAGCAGTCTGACAATGTTAAGTGGAAAATTCCAGAAATAAACAATTTATGCCCTTAATTAGCATGAAGAAGTCTTGCACCATCTGCTGCATCCACTCAGGCCGTGAGTCATCCCTCCGTCCAGCGTATCCATGCTGCATATGCTACCCTCCCCTCAGTCACTCCAGGTACCAGGTCTACTGTCATGTTATCACAGCGCTGTGTTCAAGTAATCCTTACACAGTAGCCTGACGCTGTATGTCACCATCCCTGTGGCATTCACCTTACCTCATCTCATCAAGGAAATACCACACACACCATCATGAGAAACACGATGGACCGTATGGCAAGATACTTTGAGAGAGGCCACATTCCCCGACTCTTATCACAGCTCACTGTCATACCTGTTCTATTTCATCATGAGTTGCTTTTATTAATGTCTTACTGAGCCTAATTCCTAAATTAAATTTCATCATAGACAAGTATGTGTAGTTCAGGGCTATGTATGTGTAGGGGTGTCAGGGAACCTATCTACTACAGATAAGGGGGGCTGCTGGACACGCCCTTGGATCTCCATTTCTCCTCTTCATATTGTATCTACTATTGCACAGAACCCCAAGGAGGAAAGAGTATTTATATCCTGTCTTCTAGGCCCTCTGCCCCTGCCCCTGTGTAGACTTCACAGGCACATTTCTTCAGTTCTGTGGTGTGGAAGTTAAGGGGAAAAGCTCCCAGCCAAATGCTTGTTCAAGGTAAAGTCCTGAAAATCTGTGTTTTGAAGGAAGCGCTGGCCTCACCTGGGAAGCTCACCTCCCTCCTGCGCACGTCAGGATGCCTGGGACTGCGAGCTCCTGCCACTCACAGCGAGGAAAAGCGGTGCACACTCGAGGCTCGCTGGCTCTTGGAAGACTTTCACCATCTTTCTGCTCCACCTTTGCTTCAGGTTTCTGTAGAAATCTTGTCAGTCGTGGGGATCAAGATTTTCCTTTACCAGGTTTAGAGGACGCTGCCCAATAGTAATCTTATATAAGGTACTTAATTAGGGAATCAAAGTGCTGCGTGTTGTCATGACACTGTGGCAGGGGTTGGGGGCTGCTGGGGCCAGGAGCCCCAGCCTCTGTTCCTTTCGATTTCTTCACCGGGTTAGCCCTGTTTCAGATCGGTTCCTGTGCTCCACACCTCACACCTCCATGTCCTCCGCTAACGCTGCCCAGCGACCATTTCCCCTTTCCCTCGACCTTGCTCCTTCCACGCCGGCCCCACCTCCTCAGCTCCTTCCTACAACGAGGCCTCCTTGGCCGGTGGGTGCGTTTGTGGTTTTCACTCACCCGGCTGTACGGGATACGAGAGGATTCGGGTCTCTGGGACCCGACGCCACCAGGGACAGTAGTTTTTAAAAAATTATTATCCCTGGACTTTTGTGCGATATTACAAATCTTACAGCAATAACATTGAAAAAAACGGTGTTCAGTTTCCTGCGTCTGATGAGTCACAACTTCCCGAGTTTCCACAACAAACTTTGAAGGAGTTGATGATGACAAAGATGCGGATGTGGATGAAGTGCCTCCCGGTTCCAAAGCACCTGCAGACTCAGGACAGGGCTCCAGCCCCGGGGTCGGGAGAGGCCGTCTTTGAGAGCCTCCTGCAATGGTACTCGTGTACTAAGTGCGAACAGCCCGTCTGCTTCAAGTGTTCCACAGCGCTGTGCAGAGACCATTATGCCAACGTCGAAACTGGTCATTAGGCGCCATCAAGTTACGCCCTATGTATAACGGAATAAAACACCTTTCCTTTTCAACACTAATTTGAAAGTTAGCGATGTGTATTTCGTCTTTTATTTTGTTCCATAATTGAATAAAGTTTCATTTAAAATGAACACAAGCAATATACAATGAAATCAATGTACGATAATGTCATGAGACTTGTTAAGTCGTACATTAAAAATCACTAATAAAAAATTCCAGTGACTTCCAAAGCTTTTTCCGAATTGCTGTCAATGTAATAAACTAATAAGAGTTTTTATTTTCTTTACAAAATGTTAATGAAGATATATTTTGAACCCAGAATAGACAAAATATTTTAAGATTTAAACTAAAACGTGCAGCCACTTGCTACAAAAAGACATACCTATACATCTTATACATACCTATACAAGAATAGCACTCTTGGTGACCCTTATGTTCCAGTTAGGGCATGTCACTAGTTAATTGCTTATTTAAATATAAAACAACATACATGATCGAGTGTAAGATACTTCCTACATTACCTCAAAAACACAGCTCTAAAAATTGCTCAAGGAAATTCCAAATTCTGTGTTAGAAGATGAATTAGTAATTGATCAATAAAACTAAAATCAGGCAGATCAACTGCAAATTATACTCTCTATATTGAATAGTAGTATTTCCCTTTCCAGTATTTGCTTAAACTACTTTTTGTTAGCAGTTTTTCCAGATAAAATATTAATAGTCTTGTTGTTGTTGTTAGGTGCTATCCAGTTGTATCCAACTTACAGCAACACTTACAGGGCTTTCAATGGCTGATTGTTTTGGGATTGCCTCGGTAGTGGATTGCCACATCCTTCTCTCATTTTTGAGGTGTTGGGAATCGAACTCGGGACCTCAGAGACTGCAGAGCAGAGGTCTACCAACTGAGCTAAATCCCAGCCCATCAATAGTCTTCATACTTAAAAGGTGAGCATTTAGAATTAATTTTATGTTTGAAAGAAAATACTTTGAGAAAAGATTTTTCAAAGAATTTCACTTCTCAAATAGCAAGAACTTATGCCAAATGTTTTAGATAATATGTAATTATACAATATCCCTTCTTAACCTAAAAACATTTCATTTGCTTTTGTTTTTTCATTTGTTTGTTTTTGATGATTCTGGAGTTCAAACTCAAACTCACACAGATCAAACTCCTGTATGCTAAGCACCACTGAGCTATACCCTGGGTCCAGCCTTAATTTTTTTTTAAATATGACTCTCATACAATTACTTTGTACTCCAAATGAATAGCAAAAATATGAAGAAGTGCTCAACTTCACTACCACAATGTCAGGTACAGTTCAAGACCAAGCTGAGCTACAGAGTAAGACAATCCCAAGTGTTAGTGAAGATCCAAAAAAAAAAAAAAAAGGAAGAGATAAACTGACAAACTGCTGATGGGAACATAAAGAAGTAATACTTCCGGAAACCATCCAGCAGTATCTACAAAAGCTCAACATACCCACATTCAATGGCGCGGCAGTCAGACTTGCAGGTCTATACCCAACAGGAATGTGTATGTATGCACCACCCCACAAGACACACAGCCAAAAGTAAAACCAAGCCAAATACCCAACAGTGAAACACATAAAAAATAAGCTGTGGCTTGGTCACCAATGGAAATATTATATAGCAACAGGCGTGAATGAACTGAGTACAGAGAGCAACATGGATAAATCTCACAAATATAATGTCGACAGAAAAAGAAACCACGTGATTCTATACTCAAAAGCAGGCATCACTCACATGTATATACGGCATAGAGGTTACCCAGTCAGCTTAGGGAAGCTTTGTAACTGTAGGGTTATAAAGTGAAGGTTTATAAGGTAGTGGTTATATTCTATTTTTTAAAATGAGTATTAAAAGATTAACACAATCAATTGTGTTAAAAGATGAGTTAGTAATTGACCAATAAAAAAAATTATTTAGGCAGATCATCTGCAACTATACTTTCTCCAATGTCTAATATCTTTTCCTTGGTAGGGAAAAATGCACAGTATTTATTTAAATTACTACTTTTTGTTAGCATTTTTTCCAAATAAAATATCAATAGTTTTAATAAAACTTAAAAGGTAAGCATTTGGAATTAATTTTATGTTTGGAAAATAGAGCCTGCATGATGTGTGGATTACTTTGTGAAAATTCAGAGAGATGTACTCCTATGGGTTCTTTTACTCTATGTATCTCATGGTCTAAGAAAAAAGTTACCTTAAAAAATTATTATTGGAAACCAAAATAGAATCTCTTATCTTCTTTTTGTGGCAATATATGTTAATTCAGTATTCCTTCCTATGTTCAGTCATAATTTTTGAAACAACTGACCTCATCACTATGTGAGAATCTCATTTGTGATAATGGTACTCAGGAATCCTTGCTCATTAAAAAACATATTTTTGTTATTATTTCAAAAAGATGTGCTTCCACAAGTAATAAAAGTAGTTTAAAATTTCTTTTTCTTATTTTTTGTTTATTTCTTTGTTTCTGGGTATTGAACCCAGGGTCTTGTACATGCTAGGCAAGCACTATTCCCTCAGCTACACTCCCAGTCCTAAAACTTCTTATAATTATCTTCTTGATGGTCTCAGTTCTGAAACAGAAGTATGCAACACATCAGTTTTTAAGAAAATGAGATGCATGACATCAAAAAACACTGATTTTAATATTGCAACAACCAAAACATGGGGATCTGGGAGATTACTTAGGTCAGTTCCTCTTCTTTGCAAAAAAGAAAAAGAAAAAAAGAAAAAAGAGAATGAGATATCCCCAGGATCACAAAAGTAGCTGGCAATAGGTCATATTAATATTCCACTCTCCAAAATGAGAATTTATCACTCTTCCTTCTACTCTATTCTCCCTGGCACTAGTAGTAAAAGTTTTACTCTGCAAAGGAATTTTCTACAACATGCTTTTGAGGTTAGATTTAATTAATTCAAGAAACATAATTGTTACATTAGGTGAACATCTACAGTACCAGTAGTATTTATCTTGAAAAGTTTCCAAAATTCAGTGCATTAGGTGGACTCTCAAAACAATTAATTTAGCAACAGCTACATAGACTCCAAAACACAACTTTAAAGCAACCATTAACAAACAGCAAAAATACAAATTCCCTATGCAGAATCAAAATGAAAAGATCTTTCACGCCTACTGGATGATTTTTTACTTAGCTTTGTTTCTATTTCCACTCGCCTTACTTTGATGCTTATTTTACTTTATATTCTAATATGACATATATTTGTATGTATGTTTTATCATTTAACTTTCATCTCTAATGCCCCTTTCATCTCTGTCAGTCCCATATCTTTTTACATCTTTCTCAAATCCTACAACTGATGAATTAAAAATGTGTTCCATCTTTACATTTCATGGTTTACCTTGAGTACTGTTTTTTCCCTAACACCAACACAAGCCTGTATTTGATACAGCTAAAGTTAAAATAAAAACTTCACAGAGAAAATTTTTTGTCAACCAGTGCTGTCAATGAGTTAATAAGGCCTTAGTTGGCACTCAGTTGTGTTATTTGTACCCTCATTTTATTAACAGAGAACATAGTAAGAGATGAGGAAACTTCCAAGTTTGAAGCACTAGGTCATAGGCAGAACTGCAGACTGTACCTCTGACTTCTCGTCTATTTCAAACTAACATACACTACAGAAAAGAGGAGGAATCCTATGATTTCTGCATATTTAATCCTTTGATATTCAATCGTTTCATTTATTTTTAAGAAATAAGAAAATTATTAGAACAGCAAAGGGGTATCCCTTGACAATCTCCAGCAAAGCTTATGAGTATGTTTAAAGCTTAGATTGCAAGTGAATTAGGAAGAACAAAGGGCAAAGAAGGCATTAGAAATTTTTAGCCGAGCTGGGCAACCGAGGAGGCCGAGGCCGGAGGATTGTTGAGTTCAGGGCCAGAGGCAGCCCATGTAATTCAGCAAGACCCTGACTCAAAACAAAAACAATAAAAAAGGGTCTGGGGGCAGAGCTCAGTGGTGGAGCACTTGGAAAGTAGGTTCAACCCCTCAGTATTGGGGGAAAAAAAAAATCAGCCCTGTGTTTGAGCTCCGCAGCATCCTCATTGTCATGAAGGACATGAGCACGAGGGCGGGGTGGGCCTGGACAGGGACGCACCAGTGTGAGCTGCCGTGCTGAGTTTAACAACAGCCATCAAAGGGGGCTCTGGGAGCTCACCAGCTGCAAAGTTTTTGTGTTAGGCTGTGATTCCATGGGGAGGATGGAAGCCCCTAAATAATGATGTCAAAAGGGTTTTCACATGCCCAGGAAGCTATTTCAAGCAAACAAAAATCTACATTTGTTCCTAATGGAGGTTAAGCCCTTTGGGGATTAGAGAGAAAAGTATAGATGGCGATTATCCACATAAACGCATTGTTCCCGGCACAACAAAGGAATAGGTCCCGAGAAAGAAATACATGGTGTTTTCATTGTTAAACTCTAAAGAAATAGAATGAACACTTCTTCCTTGAACGAAGAGAAAATATCAGAAAGAAGCTTCATTTTGAAAACTATATGGAAAGACAATTGAAGGACAAAAAGGGAAATAACAGAATCACTTCAGAGAAATTTCATCCACGGGGCATTTCTGCATCACACTCTACTTTTTTTGAATCACAGCCTCGGTAACTCATAGCGACTGCTTCCACACACCTTGGGAAAGTGGAGCTAAAATGCTGCTGCCGAGGTCCTGGGCCTCCTCTCCTACCACTTCAGCTTCCCACCCGCAAGCCTCCACCAGGACAGCAGGTTCACGCTCCCGTGGCCAAAAGCAAAACGATTTTTTCCCCACTGGACAGGGAAGAGATTAGGTATGTGAATATCATATAGGCCAAAATATTCCCTAACATTTAGTCCTCAAAGCCAATGAAATCCGAAGTGCCCAGTCAAGGAAGTGTCTTCCACGCAATCTAGAGGCAAGGTTCCATGCATCTTCTGCCTACTTCCAGTGACTCCACACGTGTGGCTTTCCTCCACTGCAGCTTCCTGGTCTACACCACAGGTTCTGTAACTGATGCGGAGAGCTTTCATGCTTAGCATTCGTCTTCACGTAAATTGTAGCCGACACCTTTCAAAATGGAAAGGTAGGCAAAGCCTCAGGAGGCACCACAGAAAACCACATAAAATATAAACTGACTTTGTCCATAAGCACAATAAAATTCAAAAGAGATAAATTTAAGATAGTTCACTTAAGACGCAATAGAGGTTTTCTTTTTCCACCATGGCTAAAAATGATGTAAGATCCAATGAGTCACAAGTTAAGTAAGAGTCACCAATGAAGCCAGCCACCATGGCCTGTGCCTGCAATCCCAGAAACATGGGAGGCTAAGGCAAGAAGACCACAAGCTCAAGGGCAGAGGCAGCAACCTAGCAAGGCAGTAAAGCGGCAGGGAGTGCAGCTTGGTGGCGGAGCACTTGCCTAGCATGTGCAAGGCCCTGGGCTCAACTCTCTGGCCACACGAACAAACAAAACAGCAATGACATGAGGACTATAGACGACACAGGATCACATGCAAAAAAAACTGTGACACGCTCTTTCTGCTGTAATGACCAACATTTCTAGCAATGCTATATAGTCTGACTTCTGTCCGCCGTCAAATGAAGAAAAAGTTAACATAAATGAAGAGATAAAGGCATAAATATATTTCATAAAATACATAGAGTACCTGGATATTATTTATATATGTTTCTAGAGAAGTCAGTTTAGTTTGTTTCTTGCATGTTGTTAAACCAATTATACTGCAAAGTTGTCAAAAATTGTTCAGAGGCTTTGAAAGAACCAAGTTGGGAAAAGCTACGGGTTAGCAGGAATTCTGACAAACTGTCTACAGAGGACCCCAGATAGGCAGTGTTCTTCCTTCTAGTAGGGGGCAAAATTTAACTTTACCCTCACAGATTTGGTGAGTTGACGTACACAACCTTGACTACATAGAGATGAGCACCTTTAGTAGTGCTTGTAAAAACTTAGTCCCTATAAAACATGAACAAATTTAGCAGACAAAAAATTAAGGAAAGAAAATGTCACAAACTTCAATGTAGAATTTCAGAAAATATTTTAAAAATGAGGTTTCATGGGAAGGAAACTATTGTTTACTGTGATTAACATCATAAAAAATATCAATAAAGCACAGGCAGTATTAATCACATGAATTTTTCAAGTTTGATGGTTTTGTTCTGTTTTAAAGGAGATATTCTCTGAAACACAGTTGTGTGAGTAAGGGATCTGGATAATAAGGAACTGATCTGCATAGGTCCTTACACATTCCCAGGCTATACCTGGATATACTGTGCATTCCTGCCTTTCAAAGACCTGAATCCCAAGTCAAGGCTGGACTCACCATGTGAGTCACAGTGACATCTAGTGGCAAGTCGGCTGAACAGTACGCACTTGGCACTTCAGCCCTTGGAAGTACAAATGAATACTGTTGGGTGAATACCCTTTCATCTTGAGGCTAACGGTCAATTTCTCCACCGCCACTGCCCTTCCTCTTTCCTTTTCCTCACACCTCTGTCATCCCTTTGCCCCTGTTCTCCCTGGCCAGAAGCCCCCTTCCACTTGTCTCATTCTCTACTGAATCTGTGAGCAGCCTTTGTTTTTCATTTACTTTTTCATTATACACCTATCAATCTCTGTTGTTATTGTTGTTGTTAGGTGCCATCCAGTCGGTATCCGACTCATAGCGACCCTACGTACAACATGCGGAACACTACTGTCAGTGCTTCTCTGCTGTTGATAGGGTTTTCAGTGGCAGACTGATTTTTGGGAGTGGGTTGCTGGGTCCTTCTCCCAAGCCTACAGCACCTGGTGTTCCCAGGCGGTCTCCCATCCAAGGACTAACCAGGCCCAACCCTGCTTAGCTTCGGAGAGCTCATGGGATCCGATGCCACAGGGCTACGGCTGCAGGCTTTATCAAGCTCTACCCTAGGTCTATTATATAACCTATCTTCGGTGTGACTCTTCTGAGCATTGCTATACACTAAATTATTCTTCAACTAAATGGACCCGTTATAATTTATGCAACCCAGGTAGTTATTTTCCTTCAACTTCTGGTTGACTTGATCACATGATTATTTCCCAAAGCAATCACGCTGCCTCCTCTTTACCTTATTTGAAATCCTCTCCCCAAATCCATCTCTTTCATCTCAATAACCTTCCTCCTGGGAAACATGGAAACTAGCAGATGGAAACAACCCCCAGGTCCCAGCTCTCAGTTTAGAAGGCCCTCCCCATGTCCCCATACCAAAGGAAGTCCTTCCCAAAACTTTTTCTTGTGACCCATGTTTACCCTTATCTTTCTTTAAAGATTGGTTATGGCTTTGATTATCTCCCTCGACTCTTCAGAATTTCCCTTTCTTTATGATGCCTTCCCTGCATCTTTCTCTGACCTGCTGCAATCTATTTTCTTTCCTTCTGTCAAAAAATAATTCAAAAAAAGTATTTATAATGGTTTTCTCCATTTCTTCAGTATCTACTTCCTTCACCTCCTGGTAATCTGCTTTTCATCATCATGGCTCTTGTTGACACTGACCTCTCAAAGGTAACCCGTGAGGCCTCACTCTCCTTCAGTCCTCCCGTGATACTGGGGTAACTTCTCTCTTCACACTTAGGGGAATGTTTTACCCTCTTCCTATCTCCTTTCCAACTCCTCTGCCTACTTCTTCTCATGCACCCTAAATGCAAGAAGGGTCTCATATATACTTCAGGAAAATAAAGAGGAAAAACTCTGGTTTCTGTGAAGAATGGGATTCAGTTTTAAGTGGAAAATAATTTGCCTATGAATTTAGCTCAAATTTATATTCTGCTAATTTACCCTCCCTTCAAAATACTGCTTTAAAACACCTCATTTAAACTTGCCCTAATTTTCCCCAATTATTCAGTGCTTCCAATGTATCAAAATTTCGCGTTAACATATGTTTTATGTCATCTTTAGATGGGTTCTAAGGTCTTTTTAATTCCACACTATGTTGACTTGCAAACACCATCTCTCTCTCACCGCCTCCCTCCCAGCCCCCAAACAGTACTTTATAGGGCAGCAAGCTCAATGTCCTTGCTCTCTCCTTCTGAATGTATGTTCAAAATGCATTGAATCTGAACACTCTACTCTTTGTGTGTGTGTGTGTGTGTGTGTGTGTGTGTGGTACTGGAGTTTTGAACCCAGGGCCTCGTGCTTCCATGCTCTCCAAGTGCTGGACACTGAGCTGCACCCGCAGCCCTTTTTTTTTTTGAGACAGGGTCTCATTAAGTTACGCAGACTGCCTCTGGTCTCGAACCTGTGATCCTCCTGCCTCTGCCTCCCAAACCGCTGGGATTACAGGCGTGCACCACTGCGCCTGCCTTTGAACATTCTACTCTTTACACACTAGGATCTTAGTAAACAGTTGCTGATTAAGGCTAATATTTAAATAACTGGTCAATTCATTTAAAAATTGTAAAACTGTACTTGTTAAAAGAAAGAAAATTAACTTCCTTTGGTTTTAGTCGTTGGTATGGACACCAGTAGGCCATAAAGACATAAAAAGTGAGATACTAACGATCAAAGACCAGACGAGTTGTGGCATGGCATCAAAGACATCATTCATGAAAAAAGCAAAAGGTTATTTGAGACAGGAAAAAAAATAAGAGAAGACCAATAAGATGTCAAAAGAGACTCTGAAACTTGTTCCTTGAATGTCACACAGCCAAAGTAAAAAGATTTCAAAGGGCACCTCCAGAAGACAAAACCAAATATTATAATGGCATGTGCAAAGAGCTGGAGATTGAAAAAAGAGAAGAACACGTGTTTTTCTCAAGCTTAAGGAAGTGAAGAAAAAATTCAAGCCTCAAGTGGCAATAATGAAGGATTCTAAAGGGAAAATATTAAACAACACAGGAAACATCAAAAGAAGATGGAAGGAATACACAGAGTCATCATACCAAAAAGAATTGGTGGATAACCAAGCATTTCAAGAGGCTGCATATGATCAGGAACCAATGGCACTGAAGGAAGAAGTGGAAGCTGCCTTGAAGGAATAGGCCAAATACAAGGCACCAGAAATTTATGGAATACCAATAAAGATGTTTCAACAAACAGATGCAGCACTGGAGGTGCTCACTTGTTTATGCCAAGAGATTTGGAAAACAGCTACCTAGCCAATTGACTGGAAGAGATCCATATTTGTGCCTATTCCCAAAAAAGGGGATCCAACTGAATGTGGACATTATCAAACAATATCATTAATATCATATGCAAGTAAAATTTTGCTGAAGATCATTCAGAATATAGAGAAGGAACTGCTGGAAAATCAAGCCAGATTTAGAAGAGGGCATGGAAGCAGGGACATCATTGCTGATATTAAATGGATATTAGTCGAAAGCAGAAAATACCAGAAAGATGTCTGTCTATGTTTTATCAACTATGCAAAGGCATGTGACTGTGTGGATCATAACAAATTATAGAATACACTGTGAACAATGAGAATACCAGAGCACTTGACTGTACTCATGAGGAATCTGTACATGAACCAGGAGGCAGTTGTTCGTACAGAATAAGGAAACAGTGCCTGGTTTAAAGTTGAGAAAGGTACGCATCAGGGCTGTATCCTTTCACCATACCTCTTCAATCTCTATGCTGAGCAAATAATCTGAGAAGTTGGACTTTATGAAGAAGAACACGGCATCGTGATTGGAGGAAGACTCATTAACAACCTGTGGTTATGCAGATGACACAACTCTGCTTGCTGAAATTGAAGAGGATATGAAGCATTTACTGATAAAGACTGAAGAACACAGCCTTCAGTATGGATTGTGCCTCAACATTAACATAACAAAAATCCTTACAACTGGGTCAGTAAGCAACTTCACGATAAATGGAGAAAAGATTGAGCTTTTGCTCAAGATTTTGCTTTACTTGGTTCTACAATCAACACCCATGGAAGTGGCAGTCAAGAAATCAGAAGACACACTGCACTGGGAAAAGGTGTTGCAAAAGATCTCTTTAAAGTGCTGAAAAGATGTCACATTGAAGATGAAGATGCACCTGACTCCATGACATAGTATTTTCAGTCACATCATACAGTTGGGAAAGTTGAACACTGAATAAGGAAGACAGGAGAAGAACTGATGCTTTGGAATTATGGTGCTAGAGATTAATATTAAATATACTATGGTCTGCCAAAAGAACCAACAGATCTGTCCTATAAGAAGTACAATCAGAGTGCTCCTTGGAAGCAAGGATGGCTAGACCTCATCTTACGTAAAACTGTCTAAAAACACTGCGATTGCCCAGGGTGCTATTCACATTGACACCCCACCCAACCAGAACTCTTCCAGCTCCAGGGAGAAATAAACTACAGAAATCGAGCAGCCAGTCACAGTCAGCTGCTGAGCTGGGTTAGTGCTGTGTACGGAGTATGAAACAGCTTGAGAGACAACCTCTTTTGTTATTTAACATAACTGAAAGGATCTGTTACTTTTGGTACAAAATCAAAAATCATTGGCTGAGAAGACATTTTTAACTAAGAAAAAAACCTCAATTGCAACATGTACAAAACACGTATATAATCCCAAATCCAGTATATATCCACGGGAAGGGTACCTATTAAAGTGGTATGCCACAGCAATTTTAAGTGTCTCACAACACTGAATTACTTATACTAACCATAGGCAATGCTTTCTGACCAGCTCTGACTCTGAAATGAATGTTCTTTGCATTTGATGACACTAATTCAACCTTTTTTTTGTGGCTAATGCTATAAATGTTACGGAAATTGTATACTGCCCATGTTCATTACCTCAATTTCACATAATAATAGGCTTCTTAAATTAATTTTTCCCTAAAATAGATAAAACAATTATTCCTTATTAAAGATTAATCACTTGCCAAATTTAATCTTCTAAAACAACTGCATTTCAACTGCACACAAACCTCAGATTTGGTACGTGCAACCTTTTATTTCTTCAAACTCAAAAAGACTGTATTTTTAAATAATGGAACCATGTTCCAGGTAGTTCCTCGGTTTATGGGTAATGTGTACCCTTCATTCGCTAGTAGCTTCTGGGTGCTCCGTATACTTTTGCGCCAAAGAATAATGCTATGAAGAGCTGTTAACTTTGAGGATGTTGTCACAAAGCTCTATTCAACTCAAGTGAACAGTACTGGTCGGTATCAACTAACTCAGCCCTAAATCCAGGCCCTTGGAAGGGGAACACAGGGGGAAGAAAGTCCAAGATTTCGGCCCTCTTCCCAGGCACAGACTGCTCCTGAGTAGATCTATGAAATGGCCAGTGGGTCTTCGGCATGCCCCCACCTATTTCCCAACGCATCCTCCTCCCATGTTCCTGATTTCCACCGTTTCAGGGTCTTCATTCGTCTTCCGCTAAGTCGCACCATCTTGAACAGCCTTTACTTCCCCGTGTTCCATATTTCAAAATTTATGACCCTTTGATTTCAGCAGGGACAAGGACACAAACTCCTTCAAGAGAGTAAGTGAAAAGACATGCTAAGCCTTTTAAAAAGCAATCAAAATTTTTCAATAGCTTGACTAACTTAAATAAATGTATAATTCATAGGACCTCAAGTAGTGTAAGAAATTAAAATGCACGTAACATTCAGAAAAGAAAGTCAAGGAATATAAAGAAAGGTATTTAGATGCAAAAGGCTCCTACATAAGCAGACCCAGAAGTAATCAATCTGTTTTATTTGCTATAGTTGCAGTGCTTCTTTTTTCCTAAACATACTGATTCTCAAAACCTTCTAGGAGCTTCATAACTGACTCTAAAAACTACAAAAGAAACGGGGCAACAATATCCACTTGTGTACATAACCCTAGGAAATCTATTTTCAATAAGATACATAGATATTTGGTTCAACTTAAGAATTTTTCTCAATTCAGTGAGACCCTGCCTCAAAAAGTAAAAAAAAAAAAAAAAAAAAAAAAAAAAGGCTGGGCGTGCAGCTCAGTGGTGCAGCACTTGCAAAGCATGTAAGCACGAGGCTCTGGGATTTTTCTCTTAGTATATATGCTTATGAGTTGCCCAGTACGGTCCTTTTGTGACCCAATGTAGATGGTATCGAGAAGGGAATAGAAATGAATGGCTTTTTCCAGGCCATGCAAGCACTTCACTATGGTACATGTCTCAGCAAGATTATCTGATCCTCTACCACCCACTCCTGGGAGTTCTAACTCCTGAGGTTAGGGGCGTAAGCTGTAGAGCAAATTCACCGAACACGAATGTTGAGCGATGTTACAGAGTTCCAGAACGAGGTTGAAGAGCTAGAATCTTTTCCACTGAAACCCTCTATAGTCAAGATGGAGAAATAACAATGGCCTAACCCTCTTGTACTAATGACGTGATAAGAGTTTGGCAGTGAATTTACAAATTGTTTTGAATTATTCTCTATGCATTTTATATATTGGTCATACTCCCTAAGAAAATAGCAGAAGCACAGAAGTATATTATGAAAGTCTTTATGTAAAATCTGTCTCATTTCTGTCTTTTGTTCAAGATTAGTTATTAACAACACACTCATTCTCAAAAAGGTACTGGCTGGTACATTATGTTATAATCCACTGTTCCTTAATGTGTCTGCAGCCATAGCACCCTAGCATCCAATCCCGGCTGATCCTAGAAGCTAAGCAGGATTGGCCTGGTTAGTTCTTGGATGGAAGACCACCTGGGAACACCAGGTGGTGCAGTCTAGGGAGAAGGACCTGACAATCCACTCCTAAAACAATCTGCCATCAAAAACCCTATGAATAGCAGAGAATCACTGACACACTGTTGGGCACGCATAGTGTCAGAAAGTGTTTCATTCTGTTGTACACAGGGTCACTATGTGGACTCAACTCGATGGCACCTAACAAGTATAGGAGAAGGACATGGCAATTCACTCCCGAAGCAATCCGGAAACAATCAGCCATTGAAAATCCTACGAGGGTCGAGGGTCGCTATGAGTCAAACCCAACTAGACAGCACCTGATAACAACAAACTAAAAGACAACAACAGATGAGTGGAAAAACGAAATGTGGTGTATGCATACATTACTCAGCCATGAAATGGAAATTCTGAACATCCTCCGACACGGGTGATCCTTGAGGACACTGCGCTAAGGACACAGGCCAGTAAACAAAAGACAAATCCCCTAGGACCCCACTTAACCACCTAAAGCCAACTGCACGTACAGCACATGGCACACGTCTGAGACACACTACGGCTCAACGTGAGCTAGGAAGAGATGCCAGATAAAGACATTAAATTGTCTTCAAAAAATAATAGAAACGTATTTTGTTGCTGAAGGAAAAATGACCAGGACTGTGGTTTTTCCGTCCTGGGATCTCTACGGTTGCCTCACCTAGTGATGCTGACTGAAATATCCTGTCTTACAAGAAACTATGACTCTAGGACAATTTCTAAAAGTCAGAAACTTTTCTTTTAGGATATTTGACAACTATTGTTGTTGTTGTTAGGTGCCGTCGAGTCGGTATCCGACTCATAGCGACCCTCATAGGGTTTTCAATGGCTGAGTGCTTCGGGATTGTCTTGGGAGTGGATTGCCAGGCCCTTCTCCCATTTTTGCGGTGCTGGGAATTGAACTTGGGGCCTCAGAGACTGCAGCGCAGCGCTCTACCCACTGAGCTAAATCCCAGCCCTTTGACAACTATAAAGGAATAAAATCACCTGAAGTTGCCACTATACTTGTGAGGGATAAGTTTAATATCTTCATAGTAATTCTGAGTTTTTGAGAAGTTTTGACATGTATTTGGTGACTACACCAAGTGAAATGGATAAACTTAAAATTTTTTTATTAAAATTAATTTTTCATTCCTAGAGGGAACAAATAATCATTTATTCTCAGGCTAGACTGTAGATCATCTGTTCTTAAATTTTTTCATGTCAACAGGAAATACTAAGACAAAATCAGACAATAACTTAATATGTTTTTAATTACCCTCTTTGAAAGTCTTTTGTAATGTGATAAGTCTAACATACTATTTTACAGAACAAGGTATTTAGAAAGGAAAGATAAAGTCAAAATTACCTTTTTTAGAAATCTCACTGATGTATAATCAATGATCCGCTCCGTACAGATGGCTATGAATTCATCCAAACACTGCTTCTGTGTGACAGAGTGCATCATGTTTCACATGAAATGGACGGTTTTCCATACTGATTAATAAGACTACTAACATACTTTCGCGCAAACCCTTCTTTTCAATCAAAGTCCCTTCAACACTTACCATGGAGCTTCAGAAAATAATAATCCCTGAAGGGTCAGGACATTGACCTTGGCACATCTGGCAGTGCGAAGTATGCATGGCAAGGTAAAGGTTGTTGACACTGTATTTAAAATGTAAATCTTCCAATCTTCCAAAATCACTTACTCATGGTTCCAGAAACATCTAGAATGAACCAGAGCTTTCAGGAATAGGGCCAAGTATTTCATAGTGACTTTTTAATGTTGGCTTATAGATGTGATATCTGTCATTTACTAACTTTAAGAGATAAAGACAGACTTAGCTGAATAGAAAATATTTTAACAACTTACAAAAGCAAAAAAGAAAGATATCTCTAAGTGTAATTACTTGACTATGAAATCAAATCAAATACCAAATTTTCTTACTGAATAAAACATTATCGTCTCATTCTTCATTAAATACTCCCCACTACTGCACAGAACTGCATGCCTTATTACTCTAAAAAATAGAGTAAAGTTAATACTATTCCTTTAGGTAATTAAGCTAAAGCCAATTTCTGGTTCACTTTATTCTACTGAAATTCCTGTCTGTTTTTAAAGCCAGCCTATTCAAGATTGTTGTTTCTAAAGATTATAAGCATTATACCAATCTCATCAATTAAAAATTATTTAAAGTTTACAGCCGCAGAAGTCAAGTTACTTTTCAAACTAGCGTTCTGCTATCTTTAAAACTAAGAATTCATAGACAGCTAAGTGATAATACAAATTTTACAAATTTTATTAAATGAACGAGAAGCCGATGCTTGACTGTGAATAATTTGAAAATTCACCCTAATATTTACCTGGAAATTGAGTTCGCAACCCACTCAGGACAAAATATTCCACCAGCCTCTCATGAATATTTGTCTTTATCACCATTGGCTAAAAGAACGTCAATGAGGGAAATTTTCACAACGGATTTAGAATAAGGAAATAGAGGCATACGGCAGATGTCCATACCAAAATTCTTCATAGGATATTCTAATTAACTGACAACAATCATGGTAATATCAAAAAGTTTAGTAAATCCATCCAGGACATTTCTAGACTCGTTAGAACCTCATAACTGTACACAAATTTTTGCAGTATATTTAAAAGCACAGTGATCCTCTGGCCAGTGTGTTCAAGCAGGAACCAGAGGATTGTTATATTTGCTAGAATTTACCTATCATCCTCCTTTAAGGTTTACAATGATATTCTCTTTCCATTTATTTTCACTTTAGACGCAAACACTACTTTTGCTTTGATTCAATTTCCGGAGACTTGTAAAGGTACCATCTTTGCTGACTCTTTCATTTCATCCTTCTAATTAGAATACTGAGTCTGAAGAGAAGCTAATTGGCTAGCTCTGTAGCACAATAAAAACATGTGCCCCCCCAGAACTCTTATTTCACCCTATGTTTTAAATGACAGAAATACACTATTCCAAACAGAAAAAGCTGCTAAAAGTCCAACTTTTTAAAATAATTAAAATTTAAACTGTATATCAACATATTTATGTTGCCTCTATTAACAAAGCCCTTAAATCAAAATACACCTACCAAGGTATGCACAGAACAGAGTGGTATTTGAATAACAAATACTACCTTAATAAGATGGTATAAAAATAATTTCAATTG
Source organism: Pedetes capensis (assembly GCA_007922755.1). Taxonomy (NCBI): domain Eukaryota; kingdom Metazoa; phylum Chordata; class Mammalia; order Rodentia; family Pedetidae; genus Pedetes; species Pedetes capensis. The sequence goes on along the minus strand of VMDO01001916.1, from coordinate 87,934 downwards.
CTTTTCGACCTGTTATCTTTATCAAGCAGTGTTCAAGAAACAGCCTACAACTCTCTAAAAGGGATTAGAAGTACTGTACTCAAAATGCAAACAGTTACTACTTAGAAAAGAAAAAATACACCCATGCTGCATTCCTGCATTCCATTGGTAACGTCTTCTCTAGTGCTCCTTCAAGAGTCGCAACAGGACACTACCCCATTGATTGCATTTATTTAATTGTGTACGTGTAATATGCGCATGCTAGGGAAATGGTGGTATTTTTAAGAAAACTTTCACAAAAATTTATGCCAATGTAGAAGAGAAATGACATATTCATATTAACATTTTAAATATAAATTGTCAAATCCTGAGTACTGACCTCGAGGAAACAAAATGAGTTTAAAAATACACAGTAACAAAGAATAGTAATGGAAGAAAAGAAACCCAAAAGTCTGTATTTAACTAGCTGCTCAGTCATTAGAAAGGTGCCCCCAGCCACCATATGTTGCTGAAATATGTCATCACACCTACAATTTCATCATATGCCTCCCAAGAAATTAATTAGCTCTAACTTTTTCAACTTTGACAAAAACGTCTGCATCAGTCAGATTCCTAGCTGTTGCAAACATTTCAAAATTCAAAGCTTTCTTCAGCTTGTATTTAACCTTTTAATTACTATTAATCATTTAGCAACATTTAGAACAGCATTCATTAGACAGATGTCTAATTCTAGAATTCTGAATAATGTAAATTCATTTACACATATATTTATTTCTGGTGCAAATTTACTTAGTAACTTTTAAAAAATAAAACTAATCTAAGGTCTAAAAAAACTACTTAATGACGCATCATTTCACAGCTGTATTTAAGTACTTAAAATTTTTACTTTCTCTAAAAATCTAAAAAAATCATTATTTTAGATCATATGACTTACAATAATAAACTCAATGATTACAAAATGAATTTAAACTTAAAATAACAAATCTAAGAGAACATGTTAATTTAAAAAGATTTTATAAACTATCAGCAGTAGAAACAAAGAAAGTGACGAAGATGAAAATTTTCATAAATAAATACCCTCCTGACCACCATGCCTTCAGAAACCACCACCATTCCTGTGTGCTTATGAATTAAGTCCAGGCTACTCCCCAGCCATGGAAAGCAGTTTCCACACACCCCCGTTTTATTTAAAACACTCTGTTAGATCCCATGTATTCATTCCACAAATATTTACTGAGCAATGAACTCATTAGACAAAACTCCTACTCTTACACAGTGTACATTCTAGTGGGAATGTAAAAGAGAAGGCAAAACATAATAAATAAGTGACATAGGATATTAGTGGGCTGGGGCTTAGCTCAGGTGGTAGAGAGCCCTTCCGTACTCTCTGAGGACCCAGGTTCGATCCCCAGCACAGCAGCCTTTACCTTGCCATGCATACTTCGCACTGCCAGATGTGCCAAGGTCAATGTTCTGACCCTTCATGGCTTCTTATTTTCTGAAGCTCCCTGGACTTTGATTGAAAAGAAAGGTTTGAGTGAAAGTATGTTAGTGGTCTTATTAATCATATGGAAAACCGTCCATTTCATGTTTACTGGAAGAGCAAATAAAAGCCCCAAACTACAGGTGAATGACCCGTCTCCCAGCACGACCGCGGACAGGAAGACCCACTTTGGGATGTACTACTTGCTCAGTGCTTCTCCAAACTGTCAGCACTACATGAGATTTGATGAAATCATTGCACAGACGGCACAGCAGGTGTCCCATACAGATTAATAAAATTTACATTAACAAGCCTCAAAGCCATTCTACTGTCTTTTTAGACCTCACCCACCCTACTGCCCAAACTTACACTTTCCGTTTTATTGGTATTAAGGAGCACTACTACCATTTTTCCCCAGCTTCTACCCCAAATTCTCAGTCACTTCTCCACCCACCAACTTATGAATCCTGTGCTTTCTCTCTACCTGCAGGCTTCACCTAGGGCTCTGAAAAGTAAATGTGGAGGCAACTATTGCCAAATATGGAGATTCCTGACAGCTTCAGAAAGGCTAATAAAACCAGTTCTTGACTCACCAACTTAGGCAAGAGAAAGCCTAAATCAAAAGACTAGAGGATAGGAATCGATCATGTGTACTCTAATTTTAAAATATCAAAATATGTTTACGATTCAAAATGTTTGAAACAGAACTCTCCAAAATCCAGCAAAGTAAGTTTAGTATTATTTGTTGATAAAGATCTAAATGATACTTCTACTTTCCTGGGCTCACAGAAAAACTTAACCTATCAATGAAATCAGAAAGAAAGATTCGAATAGAAACAAACAACTGTGATGTAAAGGTCACCCATGCCTGACAACATTAACGCTTCTCTCTTCTGCTCTAAATGTACTTAGAATATATCTATAAACATGTGCACCCATCTTTTTCCCTGCTGATACAGTAAAGAAACCATGTACCTCAACAACACACCTCCAACTTTGCTCTTTCACCTGTATTTCCCTCCCTAATTAATGCTATCGCATACTCTCCATCAGGGAAGAGCAATTTTCCTCCAATACTCGATATGCAGAATTTATGCCAAGTGAAGATGATGATGACAGTGACAGGCTACATTTATCGCGTTTTGTTAGAAGCGCACTGTCAAATCCTTTCCATAAATTACCATAAAGGCAATATAAGATAGTGTTGTGGACTGAATCCTTGCCCCTCCCCCTCCACCCAAATTCACATACTGACCCCCTAATCTCCAGTGTGATGTATTTAGAAACAGACTTTAGGAGGAGATTTGGGTTAGATGAGATCCCAAGGATGGGGCCCTTGTGATGGGACTGGTGCCCTTATAAGAGGCCCAAGAGACCTTGCTGTCTGGTGCTCTCTCCACCACGGAGACAGCAAGAAGCCAGAGAGCCCGCAAGCAGAACTCTACCATGCTCATATCCCAATCTCGAATATCCAGCCTCCAAAACTGGGAGAAATTAAATTTCTATTGTTTAAGCCGGAACGGTCTATATTTTTGTTATGACAACCTGAACAGACTAATGCAGATAGTTTCCCCATTTTACAAATGAGAGAATTACAGCTCACACAGGCTAAATGACCTCACAATGAATCCAGGAGAAGGTGGAAGAGCCACTTGTTAATCGATACTGTTCCACTTACGTCCCTTACGTGAGTGCTCACCAACTGCTAAGTGCAAGAAATGAAAGCAAGTTTTCCCCTAAGGAACTCATATTTCTAATCATATCGTATAGGCAAATGTGTGGACCGCTAAAGAGCAAGTTCCTTAAGGTCTGGAAGCCAAGAGACTTTTGCTGAAATGAACACAAAACCCACCCAACAATGACGTGTTGCATGAGAGGCTCAAATTAAGCAATATGGGTTCTCAGGAGGAAGCAACTGCCAGGGCAACTCAAGTAACCACTGTAAGACAATTAAGACAAGCAGAATATGAAAAAAGTTATAAAGGAATTCAATGCAAGGCAGCCAAAGCAGGATACAGTCAATTACACTGGGAAGGGATGTATCAGGGATTGCTATTGGAGCTAACATATAAACGGTCTTTTTAGAAGTGAAAAAGAATCTCATTGTTGGAATGAGAAAAAATTCTAGCTTGAAAGGGCTACAGGGACAAAAGCATGCAATTTTAAAATATGGCTGGCATAGTAACAAAAACAGCTTGAGACTGGCACAAAAACAGGCATAAAGATCAATCGAACAGAATAGAAGACCCAGATACACACCCACATAGCTACCGCCACCTGATCTTCAACAAAGGTGCCAAAGGCGTACAATGGAGAAAAGCTAGTTTCTTCAAAAATGGTGCTGGGAAAAGAGGATGTCCATACGCAGAAGAATGGAAATGGACCCATTTCACTCACCCTGTACAAAGATCAATTCTAAATGGATCAGAGATCTCAATGTAAAACTGGAAATTTTTTAATTACTAGAAGCAAATGTGGGGAACACACTCCAACACATAGGCATACACAAGTTCTTTCTTAACAAGGCTCCAACAGCACCCCCCCCCAAATAACACCAAGAATTGACAAATGGGATTATAAAAATTTAAAAAGCTTTTGCACAGCAAAAGAAACAATTAATAGAGTAAAGGGACAGCCCACAGAACAGGAAAACATCTTTGCTTCCTCAACATCTGACAGAGGATTAATATCTAGGATATATAAAGAACTCCAGAAATGAAACACCAAAGTAGCAAATATTCCAATAAATAAGTGGGCAACAGAACTAAATAGTTCTCAGAGAAGAAATACAAAGGACCAATAAACATATGGAAAAGATGTTCGATATCATTAGCAATCAGGGAATTTTAAAAAATCATATTATACCTCATAAATATGTATAATTATCTCTAGATATTAATCAAAAAATTGTTGTAAAACTTTTAAGATGAAAGCGTCAAGAATCTTGATTTGATAACTGCACAGTGAATACATGAAATAGATTATCACTCTGTACCCCGTTACCATGTATAATCATAATACTTCATAAAAAGTATGGCAGGCTCTTTCATATGTGATCCCTTATCAACACTGTGGACTATGTTATAAGGAATCTTAATGAATGCCCTAGCTCTTCTCCCCTTTTTCAAAGAACCCTCCACAAAGAAAGGAAGTACCGTGCACACATCTGATCATATTAATTCCTTGTTCAAAAACATTCGATAGTCCTACTCTGCCTACAAGATAACATTTAAATTCCTTAGACTAGAACGTTAGACCTCTCCCAATCTGGCCCTGTTTTTCCTTTTCTCCCTGATTCACCTCGAGTCATGAATCTTCTGTGCTGCAGCTACTCCAGATCATCTGCTGCTTTCAACAGGCCCTGGTGAAACGTTTCCATCTGGACTCTGGGCCTGTCTTCAAGACTCACATCAAAGACATCTTTTGAAATTATAACCTGACCTGTTAGCTCACTTATTACACCCTATCTTATGTTAGCTGCATTCCTGCATGTCAGTCTTCGTTAAATACCATTAGCTAACTGAGGGATGGCACCCACCCTACCAAGGAAAACAGACTGCATGTCCATGCGTAGGTGTGATAAAGACGTTACCTCTGCTGGGCACCTTAGCGCCTGCCTGTAATCCCAGAGACTGGGGAGGCTGAGGCAGGAGAACTGTGAGGTTGAGGCCAGAGGTAGCTTGTGCAACTTAGCAAGACTGTCTCACAATCAAAAAAAAAAAAAGCAAGGGAGGAACCTGGGGCTGCAGATCAATTGTAGTGCACTTGCCTAGTAAGTGCGAAGCCCTGAGTTCAACCCTCGATACCTAAAATAAAAAAAAAGCAGCAGCAGCAGTTACTCATTACAGTGAGGTATGCCAAGAGTCAAGACGGGCAAACAGCTCAGCCTTGCAGCGGTTCAGGACAGCTGCCCGGGGAAGAAAACAGAAAGTGATGCTTAACGGGAGAGTGTGAAGACACAGGTAGAACACACACGATCGAGATCACGCAGTGCCGCATGTGGAGAGTGACTAAGAGCAGGTCAGTGTCCCGGGAAGGAAAGCATGAGGCCAGGCATGGGGCCTGACCCCCACCAGGCAGACGACAGCTGGACCTACCACGCTGGGACACCATGCTGTAGGCCTGCGAGTGGGAACCACAGGGCCTAATGTGTCCCGTGTCAAAGCCAGGCTTAAGGGATCCTGGAAGTCATTTTAAAGACTGAATTAAACACATGTCAAAGAGCAAACATTCAAGAAGTAAGAAGGCTCCTCCCACGCCGGCTTCCTTTCCTGGGGTAAGTGTTCTTGGTTGTCCTTCCACAGTTCCCTCATGACGCTATAAACAGAACTGCATCATTTTTCTCTCTTCCTTTACACAAAAAGTGATTCTAGAGTATCTAATCTGTAAGGACGCCTAATGTCAACAGTAGTGATGCCTGGCTGATAGGACTATGGACTATTTTTAACATAGCTGTAGTTCACAAATCTTCCGTGAACACCCTTTACTTTTTCAACACAAATGGTCATATTTTTATATTCCTTAAACTAAGCAAGACTGCAACAGGATTTTTCATAAAACCTGGGAAACGGATTCTAAAATCCAGAAGGACTGATGCGTTTACCTTCCCCTTCCTTTCTCAATGGCCCTTTGAAGACAGGAAGACCAAAGCCATCTGTGAAAATTAAGAAGGCGGAGACTTGCCTCAGAAAGATCAAGGTTTGTTCTAGGTGGTACTGGACTAAGACTTCAGAAGTAAGATCAAGAAGAATGTCTTAGCTCTGTGGGGGCAGCTGTAATAAAACACCAGGAACTCGATGGCTTATAAATACAGAGGAAAAGCCTGACTCACTCTTCACAGTCCTGACGCTCAGCAATCCAACCTCAAGGCACCACCAGATCCAGGGTCTGGTAAGGGGCAGGTCCTCCCAGCTGGCACCTTCTCACTGTCCTTGCATAGCGGAAGGAGCTGGCCCGCTCACTCCCTGGCTCTCTTATAAAACCACTAATCCCATCCTGAGGGCTCCACCCTCACGACCAAATCATCTCCTCAAAGCCTCACCACTCGGCATGATCATGCTGAGGATTTGGTTCCCACACACAAACTTGGGGCACTGGGGTTGGCAAAGACATTCACACCACAGCGGAGAAATACGGAGGCCCCAGAAATAAACCTACACATAAACGGGACAATGGTGAAGGATTACTCAATAAATACAGTCAGGACAATTACACCTTTGGAAGAATAATTAGATTTCCTTCTTAACATCAACACACACACACCCCAGCTGAGGTGAATTAAAGAAGACCTCAGTGTGAAAGAACTTTATATATTTTGTAAGAAAGTACAAGAGGGAGGGAGGGAAGGAAGGAGGGAGGGAAGGAATGAATAAAGGAAGGAAGGAAGGATGGGAGGGAAGGAGGAAGGGAGGGAAGGAGAAATGAGGAAGGGAGGGGACGGAGAAGGAGAGGAGTGGAAATAAGGAAGGAAGGAAATAAACAAGCAGTAAGTGCAAGGGCCCCTGGTGGCTGTCTCCAATGACCTTCACACCAAACTACGGTCCCGCAGCCTGTGACTTAATAAGAAATGTCTATTTGGCCTTCACCCCCAGCTCTTAGGTTCCTGGCACAAGGCTCCCAAACCCGTGTAACCTCCTGAGTGACAGGAACATCTCTGTCATGATGTCTGGTCTTAGTCTCAGTTCCAATGAAGAGCTTCTTGGTTGTTGTTAGGTGCCGTGAGTCCTTTCCAACTTATAGTGACCCTCGTAGGGTTTCCAATGGCTGGTTGTTTCGGGATTGTCTGGAGAGTGGATTGCCACACCCTTCTCCCGTTTTTGTGGTGCTGGGAATTGAACCAGGGACCTCAGAGACTGTAGAGCAGTGCTCTACCAACTGAGCTAAATCCAAACCCAAGAGCTTCTAGGACCCCTGGAATCTCCAGAGCAATGAGTCTTTTGTAGGCTAATGAAGTGACTGGTGGCTGGGGACCCCTAGATACCCAGCTTCAGAACGGAGACTGGTAACAGTTAAGACCAAGGCACAATTACAGAGTTTGAACGTTCAGCAACCCCCCCCCCCACCGTCTTCCTCAAGGGAGGAGAAAGGGGCTATAACCTGAATTAATCAATGGCCAGTGATTTGATCAATCCTTTCTATAAATAAAAGTTAACTACAGCTTGGTGGGGGCTACATGCGGGAGTGTAGTGGCCCCTCACTCCCCAAGACAGAGCCCCTGTGCCCAGGATACTTTGGGCCTCATGCTATGTCTTCATCTAGCTGTTCGTCTGCATTCGTTATAATATTCTTTATAATAAATCAGTACATTTAAGTAAGGTGATGTCCTAGTACTGTGAGCCATGCTAGGAAATCACTGAACCTGAGGAGGAAACCCCAACTTAAATGGGGCTGGAGGTGAATACTGAACATACTATGGGCTGCCAAAGAACCAACAGATCTGTCCTAGAAGCGCAACCAGAGTGCCCCTTGGAAGCAGGAATGGCCAGACTGCGTCTTACATATTTTGGACATGTCGTCAGGAAGGACCAGTCCCTGGAGAAGGACATCATGTTTGGGAGAGTGGTGGGTCAGCAAAAAAAAAAAAAGGAAGACCCTCAACTAGATGGACTGACACAGTGACTGAAACAATGGGCTTAAACATAAAAAAGACGGTGTGCCTGGCATGGTGTCAGGGAGTGTTTCATTCTGTTGTACATACCATCTCTCATGCACCAGACTGAAAAAATCATGCATGACAAAAAACACCTGCAAAGGCATGGAGCACTGGTGAGTGCCATAAACTGGACGTAATCTGGTAGCAGTCTCCATAGAATGCAATGTACAAAGCCCTGTAAAAGGGAATGATGAGCACACTCCATCACCTGGACATTTTCTATGCTCAATAATAGATCCTAGGAGCAAATTTCACATATACATCTGGGGCATACATGAAAACATTCACTGTACCATTATTTGTAACTGGAAAATAATAGCAACCACCTAATAGGCTCTCGACAGCGTAACAGTTAAATAAAATGTGGTTTATCCAGGTGATACCACATAGCACTGCAAATGAATCAATAAGAAATTATACTAGAAAACAAACAGATGCCAAAATGGACATGCACAAACTCATTAGTAAGTTTTCATTCAGCAAGTGTCTGCTGAGTGCCTAGCATGGTCCAAGCAGTATCCAGGCTCTGGGAACCCAGCAGTGAACAACGAGCTTAGATTCTAACAGGCGGAAGCAGTCAATAAAATATGAACAGAAAGCAGGATGCCAGCAAACGCGAAGGACACCAAGTGGGAGGCGTGGCTCAAACGGGAGAGGAAGAAAGGACTCTCTCCACGGAATGCTCAGAGACAGTCCTGAGGAGTCAACAATGAAAAGCCCTGCAAAATGCTAAGGGAAGAAGGCACCTGGGGACCACAAGCGCCTGGCCCCACAGCAAGCACAATCCACCTGAGGGAGAAAGAACACACCTGGCCTGCAGTGAGGGATGAGGCACGCAGGAGACCAGGAAACCCCAGGGTGAATCCAGCATCCAGGGGAGCCCTAGGCTCATGCAGTGGGAAGGCTCCTCTTAAGAAATACAAAGTTATGCAAACGAAATTCCATCCTAAATTCAACATTTATTTAGAATGAGGAAGGAAGCTACACCTAATTACCAATACTTTGAAGCTGCCAACCACATCAAAAAATCCTGCACACCGTAATATTTTCAATAATGAACTCCTTGAGCAAACTTTTGTAAGACTTCTTTCCAACTTATCCTGACTATATAGTACTTGACTACCTATTCCTATGACAATGATTTTGTAATACAATTTCCTACAGAGAGACCAGAGAAAACCGTTTGGTCTTTCATTCGGTACTTACTTACTTACTTACTTATTTCCTTTCTAAATTTATTTATTTATGCAATTAATGTTTTTACTGATAGCTTCTAAATTTTTCTGAGGTTTCTTTCAGCCTCACAACCACTGCGATGCCCGGCAAATGTTTCAAACAGCTCCCTTTGTGAAAACCTTTTTCGTGTCTCTCACAACTGCACTACAGGTTTCTCCTCCATCACCCACGTTCTTCCCGGGTGGGAGGCTGCTACAGGACAGCCTCACATAGCTCAGCACCTCTGACCCTGCGTGTTCACTGGACGAGGCCAGTGGAGCACACGGCATGGACGGCCAGAGGTCCCGGGGAGTCTCGCACCCTGGATCAGCGGACCAGAACTCAAGGGAGCAGGTGCACGCACCCTACTCATGCTCTCCTTAGGACGCCAAAACGTCCGGCGGCTGTCCCAACACAACCTGGAATGAGGTGACCGAATCAGAGTAGAAAAAACAACAGTGATCTTAGCCAGTCTGGGTCCGGCTTCAGGAAGGGCCTGTGTAATGAAAGCCCTGATGTTTCATTAGCTTCATGGGAAAGGGACTTCGGTCCGGATCACTGTGAGCCGTGACGATCGTCAAGAACAGTTTGGATTTGTTCTTCTATGTGAGACAAGAAGCCAGTGGAGGGTTTTAATCAGAGATCTGAATTATGCTTTAATAAGAGCACACCAAGACTCGCACTGACCTAAGGCTACCCTCTGACCCTACTCTCAGAGGGGACTCAAGCGCAAAGTAGAACAAAGCTATGCTTTCATCTCCTGAAAATCTGGACTGTCCTTCTCCCTGCCTCTGGAGTTAAAATCCCGACACATACAAACCCTGTGGTCCCAACACCCACCCCCCAACCTCTACTTGGAAATAAGTTTTTCAACCTAAAGTTTATCACCAAAGAGTGTAATAGCTAATTAATGTAATAAAAACACCACCCTCCAAAAGCAAGACACTCAGTCACTGAGTGTTCTTGCACAGCTACGCTAGAAATGGAATCTCTGCTCCTAGCTATTTATCCCGTCTCAGTAACTATCTTTGCATTGGTCCAGGGAGACCCTCAGTATCTTCAATAAATCCCCTTTCTGCTTAAATTAGCAAACTATGACCAGTAACTCAGGTTTTACAAACAATTAAGAACTCTGAATCTAACAAATAAGTATGCAATAAGCAAATAATAGTAAATCAGTCAACTATGAACCCTGAAGTTATTAAAAGCATCGTGGGGAGAGATGGCAAAAAGATTAGAAGCTGTGGAACCAGAAATGCTGGAGGATGGTGGCATTCCTCAGCCCCTGCAACTCCCCCACAGGTCGCCTATGGGGCCTTGGATCTCTGCTTGGGGACAGCCTCTCAAGAGAAGCACAGCTGCTTCTCACAAGAGTTATCCATCTTACTAAACGCTGAAGAAGAGAGGCTGGGAAGAAAAGCAAACTGAGGAGGAGGAGGAGGAAGAGGATGAGGAGGGGGGGAGGAGGAGGGGGAGGTCGTCTACATAAGAATCGATTTGAGAACACTTTGTAATGTGGAGAACACAGAGGAGGGTAATACAGACAGAACAGTTGGGCTTAGGAGCTGGAGACAGAATAAAAGCGCTGTGGGACCAGGTTATCTGGTAAACCTTGGTCCCCAAGTGGTTGTGTGAAGCACTGGCAGCCCTCACCTGGCTCATAAGATCTTTGCAGCCAAATAACAAAGACAACAACAAAGTGGATTTACGTGATTCAAATCCAATTACCCACCACCAACACTTCACCTAAGAAGACAACAGTTCAGCCAGACGCTAAAACAAACAAAAAATCTGATTAGAAAAAAATCTACAGAAGGGAAAAATGTTACACATACACCCAGTTTGCCTGCAGCCATAGCCCTGTGTCACCCGATCCCGTCAGATCTCGGAAGCTAAGCAGGATCGGACCTGCTTAGTACCTGGATGGGAGACCGCCTGGGAACACCAAAAGCTGTAGGCTTGAGAGAAGGACCTGGCAACCCCCTCCCAAAAATCAATCTGCCATTGAAAACCCTATGCACAGCAGAGAAGCACTGACAATAGTGTTTCCCCTGTTGTACAGAGGGTCGCTATGAGTCGGATACCGACTTGACAGCACCTAACAACATATCCCTCAGCGTCCTGAGGAAGGGCTAGTGGGAGAGGAATTTTGAGACCTTGTCTCTCTGCTAATATCTTTATTTGATTTTAATTTGACCGCCTCTTCTATTATTCTAGTTCAGATCATTTTTCTTCAGAATTCTGAAAACGCTGTCGCTGCTTCTGTTGTTGTGAAGTTTAAAGCCATTCTGATTTCTGATCCTCTCTATGTGCAGTCTAGTTCTTAAACTCTACAATGCGGGGCCTTCACATGGGCCGTCAACAACCACTGTGCAGGGGGCTCAGGGGGCCCTTTTCATCTGAAAAGATCAGGTTCTTCACTTCCAAAACATTTTGATTTATTCTGTTAATTTTTCCCCTCGGTTTCTCCTCACTACTTCCTGAAAGTCTCTAACTCTGATGTAAGCTTCTATACCTTCTAATTTCCTTACCTTCCTTACCTTCTGTTTTCCACCTCTTTCTTTTTACTCTTCCTCCTGGGAGATTTTCCTTTTTTTTTTTTTTAGGTTCTGGGGGCTGGACCCAGGGCCTCAAGCTTGCATGCTCTGCAAGTGCTGTGCCACCAAGCTGCACCTCCAGCCCATTTTTTTACTTTTTTTGAGACAGGGTCTCGCTAAATTACACAGACTGCCTCTGGAACTTGCGATCCTCCTGCCTCTGCCTCCCAAGTCACTGGGTTTACAGGTGTGCACCACCGCACCTGGCAATCTTCCTACTCTTAACTTCTCCAAAAATACTATTCATTCTTTCTAAAGTATATTTGTGAAATACTCAATTTGGTAAGAATAACATAACTAAGTACATTGTAATTTGTAAGTCCTGGTATAGACAGATCTCGATAGGTCTCAAAAATAACCCTAACTAGAGAAAAAATTCAGACACAAGAAACTCCTCAGCCCACTAGCGCACACCATTCTATTTTCAGGAGGTTATGAACTCGGTGAATATACTCGGAATTCATACGAGACTCATGCGCACACGCCTGTCAGCTCACTAAATCTCAACTCCAGTTCCTGCCGGCTGCCTGCTTTTGTGTTTAGGCTAACGGACCCACAGTGCTGTGAACGTTTCCTCAGAGTGAGTGAGCCACTGTCCTGTAAATAAGACACTTCATCAGGCTGTTTAAGTTCACTGAACATTTATCTAATGGGCATCTATGCAACAAAGACACAAGTTAGTGGCTGAAAATGACGGTGATAGCTAAAACTTATGGAGTTAAGGATTTCACCTGCATTTTACTTTAATCACACAGACGAGAAGATCAATAACTGGTTCAGGATCGTGACTCGTAAATAACAGAGCCAAAAATTAGAATCCAGGTTTGTTGGAGTACAAGACCATGAGCTTTTAAGCATTCTGACAGGCTGCCACGTGGTCACAAAAGCCTCTGGTTAGGCACAGTCCCCACATCCCCTGCAGTCATATATGGTCGTGTGCATTCTAGCTGACTGAATGTGAGAAAAGAAGAATGTCAATTGTAGGTCTGGCCCACTAAAATATCGCCTCTGGACGGTCTTCTACGGCCCTTCCTTTTCTGGCTTCATGCAGAAGAACACGTGTTGGTAGGAACTATCTGCTGAAGATGGTGGAGCTATAAGGGAGAACTAGCCTGTTGTTGGTGCTGTCGAGTTGGCCCTGGCTCACAAAAAACTTAGGTACAGCAGAACAAAGCATTACCCAACGCTGTGCCATTCACACAATCTTTTTATGTTTGAGCCCACTGTTACAAACACGATGTTTCTTCTCACTTAGAATTGTACCACATCAGCAAAAGGAGGTCCCAGGGGCTTTACTCCATTCCCATCATTAAGCCTGACTCTACTTTGAGGGCCTGCAGCCATACCTCTGTGGGGTCTGATCCTGTCAGAACTCAGAAGCTAAGCAGGGTCAGGCCTGGTTAATACTTGGATGGGAGACTGCCTGGGAACACCGGGTACTGTTGGCTTGGGAGAAGGACCTGGCAACCCACTCCCAAAAACCATCAAGTCATTGAAAATCCTATGAATAGCAGAGAAGCACTGACAATAGCGTTTCATCTGTTGGACATAGGGTCGCTATGAGCCAGATACTGAACCAAAGGCACCTAACAACAACTACCTCTTTGAGGAGGCAACTCTTCCCGGTCGTTTCTTGAATGCCTTCCAGCCTGTAGGGGTCATTTCCTGGCATTCTACTTGATGGTGCTTCTCTGCTATTCCTAAGGTCTTCAACAACTAACTGTTTCTGGAGTGGGCTGCTGGGTCCTTCTCCCTAGTCTGTCTGAGTCTGGAAGCTCAGCTAAAACCTGTCCACCATGGGTGGCCCTGCTGGTATCTGAAATATCAGTGGCATAGCTTTCAGCATCACAGCAACACACAAGCTCTCACAGCACAACAGGCTGACAGACATGGGGGGGAAAACTAGTCTACCAAACAGAAATACTATACTTGTTTTAGACTTTCCTGAACAGGAAAGAAAATCCAAATTGTAATAATCCACTGGAGGTTATAGTAGTCAATCTCAATACCCTCCTGCCTCAAGAAACCTAAAACCTTGGAGGAGATAAGCCAGGTATATTAATAAATATCACAACATCCATGAACACCACCAAAAGAGCAGCACAAAGTCATAGTTACGGAGAAAAGCTACATGTTCAGAGAAAAACAACAGCACCCTTACCTGGAGAGATCATGGAGGAATTTACTGTGAATCCTGTGGCTGGGTTAGATTCAGGTAATTAATTACGTGGCCAGCAAAGGAACTATGAGGAGACGGAATGGCTACGAAAGTCAAAACTCCATGGCAGGGGCACGCGGCGGCATCATCTGGAGAGGGCACACACACTACATCAAGAGGTGGCGAGGCCTGAGGCTGGCATGGCAGGCTGGTGCCAGTCACTAGTGGGGGTCAGGACACGTGGAGCATGTCCCCAAGCAACAGGACCCGCAGAGGACTGAGAGCAGAGATCCAGCACAGCCCTGCCGTGCAGTACCAAGTGGTGCAGGACGGAAAGAGCGGGGGGAGCCCAGGAGCACAGGGCAGCACAGTCCAGACTCACCACCTCCTTACACGAATCCGAGAGAGGTGACCCGCAGAGGGACAGGGCGATGTTAACAAAGAGCTACAGGAAACTCAGGCAGGGCCTGGCTATGGGAGCTGAGGGAGAGTCGGGTGAGACGGGGAAAAGGTTCATAACGACAGCTCCCCAGCCTGACAGCTCCCCAGCCTGACGGCCTGGAGAAGAGGCCACCCAGGCTGGGGTCAGTAAAACAGAGCAGCCAGAAGGTGGGCGTGCTCTGAAGAAAGGTCAGCTTGAGACAGGCTGAATTAGAGGCAGCAGCTTCCACTTCTCCTATCATTTACTAATTCGGCCAAAAGGTCCAAGAGCCCTCAGCCCACCTGTAAGAGCAGCAGCACAGAGCCTGCAGCGGGTGCTGGGCTCTGGGGACAGCACAGCTATGAGCTGCTCAAGAATAGCCCCCCCGCCCAGTGTTCCCTCTCCCCGGCACGCTCCTCGCCACCCTCTACTCGCTACTCGCCACCCTCTACTCGCCACCCTCTACTCGCCACCCTCTACTCGCCACCCTCCGCTCTCCTCAGGTCCCACCCCAAAAGTCTCACAAGGTGGGAGGGGGGATAAAAAAGCAAAGTATACCCCCTTTTGGCATTCTACAACATAGGCTTTTGAGGCCCCTTAAGAATTTTCTGCCCAGCACTTGCAGAGCATGCAAGCGCAAGGCCCTGGGTTCAACCCTCAGTACCAAAAAAAATAAATAAATAAATAAATTTCTGCCCAGCATGGTAGTGCAGGCCTGTAATCTGAGCAAGTAGGGAGGCAGTGGCAGGAGGGTCACAGGCTTGAAGCCAGAGGCAGCCTGCTTAACTTAGGGAGATCCTGTCTCTATTTAAAAAAAGAAAAAAAACTGGCTGGGGTGCTGCTCGATTGGCAGGGCACTTACAAAGGATGTGCAAGGCCCTGGGTTCAACGCCCCCAGTACTTAAAAAGGAGGACAGGAGAGGGGAGGGGAGGGGAAGGGAGGAGAGAGGGTGGGGGGGAGGGAGGAAGGGCAGGGGAGGGAAGGAAATTTAATACTTTCTAGTCCAAGTTCCCAAATTTAAAGACAATACTCTATTTTGAGGAAGCCCACCTATGAACGATACGCACTTAGGGAAATGGTGCAAAAACAGGAAGCTACTTAAGGGCAGGGAAATTCTCCTGCTGCTCTTTGGGAACTCCCAGAACCGAGTAGGCTGAGATGCAGGCGCGTACGGGGCCACGTTAACAGCAGATGCCCCCTAGCTGGGTTATACTCTACAAGCTCTACAGCAATACCAAAGATCACACTGTCCCAAGTGTGTTATAACGTTTTTCAAAGTGGAAAAAGGAGTTGAGTTTATTAAGAGAAGGGAAAATGTATGCTCTGAGAAAGCCTGCGGAGCAGGCTGCTGGGGAGGGAGTGTCAGCAACCTAGGGGCAGAAGGTGGGGTCTTTTCCCGACAGCCCCTCACTCCCTGGGAGCCCAGATGACCAGAGGGCGGGGTGGGGCAGAACCGGTTTTCTTGGGATTCCTTGCTGGAAATGCCAGGGTGTGCGCCTCGCTGGCGGCCTCTGCAAGGATTCCTCCCCTGGTGATAAGGGCCCTGGAATGCGGCTCTGCGCGGTTGCTCCCTGGGGGTGGGGAGCCTTCTCCCTGCCGCTCATTTCTGATGCCCCCTGACACCCCCTCAAGACCTGGACACTCCGTAGTCTTTCAGGGGGAGGGCTCTGAGTCCCATCTCGCTCCCTCCTGCTGACTGTCGGCCAGAGAAGGGAAGGGAAGGGCCGTCCAGGGGTCCTCAGTGAGGGGCAGAAGCTCCTCCTGGGCCATCGCCATGTGCAGTTTGACTGTCTGCAGCCTGAAATGGTCAGAGCAGCAGAGAACCAAGTCTGTTATGGGGACAGGACTCCTGGCTCTTGTCCCCCTTTGAGAAGAATTTAGCAAGGAATGAGAGTGAGTGAAAGTCTGGGATCAGCTTGTTAAGTAGAAAAAGGAGCAGGGTTATTAAGAGACATGGGAAAAACTCCAATCCGAGAAAGACCCCGGCAGGCTACAGAGAGCGTGAGCCAGCGATGACGACAATTCTGCACCAACCTCCTAAAGTCTCTACCTCAGGCTCGCTGAGTGAGCATCTACTTATCCCAGCTCCACTGGGCACAGCAGACCTCGCTCTGCTTCCAAACTCAAGTCCATGCTCACAATGGAACCCATCTGGAGACGCTTCTTACTAGGTATGCCTTTAACACCAGGCCACAACTTTCAGTAAGACACAGCAGGACGACCCAGGGATGGGAAGGAAGCTCATGCTTTATAGCAACGGCAAGAATTAAAAGAACCTAGAGTAAATGGTGAGGAAATCTTTTTCCCTGTCCTCCTCCTCGACTCAAGTGAACCTAAATCAGAGGAGTCACTGATTCCGGTCCCCTCCCCTCAGCAGAGACAACAGGAAGAAAAACAGGCTGCCGAGGGGCGGGTGGAGAACTCACTGTGCCCCCCAGGCCTCCCTCAGTGGCTGTGGTAGCTGGGGGCAGAATGAATCATGTTTATCAGCTAACACAGCTCAGCTCCTTTTAAAGTGTTATGAGCTTGAAGGGAAACTTAAGAATCGGAACTAGTAAAAATTAGGTTTTTGTTTTTGTTAGCAAATTTAGTTAGGCTCTTTATTTATGAAGGCCAACAGTTGATGGCATAAATCTTCCATTGTGTAAAAATGTTGATTCTCGACTGGAGAAGATTTAAGGAAACTCAGGCTCTAAAACATCTGATCTAAGGGTCAAGGACGGTCTGACTTCTTGGTTCTGCCAACAGCTTTTTAAGCTGCTTCCTGTGCTAGGGAATGTTCGCTGCTCTTGCACAAACAATAATAAAAGCCATTTATACAGTCACCTTGATTAGTCTTTCTCTTCCATTTGAATCCGCCGTTTGGTAGAAGCAACAGCTACGGTTCTAATCCTAAGAAGCCGTCTGAGCTTTTACTTGCCATTACATTTTTACTCATTTATTATTTGTGGGAAAATATGTTCATTCATCCATTTATTTTTAAAAATATGTTCTGAATGTCAATCACGCGCCAGACATCAAAGACAAAAGTGGGAAGAGAAGCAGTGGCTGCCTCCCACGGCGTTCAGACTCGCTGAGATTGTGGCCTCACACCATATATCACCTGCACCGCGACAAGAAGAATACGAGAGAGCAGATGACGAGCACACGGCGCGATCCCGCCTGGAGTCTGGGGCTCCTGCGGTAGGGACTAGCAACCTGAGGTCAGCTTTCGACCACTAATCCTAATGGCTGCACCCACACACACGTGCACACCCGCCCTCAGCATCGCTACAGGAGTAAGTCGGTCACAACTGCAGGGGAGAGGGAAGGGGAAGAAGAGCCAGGGTAAAACCAACGGGACTGAAAATAAAGTGACAGCTTCCTGGGAACAGCATCAAGAAATCCCTCATCTGGGCAGGGAAAAAAGTGACAGTGGCTGCTTGTGCCTGTCCACTCACAGGTGGATCTCCTAGCCGAGACTGCTTTCCAACAATAGTGGCAAACATCAGCCACCGGTCGGGCCAGCACCAACCAAGCCCAGCCTCCCGACCACTCGCATGGAGCAGACAGAGCTTGGCAGAGGACGCCGACCTCAAGCCCCCACACCACATAACGGGGCCAGGTCGAAGATGCGGGAGTCTCCAGCCTCGCAGAGCCCAAGGTGGACCACGTCAGAGCAGAAACAAACTTCGAGAGCTCATCTCCTAATAAAAACCTCCCCTCTGCCAAGCAAGAGCGAGACGTGCACTGGGAAGCGGTGCACAGTCCCACATCCAGCTCCAGAGTGCTGGCCTCTGCCCACTCCCCGCGCTCTTCCCACCGCAATGCTACAGGAAGCAATGTCCTTATGTCTCCATAATAAAAAATATTCACTTGCTCTTACAACCCATTTGTTACGGAGTAGATTCAAATGTCCCCCAAAAGTCATGAGTTTTAACGCTGGGTCATTTCATGGGCTGGTGGTGCTATCTGTGCAGGTCACGGACCTTGAGGAAGTGGGACTGTTGCTTTGCAGAAGTGCTCCCTGAGGGTAGGACTTCAGAGGGGTTTCTACCCAGACCCAAGACTCTGGTCGCTCTCTGCCTCCTGCCTGGCCTTGCCATAAGGTCAACAGGCTCTGTCACTTACGCCATGATGGACGGATCCTCTAACTGTGAGCTTTCAGTAAAACTTTTCCTCTGTAAGTTTGGGTTTGTTTTTCTGTGACAGTTGAGTAACAAAACACTCAACCTCCATTCCTACTTTCCTTCACCACCTCAGCTTCCTGGAAATCTACTTTCTCATCTGCCATCACTCCTTATGCCTCACCTACACCGTAACAATATGGCTGTCAATCCATCAACGTAGCAATCACTGTGTCACCATGGGGGCCCTCTGCAGTTACTCATCATACTTCTCCATCTGGTTTTAACTTGTGCTCCTCCTGCCAGACACCATAAATTCTGTTCAACCTTAAAGGAGAGCGGAAAGGGTGGTGGGGAACCGGATGGGTCCCAGAGTAAACCCAGCTTCAACACTTTTCGGAGCTGGCCCGATCAGGAACTGACCTGCCTTCCTGAGGCCTAAGTGAACGAGGGCAGGCACGATTCTCACCATAGCCCCGAGCCAACACACTCTGGCACCAGACACTGCCAATGAAGTTGATGGGAGGCAGGGAAGAAAAGAAAGAGGTTAAGGCAGGAGAGGGGGAAGGGGGAAAGAAAATGCAGAAAAAGAGTTTCACTCATCTCTCTACCCCTATAAAAGTATAAAGCAGAAATGCTGAACACAGAAGAACCTCAATTAACGTGTGGCGCATGCGCCGAATGCACACACACCACCTACAGCACCAGCTTGTTCTGCGTCATTTAATTTCACTGAACATTTATTTACATTTAAAATTCTGGTGATTACACATTTACCTTAAAGCTTTGGCTATAAAAAAGGTACTGTTAACTATAGCTACAATTGCTGCCTTATTCAGCAGATTTGTAGTTTTAGAAACTACTGGGCATCAAAGCAGTAATAGACATTAGCATTCTTCAACTTCAGATGTGGGGGAAAGGACAAGGTGGTGAGGAAGCACTGAAGTCAGAATAAACATGGAATGAGGTGGAAATTAAAAGGACAAAAGGACAAGGCTGGAGTCTGGAGATAGGATGGTAAAATGGCACCATAAATTTCCTTCAGAACATTCAGCTCTGTGAAGAAACTGTTATAAGTTAGGGTGAGTTTTAGAAAGCATTCTCAAAGTCAGATTTCTGTTATTTAAGAAAAAAGAAGAAAACTCCAAATTTTAAAACAAAACACAAATTTCTTTACACAAATGCTCTCCTACTGTATTTCCATGGAAAACTAGTACTTTAGGGTACTTGTTGTTGTTAGGTGCCTAGAGTCAGTATCCGACTCATAGCCACCCTCATAGGGTTTTCAATGGCTGTTTCGGGATTGCCTTGGGAGTGGATTGCCAGGTCCTTCTCCCATTTTTGTGGTGCTGGAAATTGAACTCGGGACCTCAGAGACTGCAGCATAGCGTTCTACCAACTGAGTTATATCCCAGCCCTTAGGGCACTTAGTGATCACCAAAAAGGAAAACATTTCTTCCCAGTTAAAAGAGAATGAAGCTAATTCTTGGGGGTAAAAATTCAAATCGCCAGATTCTAAGTTATATAAGTTCACTTATCTCCACATGTCTCTTGCCTTTAAATACTTTCAAATGTCAGTATTCACGGGGTTCTATGCTCAACCTTCTCTTCATCATGCTCATCCATACCAGAATAATAACAGTTGTCAAGAGCACACCCTCCAGGATCTGCCCATGTCTGAATCACGACCCTGTTCCTAACACGGTGCCTGGGTACGCAGGCACGCTAGTCCTGCTCTCGGGGAGTTTACAATGGAAAGCAAGAAATAATGAATCTAGTCAGGTGTGGTGGCTCACTCCTGTAATCCCAGCAACACGGGAGGTGGAGGCAGGAGGATTCAGGGTTGAGGTCAGAGGCAGCCTGCATAACTTAGTGAGGCTTTGTCTCAAAATAACAAAGAAAAAATGGGCCGGGGGTACAGTCCAGTTATAGAGCATATGCAAAGTATGTGTAAAGCCCTGGGTTCAACCACTAAGTATTACCAAAAAAAAAAAAAAAAAAAAAGAGGGGGGGAAGAGAAAGAAAAGAAAGAAAGAAAGAAAGACAGAGGGAGAGAGGAAGGAAGGGAGGGAGGGAGGGAGGGAGGAAGAGAGGGAGGGAGGGAGGAAGGGAGAAAAAAAGGCTGTCAAATTAGATTTTAAAAGGACAGAGAAAAAGCAAGACCTAAACATATGCTGTCTACAAGAGAAGCAGTTTAAATACAAAATACTGATAGGCTAAATGTAAAGGGACACTTTAAAAAGATGCAAGTGTTAGTCACAAAAATCTGGAGTGGTTATATTAATATCCAACACACTGAATTTCCAGAAAAAGTATTACCAGAGATAAAAATGGACATACGGATCAAAGAAGCAATATATCTAGAGGATATAACAATCATAAACACAGAGGCATCTAATAACAGAGCTCCAAAATACATAAAGCAAAAAAGGGCAGAATTATAGAGATAAATAGAAAAATTCACAACTATAACTGGAGATTTTAGTGCCCCTCAGTAAGTGGGAGAACTAGAAAAAACATCAGTAAAGATACAGATGATATGACTCACTATTAACCATCTTGATCAGGCTTTTATAAAACACTATATCCACAATAGCAGATATTAAGACAGACCATACGGTAGGCCATCAAAAAGTTCAGATGCCTGAGATCATACAAAGTATCTTCCATAATTGTAACTAAATATAGAATAGATGTCAATAATACCAACATAATCAGAAAATTCCTACATAATTTGAAATTAAACAGTACCTTAAAGAACTAAAAAGGGAATTAAAAATATATATATTTTGCACTAAATGATAATGACTATACAATATATCAAAACTTGTTGGATATAGTTAATCAACACAATAAGATAAATCCCTACCTTTAATTGTTTACATTTTTAAAGAGAGATTTATAATGAATCATTTAAGTTTCTACCTTAAGAAGGCAGAAACAGGCAAATTAAAATAATAAAGAGCAAAAGTCAAGACAGAGTACAAAGAGACTTAAAGTACAGAGTTGGCCTCTTTGAATAGATTAATAAACTCTTAACAAGATTATCAAAATAAAAAGGAAAAGGAACATAATTTACCAATATTAGGAGTCTGTATATGGGGATATTATTACAGAAACTGTATACATTAAAAGGATAAAGGAATATTAAGAAAAAATTTTAAAGAACTTAAAGCTCAATACCTTACAAGAATGATTTAGATGAAATAGACAATCTTTTAAAATACAACTTATCAAACTGACACAAGATGAAATAGAAAAATCTTCCCACAGAGAAAGCTCTAACACTTTATCAAACATTTAAGGAAAAAATACAATTTATCTTATGCAAATTCTTTCAAAAATAAAGAAACAATACTTCCCAACCTATTTTATGAATCCAGCATAACTATAAATACCAACATTTGAAATGAAAACTGAAATCAATACTTATAACCGCAAAATAAATCTTTAACAAGATATTAGTAAATGTGAACTTGTAGTACACTTTTTAATACCATACATCACGATCAAATGTGATTTGTCCCAGCAATGACTGTAATTCACCACATGAACATATTAACAGAATAAAAGGAAAAATCAAATGGTCACTTTAATAGGTTCAGGAAAAAAAATTTTTTTTTTTTTTGGCGGTACTGGGGGTTGAACCCAGGGCCTCACGCCTGCATGCTTTGCAAGTCCCAGACCACTGAGCTGCACCCCCTAGCCCATTTTTTTTACTTTTTGAGACAGGGTCTCCCTAAATTACGCAGACTGCCTCTGGTCTGGAACTTGCGATCCTCCTGCCTCCGCCTCAGCCTCCCCAGCCACTGGGATTACAGGTGTGCCGCACTGCGCCCAACAGGAAAATCTTTTGCAAAAGTTGACCCACCATGCAATAAAACTCAGTGAACCTGGAAGCAAACTTTCTCAACCTGACAAAGCACAGTAATGGAAAAGCAACAGGTAACGGGATCCACAGTGGCAAAAAAAAAAAAGGTTTTCCCATTAATATGAGAAATAAGGCAAAAATACCCCCACTGTACAGGAAGTCCAACTCAGTGAAATGTGACCAGAAATAGAAATTAAAGGCATAAAGATTAAAAAGAAACACAGTAGAGAACTATGGCTGTTCACAGACATTCTGACCAATGATGTAGAAAGTCTTAAAAGTAATTAACATTAAGGGCTGGGGGTATCACTCAGTGGCAGATGATTTGCTTGCATGCACAAGGCCTTACATTCCATCCCCAGTACCCACCCCCTAAAAAAGTAACTAACATTAGTAAGGGAATTTAATAAGGCTGCAGGTCAATACATACAACTCAAGTATTAACCGAAAGGGCTGAGGGGAGTGCATTAAACACCAACTTTACAATTCTGTAACTCTATAACATGTAAGAAAGCTCATCGCTTGAAGATTCTTTCTATTCAGTTCTCTTTGTAAAAATTTTCAAAACGAATATGTATAAACTATAAGAAAAACAAATTCTACCCTACTGTAAATACATTACTTAAATCTCAGAATGGCAAGGCCATTGGAAAAGAAATTTAATTTTCTGATGTTTCTAATTTTTGAACCTCAACCATGTCTGATCTCACATGTGCTTCCCACAGTCGCTCCCTCAGCTCTCTGTGGAGAAGCCTGGCTGCTGGGGAGGAAACAGGAAATCACTCTGTCATTTTTTCTCATTAATCATTTTATAATTTATTTCTCAAGTTGCTTTGAGAATAAAGCATAGGCAGAAGGAACACAAACAGGTACAAAGTAAAGGAGAAGGAAAGGCCCTCGCACTGCGATATAAGCGGCTAAAAGGGCGGTGTTTTGTTCTCCGTGACAATTTGTTAAAGTTTACTAGGTCACAATCACACATAATGAGGTAACTCAGCTTATAGTCTTTATGTTGTTAATATACTGTGCATGGCAGGATTAAGCTACCTTGTGGGACAACTCATTTTATATGAAACTTTCATCTTGGAATGAAAAAATACTAATACTTTACGTTATCTAAATAAGCTACTTCATGAAATATAAGACAAATATCATTCAAAGGACAAAGGTTATACACATCCCTGAACTGAAAATTTTAAGTACAAGATAAATGAAGAAAAAAGTCTTTTGAAACCACAAACCGGTTATACACACAGAATATAACATGAAAATTCAATCTGTAGTCGGACCTGGTAGCACATGCCTGTAATCCCAGCGGCTGGGGAGGCAGAGGCAGGAGGATCACAAGTTCGAGACCAGAGGCAGTCTGCGTAATTTAGCGAGACCCTGTCTCAAAAAGTAAAAAATGGCCTGGGGTGCAGCTCAGTGGTCCAGCACTTGCAAAGCATGCAGGCGTGAGGCCCTGGGTTCAACCCCCAGTATTGAAAAAAAAAAAAAAAAAAAAAGTTCAATATGTTAGATATTAATTCAACGACGTGTAACAAATTAACCTATGCTCGCAGCACTTTCATCAATCAGAATGTTAAGAAGCCACCTCTTAAGTCTGTACCAATTTCAAACCAGTTACATTATGAACTGACTACCAATACTAAGGGGACTGAGATTTAGCTCAGGTGATAGGGCACAGCTCTGCAGTCTCTGAGGTCCCGAGTTCAATTCCCAGCACCTCAAAAAATGGGAGAAGGATGTGGCAATCCACTCCCCAGGCAATCCCGAAACAGCCAGACACTGAAAATCTTATGCAGGTCACTACAAGTAGGACGCGACTCAATGGCATCTAGCAACAATAAACAACTAATATTAAGAAATTTTAATTTGTTATCAAGGAACTGACTTTCCACATTTCTAAGAGACTACCTAGAGCTATCCTCCGCGTCTCTGTCAGCTTCTCTTGCCATGGGGGCTTATATGTTGCTGTGATGCTGAGAGCTATGCTACCAGTATCTCAGATACCAGCACAGCCACCCATGGTGGACAGGTTTCAGCTGAGCTTCCAGACTAAGACAGACTAGGGAGAAGGATCTGAAGCCCACACCCAAAACAATTAGCCATTGAAAACCCTATGAATAGCAGAGAAGAACTGTCAAGTAGAGTGCAGGAAAATGAGCCCTCCAGGCTGGAAGACGAATATTCAAGAGAGGACTGGGAAAGAGTTGCCTCCTCAAAGTAGAACTGATCTTAATGATGGAAATGGAGTAAAGCCCCTGGGCCCTCCTTTTGCTGATGACTCAAAATGAGGAGAAGCACAGTGACTGCAACAATGGGCTCAAACATAAAAACTGTGTGCACAGCACAGTGCCAGGGAGTGTTTCGTTCTGTTGTACATAGGGTCGCTATGAGCTGGATTGAACCTAATAACAATTTAGTGCTGTTTTTTTTTTTTTTTTTTGTGGGTGGTCTGTGTGTCCCTGAAGTGTCCTTTGGGATGCAAGGCTTGGTCCCCAAGGTGGCATTTTTGGGAAGCAGTGATGGTGCCCCAAGAGAGGACCCGATGGGGCATGATCTTGGAAGGTAGTTCTCATACATCCCTTTACTTCTCCCAAGGGTGCTGTTATAAAAGGAGCGCACACACACACACACACACACACACACACACACACTCGGGCCTTTCTCTGCTCCTGGCTCCAAATGTGATGGCCTGCATTCCCACCACTGCCATCTGCCACCGGCCACGGGGCCTTCACCAGAGCAGAGCCCATAGAGGTAAGATGCCCTTGAACCTCTAAGAGGGTAAGCCACATAAACTTCTCTTTACAAAACAGCTTGCTTCAGGCATCTCATTATGGCATCAAAAAGCAGAATAACACACTTAAGTCTTTAAGAAATGTTATTATTAAGCAAATAAAATTTTATAAATTACAATACACCCTTGATTAATATTACAATTTACTTAATTCTATCATTTAGACCTTTTAAACTGGTTAAATTTCCTCCTTTACTAGTGAACTAAGTTTCTTCATAACAAATATTATAACTGGCTATAATAAGCTAAGAAAACCAAGAAAGCAAATCTTTCAACAACTAGTTTGGAGATTCAGAGTCACCTGGAACGTGTCTAGAGGCCAGTTTCTGAGCAGGGTAATTTATGTATTTTGATGCTTCCCATGCTAACATGCAGCCCAGCTGCAAGGTAATCACCTAGGTCCGCCATGGAGAAAATGGCAGACACCACTTTATTACATGTCTGCTACATGATTTTACTATTGTCATTTCTAACACCAATAATAGTACCTTTATGTGTTATCAATTAATACTCACCATCTTCACCTGCTGCAGAAAAGTAAAGAAAAAGATGGTTTCATTATTTATAGGTCACTAATCACCAAAGTTAGGAAAGCATTTATCCTACATACTAGCAATACTTAAGTCTTTTTTTTTTTTCTTTTCCAGGAAGGTATTCACTGAAAAGCAACTTATTCACCTTAAAAGTACAAATAGCATCAGATTGTATCTGGAAAGGAGCTAACTAGCAAGAATTGACCAAAAATATATAGGCTTGAATAAAAAGACTAATACTCAAAGTAAGCCCTGTATTATAACTTTTTTCCCCAGTGCTGGAGATTGAACCCAGGGCCTCACATATGCTAGTCATGTGTGCTACCACTGAGCTCCGCCCTCAGCCCTGAACATCATCTCATTATAACTTTTCATAGCAACACTGTTATCAATAGGGAAAATAGTTTTAAGACACTGCAGTCTACACATCATCTCACAGTGCCTACCATCACGCCCTAAGGTAGAGAAGACAGAAAGTATCGCGTTTATTTTCAAACACATGTGCCAATGTTCAGGTAATAATAACCCATCCAGGTTAAACAGGCAGTATATGTTAATGCTTTTGGGGGAAGAAATTCTTGAAACCAAACTAGAGCCAAATAACAACAGGCTATAATAGTTTATTTGGCTAAAACACAGAAGCATTATTAAAACAATATCAGAACATTTCTAAAGGAATAAATTAACAATAGTAGACGGGGAAAATGCCAAATTTCATTTCCCCTAGGATCTCAACTAATGCTTTCAAGAAAACAGTGAAATACTACAGTCAGATCCTGATTCAGTGAATCTGACTTGTCATAAGTACAAGGAAAACTTGTAAAACCAGATGGCACTACTGGTAAACACAGTGCTCCTAACTGTACAGCCAGGCAGAATGTCACTGGATACCTGAAGAAAAAGCCACCAAAAAACAAACCATTATAAATGAACTGACATAGTTACTCAAAGAGAAGAAAAAAACTTCAAAGTAAAACCTAATGAATGTCCTCAGATTAAAGATTCTATCTATAAAAGCAGGTGACCGACCACGAACCAGAAAAGATGCCCACAAACGGCTAGAAGGTCAAGGAAACCGCCAGAATAAAAGTTTTTCCTCTTTTTTTCCTAAAAAAATAAATAAATAAAAATTTTAAAAAGCTCATGGAAAATAAAAAAAAAATTTTTGAAAGCACAGACTGCTTTTGAAACTCCAGAAAATAAATAACACAGAGAATATACAAGGGAAGAAACAGCCAAAGACAGAAAAGATTCCCTAAAACAGAAGACAGACCTAAGTCTTCATATTGAAAGGGTCCACCAAAATTTTTATGGGATAAATTTTAAAAGGACCCTAATTCATTCTCCTTCAATTTCATAATTCCAAGGACATAGAGGCATCAACACAAAAAGCTCCCCGAGAACAAAACAAGTTACCTACAAAGAAATAATTCACAAGCATCAGGTCTCATCAGTAAAACTGATTACTAAAAGGCACTGGGAAATAACATCAAAATTCTGAAGGAGGATGGTTTTAAACTTGAATTCTATACCCAGCCAAGGTACGCATCAGCCTCGAAAAGGACGTTTTCAAACATCATGCTGCCAAGTACCCATACACAGTCCCCCTGAAAAGTTATTTCAAAAAGTGCTCTAGAAAACTGTGAAATGAATCCAAAACAAAAAGAAGACACAAGATCCAGGAAAGCACAAAACCTGCCAAAGAATTAAACGATATGACACTAGCTGAGTACCCTATCCAGGAGGGAGTCAGTTCACACTAAAACCTCAGACCTCAGTCTGACTGAAAAGTTGGATACCTAGTGACAAGCTGGAGAAGGCTCCTGCCCTTCAGTCAGCAGGAGAAAACACAGCGATGAGGTGGTCCAGGACAGAGCAGGGGGTGGTGGCCCAGGCCTCTGACCCCAGCACTCAGAAGACAGAGGCAGCAGGACCGTGAATTTCAGGCCAACATGGGCCCCACAGTGAGACCCTGTCTCACAAACCTAAGAGGTGAGACACATGTGTCATCCCAGAGGCTGACGCAGGAGGATCTCAAGTTCCCAGAGGCAGCCTACGCAGCTTAGCAAGACCCTGTCTCAAAGAAAGAAAGAAGAAATGGGCCGGGGGTGCAGATCAGTGGCAGAGCGCTGGCCCAGCACGTGTGAGGCCCTGAGTTCAACGCCCTTAGTACTAACAATATCTGCAACCGTACCCCTGTGGCTTCCAACCCCATTAGAACTTGGAGGCTAAGCAGGGTTGGGCCTGGTTAGTACCTGGATAGGAGACCACCTGGGAATACCAGGTGCTGTAGGCTTGGGAGACGGACCCAGCAACCTACTCCCAATAAACAATCAGCCATTGAAAACCCTATGAACAGCAGAGGAGCACTGACAATAGTGTTTCGCCTGTTGTACACAGGGTCGCTATGAGTCGGACACTGACTCAGCGGCACCTAACAACAGTACTGACAACAAAACAAAACAAAGTGCAGCAAACAAACAAAAATAGGAAAGAGGGAGAGAAGGAAACAATAAAGGAGGGAAAACAGGAAGGAAGGAAGGAAGAAGGAAGAAAAGAAAGAAAAAGAAAAAAGGAAAAAGGGAAAGAAAAAAAAGTCCAGGAAAAACAGTCCTGGTCTACACTAGAAGCTAAAGCATGGCATGATATTGAGTACCAAGACAGTAGAAGAAATCCCTTTCTTGGGCCAGTGAGACCATGGTACACACCTGTGATCCCAGTGACTCGGGAGGCAGAGGCAGGAGGATCACAGGTTCAAGAGCAGAGGCAGCCTGCAAAATTTAGCAAGACCCTATCTCAAGATAAAAAATAAAACATGGGTAAGGGGTACACCCTGGTTGTAGAGCACTTGTAAAGCACGTGTGAGGCCCGGGGTTCAACCCCCAAATATCAAAAAAATAAAGGAAAAGAAAAACAAAAGAAATCCCCTTTTTCTCCAGATCCCATCATATGCACTAGTTCAGCAATATTATACAATTATAACATTATATACAGCTTTTCAGAACCAACAAGCTTATTATAAACTTTGCTAATATAAAATGAGTATTACAGCTGACAGTGCTGGGATTTAGCTCAGTTGGTAGAGCGCTGCGCTGCAGTCTCTGAAGTCCAGAGTTCAATTCCCAGCACCGCAAAAATGGGAGAAGGACTTGGCAATCCACTCCCAAGGCAATCCCAAAAACAGTCAGCCATTGAAAACCCTATGAGGGTCACTATGAGTCGGATACCAACTCGACAGCACCAAACAACAACAACAACAACATTTTGGGGCTAGGATTTAGCTCAGTTGGTATAGTGCTGTTCTGCAGTCTGTGAGATCCTGAGTTCGATTCCCAGCATCACAAAATGGGAGAAGGACATGGCAACCCACTCCCAAGGCAATCCCGAAACAGTCAGCCACTGAAAACCCTATGAGGGTCGCTATGAGTTGGATACCGACTCCATGGCACCTAACAACAACAACAATTACAGCTGACATAAATTGGGAAAGGAATGTGATGAACTCAAGGTGAAGATGGGAAGGGATGCTAATTTTTCAGTTTGTAAAGTGACAGGTTGAGCGAAAACGTCTAAATATTTTCAAAGGTGATGGTCCAAAAATTTCAAGTCTAACCAAAAAGCCAACAAAAAAAAAAAAGAAAGAAAGAAAGAAAAGGGAAAAAGGTGGAAGAAGTACTAAAAGTTAAATTCTTCCCTTTTCACAGTTGAGAGATACTAGATTACATCAGAATGGTTAGCCACAAAGTTTAGTATATCACAATTGGAGCAATGTGGACCATGATCAGCAGAATAATTAAAAATAAAACAAGCCTAAAATGATTGCCTCTAAGGAGAAGAACTAGTTGGAGAGGTAAAGCACAGAAGGATTTTTATATTTTATATTTGCGAGTACCATTCACATTCTTATAAGAGTACTGCTTCTCAAAATCAAGAGAGGTTCAGCACACACACACATCCCCCAAATCAGAATCCCCTTCCCTGACCAGTGCAGCAAAAGCACTGAGAAATTCTAACTCAATTTTTAAATTATATTCCATGGACTAAATACTAACCTTTATGACAACATTTTGGACAAGATGCAATTGATTCAACAGCCTCAAGAACCAGATCCAACCCTTGATAAACAAGTGGTATAGCAATAGCTTACCCTTGAGTTAGAACTGTCAAAATATATCCCACATCCACGCTCCCATTTGGTTCTCACGACCATCTTACAAGAGCAAATTTTACAGACTAGTAAAGTAAGCCTCTGAAGTTATACGTAATTTGCCATTTCGCAAAGTAGGAAAAGTAATATAATAAGCAAGTTTAAAAATAACAACAAAAAACTTCATAAAGCACTGCAAACTGAAAGTGCTTTCCAAATTTATTAATTCGTGAGTGACGTGAAAGAAAGCAACAACACAAATGGTTAGCCGCTCTAGAAAACAACCGGCAGTTTTTCTAAAGTTAAACACACTTCTTATAAAGTTAAACATACACTTACCATATGACCCAGCAACCTCATTCCTAGATGATTGCTCAAGACAAGGGAAAGCACATCACACAAAGACACGCACTCAGTGTTCACAGAAACTTTATTCATAACAGCCCAAAACAAAAACAGCCCAAATGTCCAGCAACTGTTAAAAAAAATAAACAGTGATATATTCAGACCTTGGAACTCTACTCAGTAATAGAAACAAACTAAGGATACACACAACATAGATGAATGTCCAGAGTATTATACTGTGAGCAAAGAAACCAGACACAAATGACTGTGGCTTGCATGATTTCATTTAACCAAAACTCTGGAAAAGCAAAATTATAGTGATAGAAAGCATATTAGTGGTTGCCAAGGTTGTGATGAGCACTGTATGGAAAGGGGACAGGAAGGAACTTTTGGGGTGATGAAAACGTTCTGTATCATGACTGTAGTGTTTTTTACACCACTGTAAACATTCCGCACAACTCATCAAAACATCTTAAAATTGCTGAATTCTATTGTATGTACATTATAACTCAATGAGAGTTCTTTTAACGCGTGATGATGCGTAATTACATTTAACTATTGACAACCGCTTTTCAGCATGGGCATTAACTATAGATCTTCAAAGAATACGAAATCAGTTTTGAGAGGTAACTTGTAACCAGAAAATCTAAAGATAAGAACGAAAAAGTCCTAAGAATGGAACACCCCCCATCCTATTCACCTTGTCCATGAGGGTAAACAGTAGTTGCCTGGCAACGAGTCAAAACTCTAGATCCCTGATAAACACACTGACCATGTAAGCAGGTGATCTCACAGATAAACTAAGTGGTAGAGAGTTCTTTCTTTAATAAAAACTAAAAATGCATTTATTTACCTACAGAGTAAACAAAAAATACTAAATGTAGGTAATGAGAAATTAAAATATGAAATGAACCGTAAACACACAAAAAACCCTTTGCCCTCATTTGCACTTATGTGTTGGGATTTTACTTACCCGATTTATGGGACAGTTCTGCCCAGCCATTTTTAGGTGAGCCCTTCCTCCTCTACTACTTTAAGCCCTTCCTCTGCCACCATCCAAATTGGCTTAAGACACTTATATATATTTACATGTCATTAATTATACACAAGATAGGCCAGACGTGGCGGCTCACGCCTGTAATCCCAGCACTCAGGAGGCTGACACAGGCGGACTGAAGTGAGTTCGAGGCCAGCCTGCACTACAGAATAAGCTCCAGGTCAGCCTGGAGTACACAGAGAAACCTTGTCTAAAAAAAAAAAAATACACACACACATATACACATACACGCACATAACAGACCTTTTCTAGACAGTCAATGATTCTACCAATATCTCTTTGGATTGTGGAGCCCATGAACACCACAGCACTAACACACGTGTATACCACATACTAGAAAATCAACTCCAACTTTAACTAGGTTATAAATGATCAAAAGCAAGAGTTACAAAGAAACCCCTAAATAAGCAAAGTCTTAACACACGCGTTACTTATCCCATCTCCTACTGGACACAGCAAGTCATGGTTACTACGAAAGCATCAGAAAAAAGATCAACTCCCAAGACACCGCCCACTGCTCAGCACGCTCACCAACCAGACTCTCCGGGTTTTCCGAGCACTTACCCCTCTTCTGAACCCAGCCTTCTTTCACAATGGTGACATCGCTCATGATGGCTCCCCTCTGAGCCCGCGACGTGGAGAAGGGGGACTCTGCGGTACCAGCTCTAGGGTCTGGATTCTCCGCTGCCGCTGCCCTTCCCACTCCAGTGATGACTCACTCTGGAAGGAAGTATTGAAGAAAGAATTTTTTTTTTTTTTTCCATTCTTGCAACTCACACAGCAATAACAAACAACTAATTCTTTGTAAATGTCTTCAGCTGGCCTGACCTCACATAAAAGTCTAGCTCTTCAAACTGGGGAGCTTATTTATTAAATGGTTCTATCATGAATACACTCCTCTGGTCTTGTGACAGATTTCAAATGATAGTGAAACTTTTAACCTAAGACACTACAACATAATATGTCTCAAGAAAACCGCTGTCACACCTGCACAAATAATACAGAAAATGTGTTCAGTGATCTGTATTTGAGGTGAAGAGGGGAGAGAATAAACATGGCCCGAAGCCCTGTAATTTCAGGAACAGTTATGTCAAAGCAATTGTGAACATTTTTAATTGCTGTGCTTTACGTAAAATACAACATGCCAAGAAACCAACATTTGTGTTGGTTTAGAATCTGCCTTGTTCCAAGAAATATTTTCGGTGGGTTAGACATGAAGTACATAATACAAAGCCACTTATTTTTTTAAAGTAGACAGAGAAAGTGAAACAAAGCGAATGTGAAAGTAGAAAACACTGAGTATTCAAGATGTGCCAAGAACTGGTACTGGTACTTAGTCTTCACAGCAACCGTGGTAGGGTGCGGTTAACTCCACTTTGCAGATGGGGAAACTGAGGCTCACAGAGATTAAGCAACCTGGTAGATTCCAACACAGCTAATAAGTGAGGGAGCCAAAATCTCTCTGAACACAGACAGTCTGACTCCAAGGTCTGCATTCTCGATTCTAACACTAGATCATAAGTCTTTCTCCAATGCAAATTAAAGGCAGAGCTTAGCCACTGAATAATTGGGAATCGAGACTAAACACCCTCTAAAGAGCCTGACAAAGGCCGTGCGGCTCAGCAGAGGCCTAGCTCATCATGCACCATGCCCAGAGGGCAATGCAGACAGGTAAGGCCGGGACTACTCAAAAGCATCATTGTGGGCGGGGGCTGCTGCTGCACAGTGGAAATGAAGTATCAGAATTTGGGTTCATTCCCCAAAATACGTTTGTCTGACAGAATAGGAAATTACAGAAATTTGGGGAAATATGAAAATGAAAAATCCTTCACCTAAGTTTAGGAAAATTTTACAAATCATGTCTTTCTCTTGAAACAACTCTACTAACATAGTATATGTTCTAAAATAAGGAAGTATGTATCACCTAACTTATCTGAGCAAAGCCTAAGGTGAATAGTGTGCCACAGGAAATTGTCATATAATTTAAGATAAGATTGATTCACCATTAAAAACAGCTCCCCCTCCAAGAAAGGTGCTTAAGAACCCAAACATCATTTTACTTTGACAGAATTTCCTAAAGAGTCCAACATGGCTAGCTCGCTACATATTATACAGGCAGATAAACGTAAAGGTTAACTGCTTACACCAGGGGTTGCCATCCCCTGGGCCACAGACCTCTGTAGGTTAGGCACTGTGCCCCACAGCAGGAGGTGAGCAGTGGGCAAGCCGGTGTAGCTTCATGTGTGTTTAAGGCTGCTGATCCCATCGCTTGAATCATCCTGACACCAAACCCCAACTTCAAACCCTAAAACACCCTACCTCCCCACTCATGGGAAAATTGTCCTCCACAAAACCAGTCCTTGGTGCCAAAAAGGTTGGTGACTTATGGCTTACACTGCATGAAGAACTGTAAGTTAAACATTGGGGAACACTGGCACAAAACAATGTCTTCAGAAGAGCTGCACTGCAGTCCTTCTCTTAAGTAGCAATGTGCCTTATATCTAATAAACCCATTCTTTGTTCTCACTACAAAACTATATAATCTGAATAGAAGGGAATTGATAGCTGATTATTGATAGGAGTAAAAGTGGAAAACAGATCAAGGTAATAATAATTAGCAATAACAAAAAATACAATATCTAATAAACATATGTTGCTGTTAGACGCTGTCAAGTCGGGTCCAAGTCATAGTGACCCTGTGTACAACAGAACAAAACACTCCCTGACATTGTGCCTCGCCCTGCACTATGTCAGTGCTTCTCTGAGATTCATAGGGTTTACAATGGCTGACTGGGGAGTGGGCTACCAGGTCCTTCTCCCATCTCTGCAGTGCTGGGGATCAAACCCACGGCCTCAGAGCACACAGAGCAAGCGTGCTACCAACTGAGCTAAACCTCAAGCCCAATAAACATGTAACTCCAATTATAAATAGTCTCCGTTATAATAGCCTCATAAAAAACACTAGAGAAACAAAAGCCTGTTCAAAATTGATCCTGCCACTTAAGAGGGCATGTTGTTATCAGAATCTGAAGGCTGGAAGGCCCTTCACTCTACAGTTGAGGAAACAGAAGCCAAGACCGATGCAGTGGCTGGCCAAGCGCACGCAGCCACTGGTCTGGCAGAACCAAGAGCAGACGTCCAGCCAGGCACAAGCTCTCTCCAGCGGCCCCGCCTCTTCAGTGCCAATGCAGTGGGACAGCCCGATCACCCTCATCAGTGGGCTCTGTTTTCTAATGGAGCTGTTTCTGATAACTAGTTTGGGTTGTTGTGTTTTGTTTCTTGGGCTTGTTTGCGATACCAAAGCAAAGGGACTGAACCCAGGGCCTCACACGCCCTTTCAAGGGCTCTTCCACTGAGCTGCACCCCCAGACTCCCTTTTTATTTTTTATTTTGAGGCAGGGTCTTGCTAAATTGTGCAGGCTGCCTCTAGCCTGGAACTTGTGATCCTCCTGCCTCCGCCCAAGTGGCTGGGATTACAGACATCCACCACCACACACGGCAAAATCTAATTATTTAGACAGAATTTTTATTGGTACCTATATATTAAGATTGGGCTGGGATTTAGCTCAATTGGTAGAGCGCTGCGCTGCAGTCTCTGAGGTCCCGAGTTCAATTCCCAGCACCGCAAAAATGGGAGAAGGACCTGGCAATCCACTCCCTAAGGCAATCCTGAAACAGTCAGCCATTGAAAACCCCATGAGGGTCGCTATGAGTTAGATACCGACTTGACGGCACCTAACAACAACAACAACATATATTAAGATTGCCTGCAGCTGTAGCCCTGTGGCATCCAATCCTGTCAGATCTCGGAAGGTAAGCAGGGTCAGGCCTGGTTAGTACTTGGATGGGAGACCGCCTGGGAACACCAGATCCTGTAGGCTTGGGAGAAGGACCTGGCAAACCCCTCCCAAAAATCAATCTGCCATTGAAAACCCTATGAAAAGCAGAGAAGTACTGACAATAGTGTTTCCCCTGTTGTACAGAGGGTTCCTATGAGTCGGATACTGACTCGACGGCACCTAACAACAACAACAATATATTAAGATTAAACCCTTAAAATGTATATAAAATGAATAGAATAAAATTTACAACCATCAAGGCCACTGAGCCCAAGCATTACAGAGACGGCTTTATCCACCTGCCTCTTAAACTGCTACCAAATTCTAACCATAATTGCAATTTTCAGCTTTAAAAATTGCCCTAGCACATGCTTGTAATCCCAGCAACTCAGGAGGCTGAGGCAAGAGGACCACGAGTTTGAGGCCAGAGGCAGCCTGTGTGAGTTAACGCAACCCTGTCCTAAGATAATAAATAAAAAAGGGGTTGAAGGTGCAGCTCAGTGGTAGAGCACTTGCAAAGTATGCCTGAGGCCCTGGATTCAACCCCCTAGTACTGCAAAACAATGTTTTTTTTACATAATTCCTAAAACTCTATTGGCTAAAATGATCCGTCTTTGATCCTAACTTAAAAGACAGATATACAACTATGATCGATAGGTTAGAAATAATGCTGTCTTCTGTATATAAAAACAATGCGACTGCCTCGAAACAACACACCCTGCTTTTCACCCCACTTTCCTAAGTGGCAATGCTCCTACGCCAAGCCAGCCTCACTCTTCCGTGCTGACTTAAACGCCAGTCCCCAGGATGAGCTGAAGCTCTGCCGCCTGTCTCCCAGGGCACAGCAAGCTTCACCTCCTTCTACAGAACATTCCACAGAAATCTGTTCTACCCAGTGAGTTCCAAAAGAAAATATTTGGTTTATTTTTCTTTTTAGGCTATTGCATGAAATATCCTATTGCTGAACAATCTAATGTTTCCCATTCGTATAAAAAGTTTCATGCAAAGTTCACAGCACGCTGAATTTAGAATTTATGCAGAGCAGTTATGTTAACGGTATCTTCATTCAGGACTATTTATAGCATTTGAAAACATTTTATATGGACAAAATATTTTACATCTTCAATTCCTCAGTCACAAATGAAAGCAATTTGACAGTACTTGGCACTCAGATATTCCACAAATACAGCATGAATGACTGAGCAGATGAAGGAAGGAAGAAGGATCTAGCCTTGGATGGCAGAGAAAGAACGAGCTAACCAAACAATGGAAGCCCACGGAGAGAATGGTATGCCATTTCAAAACAAACCTGAATCAAACTCTGTGGAGTATCTATGTAGAAAAAAATAAAATTATAATAAATACTCTTTCCTATCCGTGAAAGCATTTTTCCCAGAGACCTCCATGAACAGCAAGGATTGGAGAACATTAAAACTATCCTCTTTATCTTGACATGTTTTGACAATTTTTAAAGTTGAGATTGTCAAGATTCAACTCCAAACCGAAGACACATCAGTACTACCCAAAATTATTGATTATGGGAAATAGAATATGTTCTTAATGATGCTTTAAAGAATTTTTAAAATGTATTTGTTTATTTATAGCAACCAATCAGACAGCTTTAAGCAATAAATCAAACTTCCTCCAACATGTATGAGGATATCATTCACTCAAAAACACATAATATACACACATTTACTCAGTCAATAAATACACATTGTCTGCTCTGTGACAGCCTGCAGCCGTGGCCCTGTGTCATCCGATCCCATCAGGTCTCGGAAGCTAAACAGGATTGGGCCTGGTTAGTCCTTGGATGGGAGACCGCCTGGGAACACCAGGTGCTATAGGCTTGGGAGACGGACCCGGTAACTCACTCCCAAAAATTAATCTGCCATTGAAAACCCTATGAACAGCAGAGAAGTACTGACAATAGTGTTTTCCCTGTTGTATGTAGGGTCGCTGTGAGTCGGATACCGACTCAATGGCACCTAACAACAACAACAACAACAACAACAACAACAAAGCCCTGTGACAAGAACTACATTAAGGTACATAGATGCAAGCAAACCAATGTATTTTAAAAAACGGTTTCCAAACCTGTAATGTAATTGGTTACCAAAGAGATTTCACTTCTGTCACCTGATTTAGCTCTGAAAATAACGGGCAGTAGCTTAATACATCCATAATTGTGAACCCACGGAAACTGACCAGCCCATGAGGAGGACCTGACTTCCCCACAGATACCAGACCATGCTAGTGACAAGCAACAAGAGCATCTGCCTACAATAGAAGTCCTCTATCAGGCTGATATGTTTTCTACCAAATAAGAAGGTATCAACTCCCAAACAGAAGTAATTATCATTTGCAAATAGTTCTGAACATTTTTTCTATATAAAATTACCATCCAAAAGTCCAGGAAAGCAAAATATTTTGTAAAGTAAATAAAAAAGTGAATATAACTAAAGTATAATAAATCAAAGTATAACAACAGAAAACTAAATATAGGTGAACATAATGTTAAAAAGCACCCAACAACTCTTTCAAATAATTCATAGGTGAGTAATTCCCTAATATGCTAATTTCTAAGATAAAAGTCAAAATACAGTGACTTTCTGTAAACTATAGACAAACTTTGGCTGTAATATCCCACATCACAATTTATAAGTATTTTATATATGCTAGCTAAAATGAATTAATAAAGACAACTACTGTTCCAATACCATGGGATACTCCTACTCTGGAATATAAACTGTGGTCAAGGGGAACTGCACTATAATCCTACAGTATTTCCCGATTTCAAAAAGTAGGAGAAACTAATGTATCTGCCACAATACACAGGGATATATTAAGCTTTTAAAAGCATTTGTCCTTCAAATAAATCTAAGGTAGTTTGTTCCTTTGAAGAGTTGTTACCTTGTTAAAAAAAAAAAAAACCTGTCACATACAGAAGTGAGCTACCTGAACTGTCCATTTTACATCTATTTCTTCTCTTCAGAACACAGTAATACATTTTGTGGAATTGTCTTCAAACCCTTTCTATAGACATCTTCAATGAGTTTTGGTTATGGTGCCAAAATACCCAAATTAGTATGTTGTTGTTGTTTAGGTGTCATAGAGTCAGGTGCAACTCATAGCGACCCTATGTGCAACACAACGAAACACTCCCGACACTGTGCCAGGCACATGATCTTTTTTATGTTTAAACCCATTGTTGCAGCCACTGTGTCAACCCATCTAGTTGAGGGTCTTTCTTTTTTTGCTGACCCGCCATTCTCCCAAAAATGATGTCTTTCTCCAGGGATTGGTCCCTCCTGACAACATGTCCAAAATACCTAAGACGTACGTAAGTCTAATCTTTTCACTTTCAGGCAAAATATCAGTTCTTTTAAGTGGCCAATTCTTAAAGACTAACTTTATACACTTTAAAGTACATCTGCAAAAACACAAAGCATCTGCTCCTTCTTCCCCCAAACAGGTCATCTGAGTGCTAGTTCAACCAACATGCCCATGATTAAAAAGAAAACAAGCAGCTTGTGCTAGGTGATGTGTTTAATATTCTGATTTGAAACCCTAGGAAGATGCTTGTCCGATGCCTCTGCTTCACCTACCGCACCAAAGCAGCTACTCATGAAATGATCCCCTCCACGTCTACGTGAAGGCACCTAGAACACGGTCAAGCCAAGGGGTGCAACCGAAGGCATTCTGCTTCAGCTGGCCACGTATTTCCAATACACAAATAAAACCCTTCTCGATTCTACCTTGGGTACCTCCCTGATTACAAAATGAAAACAAAAATCCATATGCACATAAATGTAGTTGACCGATGGTCCACTAATGCCCAGTTATCAGCCTGACAGACCTTATGCCAGATTAAACTGAGAGCTAACAAGTGGTTCTGGAATCCTGCAACAAAGTTCACCTCAAAGCTGCCCAGGAAAGATCCTGGAAAGACCAAGAAAGTTGGGCCCTTGCCTCAAATCTGCCCTCCCCACACTGGTACTACACAAGGCCCCTTTAGTTCTATGTGCCTCGGTATCCTTAGTGTTAGATGCTTCCTAGCTCCTCCAGAGCTTGTATTTGATTTTTTTTTTTTTGCGGTACTGGGGGTTGAACCCAGGGCCTCGCGCCTGCATGCTCAGCAAGTGCTGGACCACTGAGCTGCACCTCAGCCCATTTTTTTTACTTTTTGAGACAGGGTCTCGCTAAGTTACGCAGACTGCCTCTGGTCTCGAACTTGCGATCCTCCCGCCTCCGCCTCCCAAGCCGCTGGGATTACAGGCGTGCGCCACCGCGCCCGGCTCATATTTGTGATTCTTCAACTTGAAATCTACCTCATAGACAGACGGCATTACAGGTGACAGTACCGTGATTACACATAGTTGCTGTCCTCCAATGTTCCATGCATGGTAAGGAAGATAAAGTATCAATCATATTCAACTCAACACAAAATGTGGGGCAAACTCTGCTAACAGCAAAATACCAGCTGCCTTTCCCCTCCTGCCCAGCCCCCCAAATACAGTCAGAGGCTTTCTTACTTCTCCCTTGAACACCTTCTTGTGTTTCCTTCTACCCAACCTTCTTACTTTCCTCTCAGAATATAAGGAAAATATACTTATTTGCAAATATGAAATCCCCACAGGTGTTGATACATATTGAAATGTATTAAACATATTTAAGTAATGGTAAGTATTAAAGGCCTGCAGCCGTAGCCCTGTGGCACCTGATTCCGTCAGATCTCAGAAGCTAAGCAGGGTCGGGCCTGGTTAGTACCTGGATGGGAGCCGGCCTGGGAACACCGGGTGCTGTAGGCTTGAGAGAAGGACCTGGCAACCCCCTCCAAAAAAAAATCAATCTGCCATTGAAAACCCTACGAACTGCGGAGAAGCACTGACAGTAGTGTTTCCCCTGTTGTACATAGCGTGCTATGAGTCGGATACCGACTCAACGGCACCTAACAACAACAACAAAGTTTTAAAAAGAAGCAGAACTAAAAGCACATGTATAGGTCTAAGCATATATTCATTTACTCATCAACTACTATGTGAAGATTACCTAGCAGAGGAAATAAGTTTACAACTAGTTTGATGACGGACTATGAAGTTACAATAAAAAAATAAGCAGTTGTGTCATTTCATTTGACATGTGAAACAAATGAAATGAAAAAGAATGCCAACAGGTCAGTCCACACACTATTTTTTTTTTTTACTGTATTAACTTGATTCTGTGGAACTTATTGTACTACATTATCCAAATTTAGCATTGTTACTGTGATTCTAAAAATAGGCAGAAATAAGTTAGGGACAATGCTGAAATAAAAAGTGTCTCAGAATTAGGAGAGCTGGAAAGAAATGAATAAAAATCCATAAAAATGCCATAGGAAGTGTTTTTCTCATGTGATCACTTCCAAAGTATAGCAGGGGTCATTGTGAAGAGTAAATGAATATATGTCAAGCACATGTAACAGTGGCACATGGCAAGCACCTATCAGGCAGTGACTTGCATTAACCAGAAACTGAATCTGCCCCACCATATGTAAAGACCATGATAACATGTCTGTTAACATCGGATATGGTAATTTAGCCCATCTTGCCAGAAAAGTATACGCTGTATGGAACCAGGATGAAGAATACTCATGCTGAAATCTGGAGTTAAGGAGCAATTTTAAATTGCTTAACTATTTTAACACGAACCTTCTACAAAGATCACATGCATAATTAGTTTATACTAACTTAAAAATGCAAGTCAAATTACAACACTGATTTGGTCAAAGCAAAATTAAAGGGAAATGAAAATCTATAATGGTCTTAAATTTTCTTAACGCTACAAACTTGATCACCATAAAGACATGATCCTATGGAGTCATGGTAAAGAGCTAATTAACACAATATTAATAAGAATTGCCTCACCCTGTGGATAAAATTCTTGAACTAAAAGATATCAACAACAAAAGGAAGTGCTAGTTATCTTTTCATAAAAATATGCAATGTTTAAGTAAATGCTAAACTTCCACAAAAGCAATTTATAAAATAAGTTCCTCTTTTTAAAGAAGCCCAAACAGTTGGAAATTTCTGTATATTTAAATCAGAAGCTGGTTTAAATAATCCTAAATTACTACTGTGCACAAGATTCTATGCTAAGGACATCTGTCCCATGATAAGTTAAATCAACAGGTTTATTTAAATTTGCAGTGATTCTAAAAAACTGATTCTAACCACAGTAATCTTCTGAATGAAATGTAAAAACTTTTTCTTCAAGCCACTCCCTAGCACACAGATCACTTGATAAAACTAAGAATCAATGTCGAGATTATTAATCACCACAGAAAATCTAAGTGTAGAGAACAAAATGAATAATAGTTTCATCAATTATTTGCAGAATTACTTTAGGCTTCATATTAACTTTAAAATACTGTAAGAAAACATCCTGCTGCAAATACACTGTACATTTAACCAAAAACTAAAAACCTACCTACCTTCATCTAAAAAATTCTAAAGTCTCACTCATTTGCATGCCCTCCCTCACTTTAAAATTAGAACTTCAAGTCAAAGATATTGGGGTTAACCTCAGTAAGAAAAACAAAGAGCAGAACCTTAAAGAGAATCAAGATTACACACTGACAAAAAAAAAAAAAAAAAAAAAAAACACTAATCTTCACATCTCTTGCATATAATTGTGTATTTGGACGTATCATATATTCTGGAAAATTAGGAACTTACAAAGTAGATACTCTACCAAAAAGTACTTTCATGTTCATATTTTGCAAACGATACTCAAGTTGTGAAGACTAATCTTCATTTCTTAAACATCTTTATTGGACTCTTCTTCCCTTGGCTTTCCCAACTTTTTCCTAAGTGAATATATAACCTAATTTAATGAATGGGCTTCCAACCGAAAACAAAATGCAGTGGTTGTCTAGGGATCTGTAGTTCTATTAAAAGACGTGACACGACCATGATTTACCAAATATGGAACACATGTCTACACTAATGATTTGAGGCCATTGGCCATGCATTGGCTATGAAGTCATTTACGGTATACCCTTTAGCTTCCAGATGAAGTACGAACAATCTATGAGTTGTAGAAATCAATGGATACAGACACACAGGCTTCACTGTTGGATTTCTGTTTGGAAACTTTATCAATCACAACCCATCCGGGTTCCAGCCCAAACACCACCCCGGTGAAAGACGATTTATTTTCATAACAACACTAG
Organism: Pedetes capensis; assembly: GCA_007922755.1. Classification (NCBI taxonomy): domain Eukaryota; kingdom Metazoa; phylum Chordata; class Mammalia; order Rodentia; family Pedetidae; genus Pedetes; species Pedetes capensis. The sequence continues at coordinate 45,514 of VMDO01001916.1, read as the reverse complement.
TCTGATGGAGACATGTGAGCATCCCAGCCTTGACTTATGGGTAAAGCTTTTTTTTTTTCCTCCCCCTCTGCTTGCAGACGATAAACAGTAAATGCTAGTAGTGGAAAAACCTGGCCCCAAAGAAATTCAGCGTCTCTAGCCTAAGCGCAGATTCCCGCGAAATCCCCAACAAGGGGGGACCCCGACTCATCGCCAGCGTCATCAGAGCCCCGGGCTAGGCTTCTTCCACTTGGGGCTCGGGAAGGGCCCCGCCAGCATCATGGCTGATGCGGCCCGATGCGCACGAGGAGGAGGTGGACGAGGAAGGAGCTGGTTTGTTTACTTCCAGCCCGAGCGGCCGCCGCCGCCGCCGCCACCAGCGACAGCGACAGCAGCGGCGACAGCAGCGGCAGCGACAGCATCAGGGCAATGGCCAAGCCCTGCATCTTCCGCGCATTTCTATTCTTAGCGAACAACTCCCGGGCGGGTCAGAGCCCGGCTCGGGCTGGGAACGCCGCCGCGCGCCGCCCGCCTCCCCGCGCGCACCCCGCGCCCCCCGGCGCCGTCTCCTCCGCGCGAGGGGACGACAGGGGCCCCGAGGCGGCCTGCGCCCGGGGCGCGGCGCGTTACATAACCCGGCGCCCCCGGCCCGGCCCGCGCCCCCCGCCCGAGCGCGCGGCCCGGTGCAGAGGGCGAGGCCGGGCGCGGGGGGCGCAGCGGCCGGGGGCCCCGCGCGGCCAAGGCCGCCCGCGCCCCCCGCCCCGCCGCGCCCGGGGAGGCCGGGGCCCGGTGTTACCTGCACAGGCGGCGGCCGCAGCTGCTCAGCGGCGGCGGGCGGAGCCGGGGGCGGGGGGAGGCGAGGGGCGCCTGGGGTCCCCTCCCGCTCCTCCCCGCCGGTCCTCCCCCCACCCCGCAGCGCCTCTGCCCCGGGCCCGGTGCGGCCGGCGGGAGGGAGGGGCGGGAGGAGGCGCGGGCGGCGGCGCGGCGGCGCGGGAGGCGGCGGCGCGGGCGGAGGAGGCGGAGACTCTACCCGGGGATCGGATGTCGGCTCCGAACTCGATTCATCGCCGCGCGCGCGGCCGGGCGGGGCCGGCGGTGGCGGCGGCGGGCGGAGCGCGGGGTCTGCTGCCCCGGGGACCCCGCCGCCCCCGCCGCGGAGCCTCTGCACGTCAGGCCGGCCTCGCCCACCCCGCGCCCGGCCCGGCCGCGCCCGCGTCCCCGGGCTTCCCCGCGCCCCCCAGCCCCGCGGCGCCCCGCGCCCCCGCTCCTCTCGCGAGAACATCTCCCCGGCCTGCCCGCGCCGGGAAGTCCGGGGCTTCCCCCGCCGCGCCGCGTGGCCCCGGGCGAGCCCCGAGGCGGAGGCGGCGGCTCCCTCCGCGCGGCCCCCGCACCTGGAAGCCCCCGTGGGCGGGACCGGGCTCCCCTCCCGCACCTGGTCCCCGGCTGGCGGCTCCGTGCGGCCCAGCGGCCCCTCCGCGCGCAGCCGGCCCGCCACGCACGGCGTTTCGGGTCGCAGCGGGGCCTCGATGCGCCCGGAGTCGCACCCGTGCGGGGATAGCGCTCTACACTGACTCTGGGGCAGCCATGATGGGCGCCCTGACCCGGGCCGGGGACCTTTTCTTTGGAAGTTTGTGGCTCCTGCCTGGTGATCGGGTCCGCGGCAGGGTCTCAGTCCACTATGAAAACCGCGCCCTTGCGGGGATATCGCTTTACACTGACTCTGGGGCAGCCATGATGCGCTCCATTCCCCGGGAAGGAACCGTTGTCTTGGGAAGTTTACGACTCCTGAGAATATGGGCGGTGGAGACACTTGTTTTTAGAAAATGGCCGTGTCTTCACCATACATCGTGCTCCAGAAAGTCATAAAGTAGTTTGCTTTTTCTGAGTAGAGGTTTCATCTCTTCTGGAAATAACCCGGTCGATCTCCTTTATCAATCAGCCACGTGGCTCTCTAGCCTTGTGGCTCTGGCCTCTCCTGACCTGCACGTGCTTCTCTACTTCTCCAGGTGCACTCTTTTATGCTACATCTCCAGGTGTTTACGTAGTTAATTGTATTTACACGCCTAGAACCGTTACCACTGAGCTGCCTGGGGTCCTTTTGCCCTACTCAGGAATTGAGTGGGTGCGTAGTACCTCTTCTAGTGCTGGTAGTTATAGGGCCTTCAGTGTCGCAAGCTTAAGGGATGGGCCGACTCAGAGGTTTATAGGGCCAAGCCCTGAAAACTAGAGACTTAGGACTCCAGGCCCAAGCCAGATACTTATAGCTGCTAGGAGGCTTCTGCCCTGGGTTCAATCGCCAGCCACCATCACTGTAGCTAATGAAATCCTTGGCTTGGAGGAGCCAAGCACTGCAGCAGTCAACACCAGCTAGTATTGCAGCGGTTGGGCCCCTCCACCCTCAGGGCTTGGCAGCCCGCTGGAACTCTTTAAGTGACTGGGCCACAGTCCCTAGCAGCCTACATTCTCTTCAGCGTCCGCCTTGTCAGCTTTACGTTCTCTGCTGCTCGCTGCTCTGACTGCTTTCTTTTCTTCTTACCAGCTCAGCCTCACTCTCTCTACCCGCTGGAGAAGCCCTTTACTAGGCCCAATGTTGCAGTATGAAAGAATGGCACCCCACTAACTGGAAAAACAGCCTGTTTATATGGCCTGGAGGGAGCATGGGTGTGGCATGCAAATAAAAGATTATATTTACACTAATCACAACACACTTCCCACTTCCACCAATCCCAGCCCCTGCGTATGGACCATTCACAAGTGCCTGCATTGCACCAGTCACCGGCTTCTAGCCGAGTTATTGAGGAGGTTTTCCCACTCACATCTCGACTAAGAGCAGGGCCTCTAAAGTTCACTGAAGCATGCCTAGTGGCCCACGCCTGTAATCCCAGCACCCAGCACTCAGGAGAATCATCGTGAGTTTGCAGCCAACCTGGGTGAGACCCTTGTCTACACACCACTTACACTCTGTTGCGGACATAGCTCAGTGCTTGGACGTTTACTTAGCCTGTACCAAGCCCCAGGTTCAAACCCCAGCACCACAAAATAAAGTTCACCAAGGCTTATCTTGCCTGGTGCGCTGGCTTCCTAGGCCAATGCCGCATGTCTAGAGTGGTCATGACTGGGGCAAGGCCACCTGAAGCAGGAGTAGTGGGCTTTGATGACAGGCTTCTTTGCACCTGGAGTTTTTCTTTCATGGTTTGGGTAGAGTGTTCAAAGCAGCCAGCCTGCCAGATGACAATCTGGCTGGTCCCTAAAAGGGGCTGCTGGGTTGACAGATCCTTGCTCAAGGCAGCTGGGCACAAGGGAAGGGTTTGACAGCTCTCAGAGTCATATCTGCCTGGCTCTCAGCAGCTTAGCTTATTTGAAGGAAAAGGGAACATCAAAGGGTGTTTATGGAAAGGACCTTTCATTAGTGTGTTTAACACTGCCTAACTCTTAACATCCGCTGGGATTTAGCTCAGTTGGTAGAGCGCTGCGCTGCAGTCTCTGAGGTCCCGAGTTCAATTCCCAGCACCCCAAAAATGGGAGAAGGGCCTGGCAATCCACTCCCAAGGCAATCTCGAAACAGTCAGCCATTGAAAACCCCATGAGGGTCGCTATGAGTCGGATACCAACTTGACGGCACCTAACAACAACAACCACAAACTTCCTAACAAGATGCCCTTAGGGAGGGTTGGGTCCCTTTAACCTGTCTCAGGACCAAATCTTTTCTCTTATGAAATGCTCCCGAGGTGGGATTAGGATAGGAGTAGGACAGATAATGAGAAAGAACTTTTTTTTTTTAATTTAGTTTTCTTGATGTATGAGTGAAACTTGTTTTGCCTGGTCATTCTGGAATAAAATTTGCCATTTTAAGATACATTGCTCAGTGGTACAGTAGCTATCTAACATGTGCAAGGCCAAATCCCAGCTCCATCAAAACACAAAAAAACAAAAATTAAAAAGTGCACAGTCCGTCTGAGAGTAAAGTCTTCTATCACTGACGTTCCCCTTTCCAGAGTCTCCCAAAGGCCATTAACTGAATAATAAAGAGCAAGCCCTACCAAAAACCCTAATTCTATTCAGTTTGTCTATGTATGAAATATGCGTAATTTATTCCCATAATTATCAAACTTATACCCGTCGCTATGAGCAAAATGATTGAGTTACAGATTTCTTGCTGTAAAACTTGGTCAATTTTTGTTCTATAGTAGCCCAACCCACTTTTTATTTTTAAGAAAATTGTCCCTTTTGACACCAGCACTAAGAGTGTCAAGCTCTAAAATATTTAATTTCAAGAATTGTGGCATTCTGAATTATTCTGAATTACTAGATATCTTTTATTAATGAGATTTTCATTTGCTTCCAATTTTAACATCAACATATTGGTAAGAACTAAATTCTATAAGCCATACTGCCTCAAAATATTTATCCTAAACTGGGCATGGTAGCGCAAGCCTGTAATTCCAACGGCTCAGGAGGCGGAGGCAGGAGGATCACAAGTTTGAGACCAGAGGCAGTCTGTGTAACTTAGTGAGACCCTGTCTCAAAAAGTAAAGAAAAAAAAGGGGGAGGGGCTGAGGGTGCAGCTCAGTGGTCTAGCACTTGCTTAGCACGCAAGTGCAAGGCCCTGGGTTCAACCCCTAGTACCGCAAAAATAAAATAAAATAAATATTTATCCTAGTTTCGTCAGATTGTGTCAACTCTTAGATGGATTAAACTTTAAAATAAGAGCCACGTGTGGTGGCACACACCTATAATCGCAGCACTCAGGAAGCTGAGGCAGGAAGGCCTACATGAATTTGAGGCCAGCAGGATCTACATAGTGACTTCCAGGCCAGCTTGGGCTACACAGCAAGACTTTGTCACCAAAAAGCAAAAAACAAACGACAACACTTAAAACTAAGTATTGTATAAACTAGAATGGATTGTATACTCTGGGCTTCATGTATTTGAAAACTTGTGCACTGTAATTTCTGTCCTGTTTGTGCTTTTATACTATAGTAGTTGAATTTCTATATAAAGCCTTTTATTGCAGAATGATTGATTAGCACTATATTTATAGGCCATTATTCTTTCTCCTACCCTGTGCCCTTAGGAAGTTGGCAGAATCTGCCAGACGTGGGATGGTGCTCCATACAGAGTGCGTACCAGGTTTCGCCCCTTCTTTCTTGTCATCACCTTCCAGTAATACGGGGTGCAGCGGCACATGCATCCGTGGGAATACCCCTCCTGATCCTGGCGAGAGAGCCCTCGTTCTCAAGTCAAGTCAAAACAAAGTTCTCAAGTCAAACAAAATCAAGTCACATTTTGTTTGTTTGGTTTTTGACACAGGATCTTGCTTTGTAGCCTAGGCTGGCCTGGAACTCAGTATGTACCCCAGGCTGGTTTCCACCTCATGTTGATCCTCCACCTCAGTGCTGGGATTACAGGCATGTGCTGCCACACCTACTTATGTAGTAGGTTTGGGGAAGATTTTATTTGTTCCATTTTGGTTTAGGTTTAGTTTTTGAGACAGGCTCTGGCTATGTAGCCCAGGCTGGCCTCAAACTTGTAATCCTCCTGCCTCAGCCTCCTGAGTGTTGGGATTACCAGCATGTGCCACTGCACCCAGCTCCTTAAGTAGAAGTTATTTATGCATTATAAGAAAGATGTCATCTCCTCCTTACTGCCTATGAGTAAATTAGATACCGAGTGTATCTTTAGTATTTCCACCATTTCTTGGGAATAACTTAAACTAGAACATTCAGAATTTCAGGATATCGGGTGTCATAACTCATTCAGGTTGCTATAACAGAATAGTATAAACTGGACAGTTCGCAAAGTAAAATAAACTTATTTGTCATAGTTCTGGAGTCTAGGAATTCCAAGGTCAAAGCACTGGCAGATTTGGTGCCTGACAAGGGGTCAGTGACCTGGTTCACAGAGGTACGAACTTTCTGTGTCCTCACATGTTGAAGGAGTGAGGGATCTCTCGTAGGCTTTATTTTTACGTATTTATTTTTCCTGTTCTGGGGATCAAATCCAGGTCCTCCAGCCTTCTAGGAAAGTACCCTAAACGGCACCCCCAGCCCTTGGACCTCTTTTATAAGAGTCTAATCTCATTCTTGAGAGCTCCACCTTCATGACTTAATTACCTCCCAAAAGCCCCAGCATCTAACAACAACAACAATTAGAATTTCAACCTATAAATTTTGGTGGGGACATAAACATTCACATCAGAATGTCAGGTAACAGCACCAACAACTATTGCTTCTCTGTCTTAATAGAAACACTATCATCCTAGAAGAGGCCATGGCGCAAAGTTTCACAGAATAAAGTTTGAATAAATTAATGAACAAATCAACGGATGAATAAATCTGTGCACTATAGGCAACTTACACCGTATTTTCCTCTATACTGCAAAATGGTTTATTGGGAAGAAAGTAGGAGCTTTGGAAACTTGCAAACCAGGGTCCAAGCCCTCTCTCTGTGCACTTTGTTTCATCAGAGAGTATTGCTTTTCTAATTCTTAGTTTCAACTACAACTGTTTCAACAATTTGTTATGTGAATTAAATATTAAATAAAAATTCTCTCCTGACAAGTTATTGATGGCCTCATGTTTTTCTCCAACATCAGAGGTCCGACGTGTCCAACATAATCACAAAATCAACTTGGCAGAGGCGGGAAAAGCATGGGAAATGACTAAAAAGGAAGGTTTCATGTCAGACAGATGAGGGGACCCACCTCTCCTTGGGATGCTGGTAATGCAATATTTTTAACACACTGTTAAAGTTAATATTAGCGTTAATGATGAGGTCTTTATTCTCACCATAAGTGCTCCTTCTGGTGCTTGTTTTCCTGCAAGGAAGCACATTTGGGAGATAGGGTGATCTGACTTCCTAATTGGCAGCAGTGAGTCCGTCTCTCTCTATCCCGGCTGCTTTGAGTAAAGGATTCTCAAGCAGGCAGCTGCACCACCCTTATACCAGCACCAGTAGTTGTGAACATTTCATAGAAGCCACATGACAATTGCTGCTGCAGCAGAATTCCAGCTCCTGAAGGTGCAGCTCTAGCTATGGCTATTTCAAACAGTTTGAAGTTTACACTGCTTTTGCTATCACAAGCCTCAGCGAACTCTCGATGACCCTGTGACCAACCCAGGCCACAGGAGGAACACTTTCCCTGGTGGCCCAGAAATGAAACTGCTGTGATTGGGCAAAAGGGACTGCTGTGATGATGCAAACACAAACCTTCATTTCTCTTACTGGCGCGAACTCCTCTGGCTATATTAGCAGGTTGTTCAGCTCACTCAAGAGGAGTTGGGCAGGAGACACCCTCCTGTGCTGCCCCTGGTGTTGTACCGTTACGCCCAATAAAAGACTTCTCCTGAGTGGTCTTTGCCTACTTTTATTAATGTGAGCTGATCTGGGAGCAAAATGTAAGAAGCAGCAAAGACAGTAGAACAGCAATGATGGTAGCAGTGAGGAATAATGGGAACAGTGGACCAGTAGTGGCAGAGACGGTAGAGCAGCCAGAATGCTAAGCTGTAGTAGCAGTGAAGGGACTGGCTGCTTGAGAGCTGAATAAGAGGTGAGACTACAAGGCCAGTGACTGGCAGTAGCAGCAGTAGCAGCAGCAGAAGGGCCATGATTATTGCTTATTGATTGGCAACAATATTGACAGTGGCCATAGTGAGAAGAGGCAGCTGAACAGTTCAAGAGAATGAGCAAGAAGAAGGGGGGCAGCAGAAGAGAGAGAAAGGGCTATAAGCGGCCCGAAAACAGATACTGCAGGCTGTGGTCACCAGAAGAGTTCCAGAGAGCTGTCAAGGGTCTCAGACACCCTAGGCCCAGGAGCTGTAACACTGGGCACTGTCTAGGACCTAAGAATCCCAAACCTAGTCCTGCCTGGAAGTTGAAATACTAGCTACTGTCAAGGGCTGAGGAATCCTGATGCCTAGGCCAACCCAGAAGCTGTCACACCAGCTGGTGTCATGGGCTGAGAAGTCCTGACCTCTTTGGCCTACAGAAGAACTATAGCACTTAGGAGCTTAGGAGTCCCCATCTCCTGAGCCAACGTAATAGCCATAGCACTTGAAGGGCTGAGGAATCCTGACCTCTTTGGCCTACATAAAAATCTGTAACATTAGAAGGCACCATTTGCCGGTGCTGCCCCCTCCTATCTGCTGTCACTGTTTGCTGTTATCAAATACTCAAGGATACTGCACTGCCAAAGGCGAGCACTTGAGGAGCTTGTCCTTGCCTTGCCTATCCACAATTTCTATGCAGATAGAGCAAGAGAACTCCAGCCAGCTGACTGGTGACATACACACACACACACACACACGCACACACACACACACACACACACACACATCACTTCCACCCACTTTCCACTAGTAAGAAATCTCCCAAGACATCTAACTACAAAGCAGGCCATGAAATGGAGTCTGGCTCAGGAAGAACAGGATTTGGGGAACATCCTACTAGTCTCTGCCACAGCTGGTTTCTGAAATGACTACATAGAATCTACAGTTGAAGTTAGTGAACATCATGGTTGGTTAATAGAGAAATTTCCAAAAGCATAAGTAATAGGCTATGGACTAACTGTTTTTGCCCTGCAACATTCAAATATTGAAATGCTACCCCCAAGGTGATGGTGTTAAAAGGAGAGGCCTTTGGGAGGTAATAAGGTTGTAAGGGTGGAGCCCTCATGAATGGGATTAGTGCCCCTAGAAGAACAGGCTCCAGAGCTTGCAACTCCTTTCTCTCCTCTGTACCATGGGAAGGTACAAGAAGATGGCGGCCTACAAACCAGGAGGCCAGCCTTTACCACACACTGGTCTGATGCCATGTGGAACTGGTACACTTAAAGCCCTGGGGTAACCTGCCTCTTCATTGTCAGACTTTTGTTTCCCTGCTATGTTATAAGAGCATGAATTTTCATTCATATTTTCACTCTCCAATCTCTTAGGCAGCTAAAGTCTCTTAGCAACTTAATCAATCTCTAGGCATTACATTTTATATTTCAGGACACTTGGGTCACCAAGCGTTACAGACCACAATTTAAAAACTGCTCATGGAGCTTCCTGCTAGAATTCATGTTCTAATTCCAAAGTAACAACCATACATAATTATTATTCCTGGCTGTGCGGCAGAATTATGGTATGCAATAAAACGAATACATACATATTGTAATCCCCAAGCCTCATTTTAGTATATAATTTTATCTTTCCAAGGTGGTATGCATTTCTAATTGTGTCAGAGTCTGCTCTGTGGGGACTGAATTTTCCAATGTAACAAACAGAAGTGAAATAACTAAATTTCCAAACTTCACCTGGGTAATCACTTCAACTCATTCTTCAGCTGTCTCATGCAAATACAGTCCTTTTCCAGAAAGTTCTCCCACCCACTTAAAAACAGTTTCTTTTACCAGAGGAAAAACATACAGAATCAACTAGAAAGTTTCAAATACACACTTGACTTTTTTCTAATGTACCTTGAAGGCTACCTTTCTTCCTTCCTTCCTTCCTTCCATCCTTCCTTCCTTCCTTCCTTTCTTTCTCTTTTCTGTTTTTGTTTTTTCTCTTTCTTTCTCTATTTTTTTTGTTTTGTTTTTGTTTTTTGCAAGTGCTCTACCGCTGATCTGCACGCTCAGCCCCCCACCCTCCTTTTTTTTGAGACAAAGTCTTCCTAACTTGTGGAGGCTGCCTCTGGCCACAAACTCATGATCCTCCTGCCTTAGCCTCCAAGTTACTGGGATTACAGGCTTGCGCCACAATGCCCAGCCTTGAATTCTTTCAACTATTGATTCTATGCTATTTCATTAAACAATACTTGTTTCCTCTTTTAAGTAGGAACTGTGGAGAGCAGGCTGTGCCCTACCCTGACTTGTCCTGACTTGCCCTACCCTGACTATCCTGTGTCCCGTGGAACAGCAACTTTCACGATTTGGGTTGTCCTGAGTTACTCCATTTTATAAAGCACCAGTTGACACTTGAGTGCTCCATTTCGAGCGCAAGTGCTAAGGCAGAATGTTTGTAACTTGTCTGGCCAAATAGATAACCACCCAATGTTGGAAATGTAGAATTTACCGAGGACAACCTCCACCAGCACAGCACAGTCATAAAGCACAGCGTGAGTAACATGCTAAGAAGAAATCGCCACCTGTGAACCAATCGAATTAAACCGGGGGCACACGGACACACCGACATATCAGGCCACACCAGAAACGTCAGGCAGGTGAGCTGATGGGCGTTCCGGACCAATGAATGATACAACTGCCTCACTGGACCCATCAAAGGAGGGGCACCTAAGACGGTGTCTTAGCAGCTCACACCGACCCATCACCTAACCACGCCATCCCGTGGATGCGTCCCTACATTGCCTTTTTTTTCTTCTTCCCCAGTACTGGAGGTGTGAACTCACGCACGCTTTTTCCAAGTACTCTTACCACTGAGCTTCACCCCCCAGCCCATTTTTTACTTTTTATTTTGAGACAAGGTCTCACTAAATTACTCAGGCTGCCTCTGGCCCCAAACCTGCAATCCTCCTGCTTCTCGCCTCCCAAGCTGCTGGAGTTACAGGTGTGCGCAGCCACTGTACCTGGCTCAGACGACAATCTTCTGAGTCTGCCCCTAAGCTTTAGCTGAGCTCAGTTCCCCTGCTTGGTACTGCCCATTTTCAAGGCTGCAGACACAGCTGTCTACCAGTTGTAAACCCCTTATCTGACCACCTGGAGTGACTGCCTTTGTATCAGCTGTCTGCCTTTGCTCTAGGGAAGGCCTCTAAGTTGTATGGCTACTTTTAACCTTCTCTCAGCCTTTCTGTTCCCTATATGTCATTGTGTGAACAGTGACATGTAACCAGAGTACTATTGCTGTCAGGTGCCTCGGAGTCAGATCCAATGCATAGCAACCCCATGCACAACAGAACAAAACACTCCCCAGCACTGTGCCATATGCATGATTTTTGGTTTGTTTGTTTTAGCCATTGTTGCAGTCACTGTGTTTCTTCTCAATTTGAGTCATGCCACATCAGCAAAAGGAGGTCCCAGGGGCTCTACTCCATTCTTGTCAAAGTGACGCCTTCTTGAGAAGGTTGTTAGTTGTTGTTAGGTGGCGTCGAGTCGGTATCCGACTCACAGCGACCCTCTGTACAACAGGGGAAACACTATTGTAAGTGTTTCTCTGCTGTTCATTAGGTTTACAATGGCAGATTGATTTTTGGGAGGGGGTTTCCAGGTCCTTCTCGCAAATAGAATGTGCCCTGGCTCCCAGTCATTAGATTCAAATCGTCGTTCCTTTATTCTCCAAATTTTGGGCTTAATTCAAGAGATTCATAAAGAGAGAAGAGTGTTGGCTCTGATACAAAGAAGAACTGCATCAGCGTTTTGCTAAAATCAGTTTTACCATAAACTTAATTACATTTTATTACTAAAAGATAAGTATGCTAAATGGATCCTCAAATCAAAACATCTATTATAAGTTTGCTAAGGTGACGGTAAGGATGACACTATTTCTATTAATGCTTATTTTAAAAATTACCTTAATTTGACCTCCTTTTACCCCAAATTACCCTTTGAAATCATTTTCCAGGCTTATTCCCAACTTAAGGTTGGCTCTGAAATTTTTCTATAGCAAGAAGTTGGTAAGATTTGGTTTGTTTTCTTAAGAACAGACAAGATGGAGAAAATATTAAGCCGAGCACCGCAGCGCACACCTGTAATCCCAGCAACGGGAGGCAGAGGCAGGAGGATCCCGAGTTCAAGGCCAGAGGAAGCTTGTGGAACTTAGACAGACCTGTCTAAAGACAAAAGTGAAACATAGGCTGGAAGTGACTCAGTGGAAGAGCCCTTGCAAAACCACGTACGAGGCCCTGGGTTCAACACCCCAAGTGCCACAAAAAAAAAAAAAGAAAAGAGAAACAGAAAAGAAAGACCAATAATTACATCAAATTTCCTTCCTTACAGATTCCACACTTAATTCTCCTTCAGATATTAATTTTTATTAACCAGACTCAATTAGATCTCAAGAGCTAGAGACCATGAATTTGGCTTCTGCTCATCCGTTTGGGTCAATGTTAGAACTTTTAAGGTGCCCCTAAAGCATCGATGAAATGAATCCATTTGTTGATTTTGTTTCTTTGTCATATTATTTATCAATAATGCCACGATCCATTTGCCAAAAGCATGCAGATTTCATACAACAGTGGAAGCTGTGTAATAGTAACTTTTCACCTTTTATAATAAGATGGTAGGGCACAGGAAGTGGCCCAAGACAGAGGGACCCTGAAGGTTCCCATCCTGCCGCCTGATGCCTCTGGGATGAAGGGCATAGACGGTCACCAAGCGCCCGCTCTCGCAGGGGATGCTGGGCTTCGCCGAGCTGTTGCCACTCCTACCTGGGCCTCTTGTGATCGATGACACGCAATTTGGAGTCGGCTGAGTGGGGTTAATGGCGCAATCTGTGGCTTTGGAACAGAGTTCTTCTCGATGGGAAGCTAATTGGTCCATATGGGGATTAAAATCGTGACAGCGGCCTCGTTTGTCAACCCATCTACTCACCATGTGACTCCAGCGGTGTTCGAGGACGGCCCCGGATTCAATCACTGTCGTGGCAGATCGGAGCGTCCTCGCTTCAAAAGGGGAAGAGGCGATGTGTCAAAGACCCAAGGAGGTGTCAACTTGGATCGCTGCAAGAAAACTGTCACAGATGAAAAAATGTTCTGTTGCCGACTCCTCTTAAATGAACCTCCCCGTGCTGGAGGAAACGAGAAGGGGCAGGTGTGTTTCCTGTTAAGAACCTTATTCCACTGCAAATTCCAAAACTGCTTCCCAAAATTGTCAAGACGCTCCTTCAAGATGCCCTTTCTAACAGCTGGATACCTGCGTAGAGGGTGGGGCTACAAGCCCCACCGCCCCACTCCTTCCCCAGAGCCTCAGATTCACAGCTGGGACCAGACCATCTCGCCTCACTTCATCTTTCTTTGTTTCTGTGGTCAGAATCCTTTCTTTCATCCAGGTTCCAGAGTATTTTTTAAGCCAATTTACCAATTAAATGATTAATGCCTTAGTTTTTGGGGAAAAAACATTAACCATAAAATAGAAAGGGAGGATTCTATCACTCGCTGCCTGAGTGCCTGAGCTGGGCCATGAATCCCCCCTTTTCCTCTGCTCCTGGTTATCAAGCCTTAGGCTAGGCCTGAGTCTACCCCACTGACTCTGGGTTCTCAGGCCTTCCAACTATACCATTGGCCTCCCTGCTTTCAAGGGATAACTTGGGTGATGTCTCACACTCCAGAATTGCATGAACCGATACCTTAGAAAAGAATGCTTTGCCTGGCACAGCGGTGCACACCTGTAATCCCAGAGACTCAGGAGGCAGAGGCAGGAGGATCGCAAGTTCAAGACCAGAGGCAGTCTGTGTAATTTAGCGAGAGCCTGTCTCAAAAAGTGAAAAAAAAATGGGCTGGGGGTGCAGCTCAGTGGTACAGCACTTGCAAAGCATGCAAGCGCAAAGCCCTGGTTCAACCCAGTACCGCAAGAGAAAAAAAAAAAAAAAAAAGAATGCTTTGTTTAATTAAAGTGGGCAACATGTTATATTTCCAAGAGAGAGAGATACAAAGACAGGGACAGAGAGAGAACGCTCCAGAGTGCACTAATGCAAACTAATATATGCAAACTTATATGTGTGAAATGAAGGCATGCATGACCTTTTTTAGGCTGTATTGATTTTGTATCTTCATTTTCAAAACTGTGAATATCACATTCATGCAAAAAGCATATGACACATATATATGCTGGGCGCATGGCACACACCTGTAATCCCAGGGATTTGGGAGGCAGAGGCAGGAGGATCACAAGTTCAAGACCAGAGGATGCCTGGATAACTTAATGAGACCTGGACTCAAAATAAAAAGTAAAAAATGGACTGGAGGTATAACCCAGTGGTAGAGCACCTGCAAAGGATATGCGAGGCCCTGGGTTCAACACCCAAGTACTACAAGACATACATATATGCAATGTTACACACGCACACACACACACACACCCCAATTTTTAAATGAACGCCTGTGTACCTACCCACCTAGGTCCAAGAAGGAGAACAGTAGTAGTAGCCAAGAGTCCACTGTGCCTTTCCCTAATGACAGTCCCTCTTCCCTCAACAGTGACCACTACCCTGTCCTTTGGGATAATCATTTCTTTGGCTTTCATTATGATGTTTCTGAACTGCTCCAATCCATAAAGAGGTTTATTTTTGTTGACTTTCTTCTTCTCAATATTGTCTACTTAAGATTCTTCGGTAGTAGCTGTAGGTTTTCATTTTCCTACTGTCTGAGAGTCCATTGTAGGAATGTCATGCTTATTACAGCAGTTTGTCTATTTCATCTAAACTCAAATTTATCGATACAAAGATTTTTTTGTAATATCTGTTTTCTTATTACTAAGAATGCATAATACCTTCTTTCTCATTCATGATATTGGTTATTTATGTCCAGCTCTCCCTCTCTCTCTCCTTCCTGGTTGATTCTCACCAGAGGCATGTCAATTTTGTCAAAGTTTTAAAAAATACAAATTTGGCAGCTGGGCGTGGTGGTGCACGCCTGTCATCCCAGCAGCTTGAGAGGTGGAGCCAGGAGGATCGCAAGTTCAAGACCAGAGGCAGTCTACGTAATTTAGCGAGACACTGTCTCAAAAAGTAAACAAAAAAAGAATGGGCTGAGGGTATAGCTCAGTGGTCCAGCACTTGCAGAGCAGGCAAGCGCAAGGCCCTGGGTTCAACCACCAGTACCAAAAATAAAAAATAAAAAATAAAAAAACAAATTTGGCCAGGTGCAGTGGCTCATGCCTTCAATCCTAGTGACTCAGGAGGCTGAAGCAGGAGGATCATAAGTTCAAGGCTAGAGGGAGCCTGTATAACTTAGCAAGACCCTCTTTCAAAATACAAAAGTAGAAAATGGGCTGAGGGTGCAGCTCAGTGTTTGAGTGATTGGAAAAAGCATGCATGAGGCCCCAGAGCAGCAATAAACAAACAGGGAAACGACTTTGGGGTTGGTTGACTGTTTGATAGCTGTGTGATACATTCACGGCTGCTACCCTTATTTTTGCTTCTTCTACTTTCTTTGACTTTTTAAAAATAATTTCTTATGATGAATGATTAGCACATTCATTTTTAACCTTTCTTATTTTTCAATATATATGTATAGGGGTACATGTATTTCCCAATGACTTTTTTAGTGACCTCTCATATATTTTGAAATGTTGTATTTTCATTGTTTTATAGTTTCATGGTTTCATTGTTTTATAGAATAGTTTTTTGTGTTATGATTCCTTCTTAGAATTGTATTTCTCAATTCCCTGAAATATGGGAATATACTTTATGTGATGCTATATTTAAAATTAAAAATTCATTAAGCCTTGATTTATGTCTGAGCTTTTGTTCCATTTTTTTAAATGTTCCACACATATGCTTTACAAGAATATGTATTCTGCAGGTGGATTAGGGGTCCTATATATGTTCAGTGGGGTATTTTAAACATCACATCATAAAAAATTACTTTCTATCATGAATAATTTTTGTTTGGTCTGCATAGCCTATCAATTCCTGAGAGAGGAATGCTAAAATCTTTCACTCTGATGTGCCTGGAGGCCACCAATTTCTCCCCAAAGGTAACCACATACCTCACATCCTAAACTAGCTTTGCCTGTTCTTGAAAATTTACATCTACAGCAACAACATAACTAGGATGCCACTGTGTACATTTTTAAAAGTGTGGCTTACTTCTTTCAATATCACGTTCGTGACATTCATATGTCATTGTCTATAGCATGATTTTGTTCATGGTCATTTTATGTCAGTCAGCTTTCTGTCCCTATCGCAAAATACCCAAGAAAACCAACTTTTAAGCAAGCAAAGGTTCATTATTGCTCATGGTTTCAGAGGGTTTAGTCCACAGTCAGTTGGCTCTGTTGGCATCACAGCAGGAACATGTGGCAAAAGAGACCTGCTCACTTCATGGTGGTCAGGAAATAGAGGCATAATCCCCTTCAAGAGCACACCCCAATGACCTAACTTCCTTCCCCCAGGCCCCACCTACTAAAGTTTCCACCACTCCCCGATAACACCTGAGACTGGAAACCAATCTTTGAATACGTGAGCTTTTGACAGACATTCAAGATTTAAACACATTATGGAACATTGCTATATAGTATTCCACTGTATGAATCCATCACATTTAAAAATAAACCCCATTCCACTGTGGATGGCCACTGAAATTGTTTCCACTCTGGGGTTGTTACAATAAATAATGCTTCTGTGACCCTTCTGGTGTGTCATTTGGTACACATATGCATGCATTTCTTTTGGATAAATACCTAAGAATCAAAATGTTGAGTCTCAAGATATATGTGTCCTCCACTTGCTGCCAAAGTTTCATCATGTAGAAGCCCATCTTCACTAGAAACTGGAGCTTCTGTTATTACTTTGTATTTTGTAGCAGGAGAATCTTTCTAAGTTGATTAATAATTCTTACTTAGAAATATATTCAGAACTTCAATACAAATTTTGCTAAATTCCAAATTTGTTTTGAGTACAGTAACTCTGCAGCACATATGTGTATGCATATTTATGAGCATAACAATTTACAGATAAATTGTTATATATTTGTCTTATTAGTGAATATTATTTTGCATCATTTTGCCATTTGGTGAGTAACTCCTTTTCCAGTAACTCAGTTGCACTGGTGTGGTATGGAAGAGCACTGTTTTTTTGTTTTTTTGTTTTCTGAAGATAAACTATTAATTATATACTCTTCAGTATTTTTTTTATAAGATCATGGAGGTTAGAACCTTGACTGCCACTGGACACAGTGATGCATGCGTATAATCCCAGCAACTCGGGAGGCCAAGGCAGGAGCAAGTTCTAGGGCAGAAATAGCCTGCATAACCTAGGAAGACCTCGTCTCAAGCTAAAAAGTAAAAACTAGGCTGATATTGAAGCTCAGCGGTACGGCCCTTGCAAAGCATGCAGGAGGCATGTTAATACCAATAGAATTTTGATTGCCTGTTGGACAATAGAAAAAAAGAGAAAGGAAAGATTCTTTGAGGTCACTTGCTCATGAACTTCATCAGAGTATTAAGGAAGAAGATGTAAAATTATTAGTTTGTTTTCTAGAAAAGCCTGTAAATAAATATACAATAGGATCAGATCAATAAAGGATTTGAAAAATTGGGGTTTGGGGTCAAGTCTCAACTTTGCTATGTGAAACTGGGAAAAATATGTAATGAGATTTCAGGGTTTTAGCTGCGAAATGGAATTCAGCAGATGGAACATAGAGGAACAAAATTGACATTTGTGGAAAGAGATGATGGTCAGAACAAGACAAGGTGCTGATTGTGGATCAGACCATCAACTGCTCATAGGCAGGTTCAAACTGAAACTAAAGAAAACTAGAACAAGTGGATAAGAGCCAAAGTATGACATTGAGTATATCTCACCTGAGTTCAGAGACCACGTCAAGAACAGGTTTGATACATTAGACACTAATGATCGAAGATCAGACAAGTTGTGACATGACATCAGACCTCATTTGTGAGGAAAGCAAAAGGTTATTTAAAAGACAGGAAAAAAAATGAAAACACCAATTACATGTCAAAAGAGACTGAAACTTGTCCTTGAATGTTGAGCAACTAAAGAAATAGGGAAATTTGAAAGGGCAGCTCCAGAAAACAAAATCAAATATTATGATGACATGTGCAAAGAGCTAGAGATAGAAAACCAAAAGGGAAGAACACACTCTGTTTTTCTCAAGGTTAAGGAATTAAAGAAAAAATTCCAGCCTTGAATGGTAATAGTGAAGGATTCTATAGGGAAAATATTAAAGGACACAGGAAACATCAAAAGAAGATAGAAGGAATACACAGTCATTGTACCAAAAAGAATTGGTGAATGACCAACCATTTCAAGAGGTTGCATATGATCAGGAACCAATGGTACAGAAGGATGAAGTGGAAGCTGCCTTGAAGGAACTGGCGAAACACAAGGCTCCAGGAATTGATGGAATAACAATAGAGATGTTTCAACAAACTGATGCAGCACTGGAGGTGCTCACTTGTTTATGCCAAGAGATTTCAAAACAGCTACCTGGCCAACTGACTGGAAGAGATCCATATTTGTGCCTATTCCCAAGAAAGGGGATCCAACTGAATGTGGAAATTATCAAATGATATCATTAATATCACATGCAAGTAAAATTTTGCTAAAGATCATTCAAAAGCGACTGCTGCAATATATTTTTTTACTTTTTCTTTTGAGATAGGGTCTTGCTAAGTTACACAGGCTGCCTCTGACCTCAAACTCGGGATCCTCCTGCTTCTGCTTCCCCGAGTTGCTTGGATGGAAGGTGTGTGTATCACCACACCCAGCTGATGGATATTTATTTAAAAATCTGATTGGCCAGTTTAGCATTTTCCACAAATTCAGGGAGCAGAATCCTTCACAAAAACATGGAATGCTTCACAAATGTGCATGCCATCCTTGCACAGGGCCCCGCTAATTTTCTCTGTATCTTTCCAGTGTATCAAAGGTGCTGATAAAGCAAGCATCTTTTTATAACTTTTTGAATTAGGTTGTCCTTTTCTTTCTTTCTTATTTTTTAATGGCCTTTTTTTTCTCTTTGCAGTGCTGGGGATTGAACCTCTGCACATGTTATACAAGAGCTCTAGCATTGACCCAGCCTTTGGATTCAGTTTTCAAGCACTTTTAAAAGTTTTAAAAATTAGTATAGGTTTTTAGTGTTACAAAATTTCCACTGATGACTAATCCGAGGTTTTTACATGTGTTTGGATCGTCATCATGATTATAAAGAAATTGTACAATTTCTCTCTGAATTTTCCTTTTTTTTTTTTTTTTTTTGCGGTACTGGGGGTTGAACCCAGGGCCTCCCGCCTGCATGCTCTGCAAGTGCTGGACCACTGAGCTGCACCTCAGCCCATTTTTTTTACTTTTTGAGACAGGGTCTCGCTAAATTACGCAGACTGCCTTTGGTCTCGAACTTGCGATCCTCCCGCCTCCGCCTCCCGAGCCGCTGGGATTACAGGCGTGCGCCACCACGCCCGGCCTCTCTGAATTTTCCTTTTGTCCTAAGTGTTACTCACTAGTATTTTTCAGGCAGAAAGAACTTCCTGAGTTTTTTTTATTTCATTATTTTTTAGTTGGATTGCACTATTATTTGATAATTCTTACAGATTTATTGAGGTTTTCCTCTGGTCTTAGATATGATCATTTTTCATGAGTGTTGATGGGAACTTGAGAAGTACATTTTCTTGTATAGAGCTCAAAACCTCTAAACATATCTGTAAATCTACCTCACAGATTTCTGCACCCTTCTGAATAATTTCATCCCTTTCATTTTGGTTTGAAACATGTGTTAGTTTCTTCCAGTGTTTGTATATTTCTGCCTTTGTTGTCTTTTTATCTGCTGTGGTTTCTTCTCTGTGCAAATTCTTGCTGTTTTATTGGCTCCATAGATACTAATAACTGTTTTACCTTCGTTGTGATTATAGGCTTGGACATGAGAAAGTGCTTCCCTATTTTTCATGCTTTTGTCCTGAATTCGACCATGTTAGCTATCACAGTTGTGAGCCGTATCATTTACTCTTAGTTCTCTGTGCGTTTGTTTATATGCTGTCCAACAGTAGACCTTGAACTCCTGATCCTCTTGCGTTGGCCTTCCAAGTTGCTGGGATGGTAGGCATGTGCCATCTCCTCTGCCTTTTTTTCTTTTTCTTTTTCTCTTTTTTTGGGAGGTGGGAGTGGGTAACAAGGTCTTGCTAAGTAGCCCAGACTGGCCCAGAATTCACTATGTAACCCAGGCTAGCCTTGAACTAATGATTCCCCCGCCTCAGCCTCCTGAGTGCTGGGACAACAGGCATGTGCCACATGCCCGGGTTCGTATGAATTTGTTTTGTTTGGGGTCCTCAGCTTCCTGTGCCTGTACCTTTACGTCTTTTGCCACGTTTGGGTACTTTCCAGGCAGTATTTCTTTGAAAAGCTTTGCAGCACCGCTTTCTCTCTCTCCTCTTCTTTGGAACCCTAATGCATCAGTACTGTAGCTTTTATTATAACCTTGCAGATCTCTGAGGCTCTGCTCATTTCAAAAATTCTCATTATTTTTTAGCTGGGCGTGGTGGCGCCCATCTGTCATTCCAGCAACTGGGGAGGCGGAGGCAGGAGGATCGCAAGTTCAAGACCACAGACAGTCAGTGTAACTTAGCGAGACCCTGTTTCGGAAAATAATAAAATCTACAAAATGGGCTGGGGGGTGCAGCTCAGTGGTCCAGGCCCTAGGTTCAACCCCTAGTATCACAAAAAAAAAAAAAAAAAAAAAGGACTGGGGGCGCAGCTCAGTGGTCCAGCACTTGCAAAGATGCAAGTGCGAGGCCCTGGGTTCAACCCTCAGTACTGCAAGAAAAAAAAAAAAAAAAAAACAACAACAAAAAAAACCTCAGTATTTTTTTCCTTCATTACCAGATGAGTTTTACTTTCGGGCTCGCTGATATCTTTCTTCCCATTTTGTTGTTGAGCTCTGTGGTCAATTTTATTTCAGTTGACTTTTTTGTTCAAAAAGTGTTTTTTCGCTCTAAATTTTTAAAAATTTCACTGCTGATCCTTTCATCGTGTTTTGCCAGGACTTTCTGCGTCTCTCGATTGCTGAGGGCTCCTAATGAGTAGGGCGGGCGCTCCAGCTACCCCTGGGCCTCCCTGCTGCACCCTGGGTGGGTGGCACAGGGGTGTATCGTGGGAGTACCCGGAAGGACTGCACGAGGAGAGGGTGACTGGCCTGGGGAACGCATGCGTCTTAGTGCATGTGGGCTGGGTGTCTAGACGACAGAAATCAGCGCGATCCCCGCTCTGGAGCCCCGAAAGCCCAGGTCAGGGTTCTCACCGGGCGCGGCTCTGGTGAGGCCTCTCCTGGGCTTCTCGCATCATCACACGATGGGGGCGGGGGTGGGGTGCCACCAGTTCTCGGATGTCCCTCCCCTGAAGAACATGGATGGTGTCCTATCAGGGGCCTGCACTCCTGACCTCGACTTCCCCCACACAGGCTCTATCTCCAAAGAGTCCCGCTGGGCCTCGGGGCTTCAGCTTGGGTCTGGGGGGGGGGGGGG